>CM047815.1:17149608-17511353 GCA_026214975.1 Gentiana macrophylla
AATGTATCCGTACTTTTAGTCATGAGAACTCTAAAATTATATACCGTGGTCATGTGTAATATAATCATATTTCTTTTTTTAATCAAATAGAGAAATAATGCAAGGAAAAAACAAACAAACCTAGCGTATATTTTGGTGGTCATAATTTACAACACACTCATTCTACTCGTTCTTCACTTAACATGTGCATCACAGTATAACCGGCCTTGTGAAAGTCTGTTCAGGAGTCAACAACTGACTACTCGTAGGTTTTTGAGCAAGAACCGACTTTCTAAATGTCGTTTCTCACAATGTACCTACGAAAAGTCGGTTTTGGGTTTCAGAACTTATTTTCATAAGATCGGTTTTACTTGGGACACCAGGTAGGCAGCGGATCTACATACCATCAAAGGGAACAAGCGCCCCCCGTAATCAGAAAAAAATATACTAATATATGTCATCGCATTATGTTGTTTGCCCCTCCCACCTCCTTAATTTATGTATTTGCCTCTTTTAATATTAATTGCCTCATTCTGCGAAATCATGTGTCCGACAATGGATAGAGTGGCGCGTGAGTAAAATTGATATGATGCCGAATAGAAGAATTGTGGTACAATTAATAGTCCACATACTTTATGGAAAACAATGGGATATTTGATTCTTTCCTAACATTTTGCCGGGCAAAAATGTACCAAACAGAGTTTATAACGTAACAAATAACCAGCGAGGTGCTTCAAAATAAATATAGATTTTGTCAGGAAGGACAAAATTATCAAAAAATCGAGGATAGAAGAAGCGTAATTTAATCGGGGACAAAGTAACAATTATGAAGTAACAAATCACGAAGTAACAAATGTGGATTAGAGTAAATATGAAGTATGATTGTGAAGCATAAAGTGCGATGTCATTGAAGTAACAATTTTAAAGTAACAATTGTGATTTTGTCCTTTTATAATCGATAAAATATTACTTTTGTCATACAGACCCGTTTATTAATTTTTTTGTCGCATTGTGGCACTTCCACAAACAAATACACATTACAATCGATCTATGCAAAGATCACGAATTCCATAATATGTTATGTATATGCAACAAAATATCATTGATTCTTCTCATTTTATATAAGAGTAATAATCTGAGCGTATTGACCACTCTTGTGATGGACACAATTCGATGTACTTTATTAATTATATGTTAGATTTACATCTTATCAATTGAAACATTATTATAACGGTGTTGATCACCGATGTGTCATTTCGTTGTACACTTGTTGTTGTCTTTCGTATCATTTCTCTTTATATAATGCATGACCAAGTTCACACACACTTTCATCATAAGCTGTCATGCGGTGACAATTATATTATAAAACCTCGTTTCAAAATATATGTATTATTTTGATTTTGGATTTTGTTTCGTTATAGAGTTCTTTCAAATTACCGATAGATATCGTACCACATTTTCTTAATCCTACCATTAATTGATTGCCAAGCAAATCATTCGCCGTTACTAACAATCATTGCATTTATTATAGCCTGGCTACAACCTCCGTCTCAAAATATAAGTTAATTTAGGATTTTCACACAATTTAAGAAATTAGTTAAATGTCTTTAATTTATTGATAAAAGTCTAGAATACGCTTTTATTTATTCCTTTAAAACAATATCATTTAACGTTATTAATGCAAAAGTGGTGTTGTTGTGAATAATGAGTGAATATATAATAAATTAAAGGGTACAAGAAGAAAAAGCGTAATAAATATTTTATTGGTATTTTAAGCAGATTTATATAATGAGACAAAGCAAAAGGTTAATGGAGTTACATTTTACATTTTGGGAAGAGGTAATAGTTTTTTTAGCCGTTTATCATTAAACAAATTAAGATTCAATTCCTTTCGAAAACGTTAAGAAACATTTAAAACGACTTATATATAATAGGAAATACTATAGTCGAGTCGGTACAAAAAATTTGGGCGATTCAGGTTCTGAATTAGATCAAATATTAAAATAATATCAACCGTTGGATTGATTTAACGCACCATTAGTTATTGTATACTGTAAAAAATCTTTAACTTGTCAAGCAGTGTAAGGTAAAATAAAAAATAAAACAGCAATCCCATTAGAATTTTTTGGGTAAGTCTACATGTCCGTCTTCTTCTTTTTTTTTTTTTTTTTTTTTTTTTTTTCAATTTCCACACTTCGTATACTTTCCTCGTCCTCTTCTTCTTGTACCTTCCTGTTTTTTCTTCAAAATTCTTGCTCTTCCATGTATATTACAATGTGCTTTACTTTTGTTTCGGATGATTCCGAACAACGAATCGGAAATTTGGTATCAAAGCCATGATTTGTTATGAAATCCGACACAAAAAACTGCTCAAAATCGATTTCTATTTATTCTATTGAATAGTTCGATTTTAGGAGTCAACATAGCGAGACGGTGTGAAAAGCGAACATCGGAATTGCAAGAGATATCGTTGGTTAAGATTTTTTTCCTTCACGTTTGGAGGCTTGCAGTATTACGGGTGAAGGAGAAAGGATGGACCACGCCCGTTGACCCGATCCGGTTACTTTTTTATATCAGAAATTGAAGCCAATCAACAATTGGATTAATCGAAATGTGACAATGATCGAATTCGGCTCTATTATTTTACAAAGTATGACCGGTTCCTAGCTATTTAGACCATTACGAATTCATTTACGAGCTCTATATTTCCATCGAGCTCTCAAAATGGGAGAAACTGTGATTATGGTAAAATGTGTTTCGAAATCTAAATTTATTCGGCACATCTTTTTTTTTTTAAAAAAAACATGAACGATCGTATTCGGCAACATAGCTAGGGTTCGGCGGTAGAAAAAACCAACTATTCTCAGGCAAAAAAAAAAAAAAAGGACTTAATTTCATCACTTGTCCGCACTAAAGCAGCACAAAGAACATCGACTCAAAGAAATTCTTCACATTTTGTTGGAATATCACTCGACTCAAATCTAAAGGATGCTTGCTCTGCAATGTAACTCGAAATTGAGCCTGATTTCTCGTTGCTAATCTTTGCTATTTGGAAATATAGCTTTGATTTTTCGTAATATTTGATTATCGAGAGATTACAAGTTTTGTCTCTTATTCATTATTGATGACATTAACTTACTGATAAATTAACTTGTGTTGTCCTTTTGTTGTTTGAATGATTTATTAATTTATCCCAAATCAAAAAAATTTGGCACATCTTTTTTATAAAAAGCGTGAACTATTCGGCAGGAAAGAAATCAACTTTTCTAAAGAAAAATAAAGAACTAACATGCTTTGATAAAAGACAAAGGATTACTCACGGCCCGTATAATGCGATTCTTGACAATATGGTGGTGATTGATGACCGGATTTGGAGTATCGCAATGGAGGAGTGGAGTATCGGCGCGAGAAAATTCGGCGAGAGAAAAATTCTTTTTTAAACGGTTGAAGAATTCTTTTTTCGACGAGAGCTTGAAGAATTCGGCAGTGGTGTTTTCTAGGGAAAAAATTTATTGCCGTGTAGTGAATTTTTGTTTTGGACAAATTTACCCGACATAGCGAGGTTACATGATTGATTAGCTATGTTATTGTGCTGCATTAACTATGGTGTACTAAAAAATGATCAGCGTCACATAATTATTTATATGTATTTTCAATGGTGAAGATTAAAAAGCTAGAATGATTAAGCCAGGTTGTCATTTCTTTCTCATATATAATTAATTTGAAACACATACAGAGGATTTTTTTTTTTTGAGAAACCGAGGAATTATTATGTACAGGCGTTCAATGCTTTATGGAAACTTTTTATTAAAAAAAAATGATTAGGTATAAGGAAAAAAAAAAAAATAGACTTAAATAAGAAATTGGACACCAATAACTTTTTATTGGTTTTAAAAACACCAAAATAATAAACAGACCAAAAACACCCCTACTGAATTCGCGCTTCTTTTGAGCAACAATTACACCCACGATACAAAACCTTCAATTTCGGACTTTCAAACCCGACCAAACTGCAAAACAATGACTCTTATCCGACCTTGAGAACTGCGAGAGAAGAACTGATATACATTCGAAGGAGCAAAATCAGAGAAAAGTTGCTGGCGGCGAAACAACGAGAAGCAACAAAAGCACAGAAAAACAAGTAAGTATACATTATTTAGCTTGATCTTATGAAATATTGGGTACATAGGTAGTCTCGATCAAGCAGCGCTTAACAATAATCATCACAACCACCATCACCTTGCTAGTTGAATTTCTTACAAAAGATTCAATTACTCGATTATATTACCCAAGCACCCAGCTGGTTATTTTCAGCATTGTCAGAATGGTTATACAATAGCTTAAAATGCATTTTCTTACGTTGAAGTTGCCATGAAAGTTTGAGAAAATTAATTATAGTTGTGATCAAGTATATTTTTGATGCAGTATTCAAAGATATACTAAATTAAGTTGACGTAAAAAACAAAATCAAAATAAACATACATTGATCGATGTCCATAAATCGGCCAGTGAGGCATTCATACATTGATGAAAATACAAATTAAAGATGTGGAAATGAAGTTTCAGATTCCAGGTTCATTTCCCGGCTTCTGCTATGTGAGATTAATTATTCAGCGGAAAAAAAAAAAAAAAAAAAAAAACCCTCCATAAAATTTTAGGAAACAGTTTTTTCCTTAAATTAAACTTGTTGGTTGGAGATGTCCATAAAACTTGGTGGTTGACATAGTCTCACGTTGCAATATGGTTCAAATGACAAGCCTGTCCCTTGCAGTTTTCCTGCATCACCTTTTCAAATCTCTCAGCCATTGAAGGATTCAAATAATTAACCCAATCTCCAATTTGACCCTTTCTAAAAAAGAACTGTTTTGAATTTGTAAACAGTAACTATTTCCCCAGTCTTGTTAACTTCCATATTGCTAAGACTTTGAATGCTACATAAATGTATTATATCTTCAATCAAGCCGTTCTTTTCTTCGTCATCATCGAAAGCACAACCCAAAAATTCCGCCAATTTCTTCACACAAGGAACTGTATTCTCCATTAGATCTTCATATTTCATAAACAAGATTTTCTCAGGATTTTTTATACTTGCATTCCAGTATCCAAGCATGTGATCCCATATCGGCCCGTAAGACTCTTTCCTTCAATAAAACATTCAAAAGCTTCCTCTATTGGAAGTGATTGAATCCTGGCAATTCGTTTTGACAAACGAAATTCCAGTAGGAGACTAATCTATCAAGGGTTCCTGCAGATATAAATGACTTTGGATTTGAAGAACTTATAACGAAACCGGAAGAACCTCATAATGCATGTGTGTTGCAAACAGTCTAGGACTTGGAATGCTCTCTAGATCTTCAGCATTTTGGCTATTCACATAAAGATCAAATTCCAAGAACGGCATGAGTGAGTGAGGGGTTAGGTGTGGTATAGCGGGTTCGTTTGTAGTGAATACTCATGGCGATTGATGATTGTGTACACCAGAGCTTTCATCCAGGTGGTGCGGATTTGGAGCAGAGGCTAAGATGATATCAGAATCTCTAGCTTCAAAGTTTCTTTGAAATGTGATCATAAATTTTAACAGCCCTGTTGGATACCATATGCCCTCATATTTACTTATCTGATGATTCGACCAATTTCTTCCTTCTGGAAGACTTTGAATCAACTGCTGAATTTCATCAAGATTGTTTCCAACAGTTTCAGATTTTGATGGTTCCATGATAGACTGGAGAAAACAAGGAAATCTTGGAACAATTAAAGATCTAATAGTTGTAAAGAAGGAGGTGTGTGCATGGGCATACTATCCTGGGCTGCTATATATTACATAATTGCCGGCGTTTGATGTTGGAATTGTCATAAAAATAAAAATAGCACAGTGACATTTACTAGTATTAGTTTGGTACATAAAATCACAAACAAAACAAATCAAAATTGACTATATGCTTCGAATGTAACGATATAACGACTGTGAAAATATTTGTGTGTATATATATGCGGAAACAGATGACAAGCAAGATAAAAACAAAAGCAATTCAAGCGTAAAACATGGCGGAATTGACAAAACTTTGAAACAAGAACACATTTATTTAACGTGGTTCTGAAGCGTTGTGTCGACTACTTCACGAAAAAGCGGAGATATTTTGTTATGCACAAAAAGTTATGAAGATATCACACACTACGTAAATTAAAATCATTGGGTATTTATAGCCTTGAAATCCTAACCCTAACCACCGGTCTTACAGCACAGCCGAATTCCCATAAATGCCAGGCGTGGGCGGCGAGATCTTTGACTCACTTAGCTCTGTAACCAAGCGGCTCAGGACGTAGAACTAAGCGTTATTCCATAGACTCACGGACTCTCTTGGCGGATGAACCTAATTTGCCCTTCACTCAGGTGACTTCAAGGACTTGATATACTCGATCGGCGAGACAATCATTCTCATATGACCTAGATTTAGTTCCACCAAATGTGGAGATCAAGTCACACTTTGACAACAAATCTCCACGTTGACTTGAACTATTGTCGAACTCAAAAGCAGATTGCATAAACATCGTATTGTATGCGAGATGCATTCGTAAATGCTAGATATCTTATGCAGATCGACTTCTCCACATAATTCATTCATATGATCTACCACCAATTTGAGTATCAATATTTATAAGCACGATGTTAAACCAAATCCAGACCAAGCTGAAACTTGATCTGTTGAACTTATTTAGTAAGCATGTCAACAAGATTCTCCTTGAGTCTTTGATCTTTCTTACTTAAATCCTCTTCTCATCTCTTAGGAAATAATACCTCACATACATATGGTTGGTTCTCTCATTATTAACATGTTCCTTTCCCAAATATATTGCACTCAGTTTGTCACAATATATCTCTTCTTGATCTTGATGTAGCCCTAAATCAATAACTAGTCCTTTCATCCAGAAGCGACTGAAACGCTTTATCTGAGCCATGTATTGTGCCTCATTAGTTGATAAAGCCACTTTATTGCCTAAAGAGTTGCTTTCGGTGACCTTGAATTCCCCGATATGAAAACATAACCATTCATTGATTTCATAATGTTCACATCACTGCATAATCGGCATCACGATGCACTGTGACAAGACCCGTAGTATCACCTCCATAAAGAGACCAACATCACATGTACCTCTCGGTACTGAACATCCTTTTCACGACTTTCGGTGTTCATTTCAGGTTGATCCATAAACTAGCCAGCAACAACATCTGTCTCCCGAGCCAAATCCAGGCCTAGTGCGAGACCATGGCATACATCAGTTGCCCGTTGCAATAGCATAGGGAACTTTTGGCTGACTAGTCCCCTCCTCTCTTATTGTGAAGCATAAACAAATGAATGAGCATTGGATGCCATAGGAGTATCTATTGGTTTATGACATACATGCCAAACTTGGCCAAAATCTTCTATATATAACCAAATTGAGATAAGAATGGCTTTTACGATTCCGTCTCTACAAAGATATTCATCCCCAAAATCTTTTTTTTTTTTTAAATCTTTCATTCCAAACTACTGTCTTGAGAAGATCCTTCAAACTCGAATATCAAACATCTCTTTAATAGCTATTAACATGTCATCCATATACAAGATAAGATAGATGTATGATCCATCTCTCGGTGAAATGTTGATAAACAATGAGTCATATGCCTTACATTATAACCGGCTAGATCATATAGCTATCCGGACCATTTATATACCTTGCCCCTGGAGCTTGATTCGAGTCCATACAAGGACTTCTTCAACTTACAAACAAAACCTTCCCACGGGAAAGTGGAACCCCTGCAATTTGAGTCATGTATATCTTTTGATCTACTTCACCATGTAAAAAATGTTCTATTCATATCTAACTTCTCAAGTTCAAGGTCCTGGTGTGCCACCGTTGCAAGTAACACCCTGATTGTTTTGTGTTTGACCACTGGTGAGAATATCTCATCAAAGGCCACCGCTTTATTTACATTGAACCCTCCTTGCAATAAGCGTGCCTTATACTTGACCGCTTTACGTAGATGTCATTCCTTCTTTTTTTCTTAAAGACCCGTTTGCAAGTAAAAACCCTTCTAACTTGTTGTTGTCTAACCGGAACCCAAGTCTAATTCTTGATAATGACTCATTTCATCTCTATAGAACCAAGCCATGGAGATGCCTTAGAACATATCACATCTTCCCCTATAAGTAAATGGTTGAGATCCATAAACCTCTTATACAACTTGAAGTGCATATTAAATCATTTAATCAAATTCATATTTCATGGAGGTATCCGAACATTCCTCCTTCTATCTCTGTTGACATCTATTCTCTATTGACCAATGTCCACTTGTTTGAATATCAACTTGTTAGGAAATCTCTGGGAGAGCATTGGCGAATTCAAAATTTTGATTTCCTTTTTCCAAGATCGAAACCGTTTAAGCAATAAGTAGTACATGGTGGTTACCATGGTTGATCTAAAAGATCGGCCTTTGACCGTCTAAGGAGAGTAGTTACGCATAGCCATTTGCCCAAGTGTTTGGCCTCTACCGATAGTCCACGAGCGACCCGCGGAATCCCGTCATGGATTGCTATTAGAAAACTCGGTTGCTAGACCCGTGCCTTTTCCTCTCTCCAACTCTCACATAGAATGCTCTCTATTTTACACAAGAACTATTAGTTCTTGGAATTGTGTTGTACAAAGAGCTTGACACCCGCCTCTATTTATAGTGGTTGAAAGCCACTAGTAAGTAGAGAGAGAAAACCTTTTCAATAAAATAAAGAAAATATAAGTGATTGATTTATCTCATTTATTATAATATCTTATATTAAATAAATCTAGGATATTGTCAATATCTTATATTGAATATTTCAAGATATTGTCAATATCAAATATTGACTATCTTTATTCTATTACCATAAATCAATTTACACGTGTGTATATGTCACATATATATTACACAAATAAATCTATACAAATATATATTTTGGAAACAAGTGTGCACATGCACATCATATGCAAACCCACGCATGTTTGTATATATTTATAAATATTAATATCTAATATTAATATATGGTAATACCATTAATTAAATTGCACATTCAAGTTTATCTTATACACTAATAAGTTCTTGCCCGTATGCCAATAAATTGGCATCCGGAATATTCTTTAATTAATCAATATAATTAATATCTTGTATTTAATTTATTCATAATAAATAAATACCACCATATTAATTTACCACTATAACCTTTATAGTCTCGAGATAAACTTTCCTTATTTGGTTATCATCTATAACCACATTTTAATCGGCTAGATGTTCATATGTGTGTGACCCGATAGGCTTCGAATATGTGGGCGTAGACACAAAGTGCAAATTACGAAAATGCCCTTCATGCCCTAACGATCACGGGATAGTGTCAGCAACACACCGTGACCCCAATCATCGGAAGATTCAAATGCAATGACTACTACCTTTCATGTGAAAGCTTGATTGCCGTGTAACTTACAATCTATCATTGTAATAATATCCATACGGTTGTTAGTCAGTGTCAAAACATCAACGACCGTATCTTATAATCACGGATATCAAGCTCTCTCGAAGTAACTCATTTACTTCCACTTTGCAAAGATTCACAAGTAAGGCGTAATTTATAAGAAGGCCATTTCGGATATTCGATCCCGATCATAGGATCACGCGATTCCCGGACGACCAATCATGTATACTCCGCGTGCTTGATATCACACCCAATCAACTACCGCATGATCGGCCCGTGGCTAGGAAACCTCAATAGTGTCAAAGCATGACAATCCACACCGTGATGCCATGAAGACTCGGTCTTAAGGATAATTACACAACCGTCACATAGTGTGACCTTATCCGTGTAAGTGGAGTGATCCCAATGTCGCATTCTCTAATACATGTCACGTCTGGTCAAGTGTCTACACTGCCGATAGTCAAGATCTATCACTTACTAAAGGCAGAGAAGACATCTAATCGTGCTGCTTTGTTTATACTATCAATGCCTGTTTAATAGTACATCGACCTAGAGACATTTAAGTATCAAACTTATTATAGTGATTAGAGATCTCATCTACCATAATCGCCTATCATGGTTTCTCTATCACGATTTAATACTAAGGGCGTTATCATATAACAATTCATAATTTGTTCTTTAAAAGAACATATATATGACAACATAAAAGCCATTTAATATATGCATAAACATAAAGAAATAGTACAAATGATCCGACTCGGTGGATCGGTCCAACCGATTGGGTTTAGGACACTATTTCAACAATCTCCACTTGGCCTAAAACCAATCACTTTCACACACAAGACCAAGTTGAAACACAAGAATCTCATGCAATACTGCTTAACCTAGCCACAGCCATGAGCGGATCGCTATCCGTGGGGACTGAGACTATCTTCATATCATGTTCCAAATGACCAAGTCAAAGGAACACGCCTCAACCACACACACGAATCTCTGCGAGACCACGGTCCTTGCTTGAGAAATGAATCCACTTACTATATCGACCATATAGAATTGGTGGAAGAACCGTTCAAGGTTCAGAATTAACCTCATAGACTCAAAATCTTTGCTCATTTAGCCTCAAGGCATTCTTGTGTTTTGGCCTAGTTATAGAATTCTGAGTGACCCATAGGCTAGAACATTTTCGACTCTTTGTATCACTTAATCAAAGTGACTACAAACCCAATGTAGCTCGCACTCGCGCCGTAAGACTTAGGGTTTGCGATACGTATATCTATATTTATCGATTCCAAGTTTGATAAATTAGAAAACCATCCTTAACTTGTTTAAGGACATTCTCGACATTCACGGTTACTTTCATATTTGCTCATGACAATTCATGGACTATAAACATCGGCATTACTCTTATGGCGATTCTATCGCGTGCAAAGAAACCAGCCATAAGCATCATCATTCACCTTATCATTAGAATGACGTCCTAACATAGATAGATCTTGAGAACATTGGCTAGCGATATCCCGTCGCGATCTATGCTAAACTCTTTTAGCATCACATCTATCTGAGTAAACTATAATCTAACGGTGATTAAATCTATCGCTATAGATTCTTATTTCTAAAAATAAGAACTACTAATCCAAGTGCTTTCGTAAAGACCTTGAACTACCAAACATTAATTAGTGTGACATGGGGTGGCAATTCCGAGAGAGATATCAATACCTTACTCAAAAATCGTAACACACTCCACTATCCATCTTGCACATTGGGCATATTCTTCTTTTGACTAAATCAAAATCCTTTGATTATCAAACATAGAAATTGTCTAGAGAAACTTGTTTGAGACCATAAATGGACCTCGTGAGATCACATTCATGTGATCGTCCATAATTTATCAGTGGTTGCCCAACGTCTTCAACACTATCATATAGCCATGATACGAAGTTATAACAAGCATAGTCACGAATAGAGGCGGGCTCGACCTTACGAGGACATTCCTACAAGTAAGGCAGACTAGGTTCGTAACACTTTGGTTGTCTTGATGGAATCTAATTCGAGATATTATTGCTCTGGCCATATCTCTCAATCTTGCCTTACAAACATTCCTTCATAAGTCGTGAGATATTCATTCTTCAAGATGAACATACGGTAGCCCTTTTGGGCTTGAGGTTATCCGCAGTTTATAGAACTTTTGTCTTAGCGGCGAGTGTTCTACACCTCATCGCTATGTGGCGTACGCTCGCGTTCAATGGTTGAATATATCTTTGTGGTTCTCAAACTCTTTTGAGATCGATTTACTCCCACTTTGTTTCTTTTGGAAGAAACACTTTGGCTAGAAAACGGCATGTTTGGAGACAAACATTTTGCTCCACGGACAAGTAAATAATATCCGACATACTAGCTAAGATATTCCACAAAGTTGCATATGTCGTACTAGGCTCCAAGCCTTTACGACTTTTACTATGAAAACTTCAAATCATCGGTTAAGATAGATTCAACATTATCCCTACTATATCTAATATGGAATTTATTCAACCTTTATTCTTTGGAACTCGGTTAAGTATAAAGAGCCTTATCGAAATGGGTAAGGGATACGCATGGCTAACGTCACACCTTTATCATATAAAGTGTTGTTTCCATTTTGGGAACATAATCTAATTGCGTATCCCAAAGATGGTATCCTTCAAGGGAGAATCTTATTCCACCAGACGACCACGAAACACCCTTGAGTATTAATTACTTCAATCAATTGAAGATTAATTCCTAAGTAGCTTGTCAATCTCATATTCGTACTAGCTCGAACTATTCGGACTTTTACAATTGTCATACTTCAATAAATACATTCAACTATTTATAAAATAGTCATAGAGATTAATAAACAATTATTTATGGCATTAATTGTCATAAGCCAACAAACATCGGTATGTTTAGGCTTTAGACAATTTTTCTAGATTTTACGACCTTTCATAAAAGGGTATTTTAGTCCTCTTTGGATAAGATACGTATAACCCACATGATTCATAATCATATGGTTCAACATCATCAGAATGACGTTTAATTACAAGCTTCCCTTCCAGAGAGACTATGTCTAGAACAACTACAAATATCAAGGGTAACAGCCATACAAATATTTAGTTGAGATCTCATCACTTTTATCAACTATATAGTGACATCAATCTAGTGTGTTAGATTCAGTGACCTTCCAACTTTATCAGAATAACATTTATTCTTTGCAATTGAATATGTCCACTAAACCCTTACAAATAACTGAAAGTATGTTCTATATAAGAACCGGAACATAATAACATTTATTTAGTTCCCTTATCAGTTTACTAGATCCAGAATATGGTAAGTGTCACAACGTTTGCTTCACCTTCCATATCTAATTTAATCTTTCTAATTTAATCACACTCGCAAGATATCATATATCTAAAGTGGACTTTAACTTAGATAGATTTATCTCAACTCACTTGCTCAGAATAGAAACTTCAATAAGTTCTCTATTTAAGCACATGCCCTAACTTTCTTTTTAATCCTTCAAGCACTTGTAAATATTTCTTAGTGTAGTCTTCATAAGACTTAAGAATGATCACAAGAGCTATGTCTTTGATTTCCTTTCATAAAGAAAATCTAAAGTTTATTAAATAGTTTATTTAACCTTTTAAATCGTCTTCAAAACATTGACTATTTAATTAACCTTTAAGCAATGATAAAATTAAGTCGATACTTAAATCTTACATTTTTGAAAACAACCTTTCCAAAATTAGATGTGGTCATTCTTATCCAACATTTGAATTAATTGTCATCGTATATTTGAATGATCGACTTGGATCGTATCAATATATGACTAATTCGTTGAAACTTATTTCAAATGATTTAATCATATCATGAGCTTCGCTCTCATTAATAATTAAAGCCTTGGAGTACTCATCAAATATGTAGTCTCGCTTGTCTGCAACTACTATAGCGGGATTGCTCGTGTCATTGCTTATTTTAAAAAGTTAAAATTACTTAACCCTATTTGAGAGCGTTTCTCAAAAGGTACTTGATCATAATTTGGTTTTACTAATCGAGAATAAAGCGTAAATATAAAGTTTGCTAAAACTACAACAAAAATGAAAATAAAAGAGTGTTGTTGTTTATACCGCATAAAATCAAAAATGGTCTTTTGATTTATGATTTTGCTCCACTAGTCAACTACTCCCAATTGACTTTCAAGAATCTTTCAAAATTCTTTAGTGGCCAAGATCCCATCCCTGGTTGCCCGATTCCAGCGAGGGCGATCAACGGAATAATTCGAAAGTTATGTAACTCTTACCAATCACATCTCTATGTGACTCTTGGTAGTTGACTAGTCAACTCTTTGACAATTCACATCTTTATGTGGTAGTCAACCCTTGCCTCTAGAATAAGGCGGTCTGGCGAGGCCAATCACGCAATGCTCTAGTCAAGTCATAACCCAATATTCACGAGATAACTTACGATCATATCTCAATAACGACGATATACACGTGGTAGGTCAACTCCCAACAAGGGCGATCGGTTGGATCGAACAAAGGCTCTTCACCGTCAAATCACATGACACACAATTTTTGAAATTGTTGAGAAGTATTAGGCTTTGATATTTGGCCTAAATACTAGGGTTTCAAGTTGGGATAATCTTGGGATTATTCGGGTATGGGCCTTACATTGGCAAAAGCTTGACCCAAAGCGGAAAAATACAATGATGAAAAATAAACAAGTACAATCTATAGAAAAAGGCTGCGCAACCCATTGATTGCCATATCTTGGTGAGCTATTGCTGCAATTCTTGACGCGGGGTAGTATCATGATAGAGTCCTTGATGAAAGAAAATAATATCTCTGTGAAATATGCCACCCAAGCTATGATCCTTTGCAATCACAGGAGCCTTATACGCTTTCGGTGAGTCGTGACTCACTTTGTGCATCTGATTCGACATGAACAAAAGCACATTATCTACTCGTATAGAAGAATAGAAAGGAGCAATAGTTGATAAGCGAGCATAAATACGACTGGTTTGAACCGCCTTGAAATAAATTCGAAGGGTGCTTCCAGAAAAGCGACCAAATGTATAAGAATCTCCTTCATTTATATCGATGTGAGGTATCTGCGGCAAGTCCTCTGAAGAATATAGCTCGGAGGTCTTTTGCAACACCATCCTTGCCAATGATTTTGGAAAATTTGTGTGGAACCTTTGTTTAGCTTGAGAAAATCGGTTTGCCAAGTTCCCTCTACATAAATGTGTTTAATCACGAAAGTGATCTTTTTGCTCGATCATAGTAGCCATCTACCTAAAATCATCAATGTCTTTGCCAAGGAGCTTGAACAAAGCCACTGAATAACATCAACTAATTGCTTTGAGTCACATTCAATTTCCACCTTATTAAGTTGCAAATCAATACATTGAATAATACCAGCTTTAAGAGCTCTCATCTCAGCTTCAAAGTTAGTAGCAATACCATAGGCTGCATCGGCCCGAACAAGATTTCTATTCTCATCACAATGATAATACCTCTCCAGCGCGGGACTGGATTGTGGAGAGATGAGCCATCAGTATTGAGCTTGTAGTAAGAGTGGGGGGGGGCATGCCATTTGATAGCTATGGCAGTCTTTTTAGGCCTAGCAGCAAGGTGTTTAAGAATCCCAGAATCAATAAGTATGTTGTCCTCCTTACCATACATTGTAAGATTCATATCTTTGACAAATAGATTGCAAATCAACAATGATACTCTTAATGAGTAAGTTAGGTCCCATATCCTCATCATACATAGCCTTGCACTACTCTTCCAAAGACCCCAAAAAATAATAGAAGGCAAGAGCCGGATTACCTTCCCAGAGCCCGCTTTGATGGAAGTATTCCACCAAGCTTTTGAACTTCTTGAGCGAAGAAGCGGCGAGGAAGAATTGAAGATATTTTGAAAGAACCCCCAAGCAGTTGAGCTCTAGAACAATCCCAAAAACCATGATTAATAGTGTCCTCTTGTGACAAAAGGGCATTTAAAGGCCCATAAAACCCATTTTAACAATTTGATCGACCAAAGGCAAAATTTCATTACATAATTTCCAATTCGAGAATAGATATCTTGAGTGGGATATATGGCTTCCAAATTTCACCAAGCTCATATAAAGAACCTCTTTTATCTACAACCTCTTGTAGGGTGAGGAAGCAGAGAAACATCTGAAATGTGAGTCCAAACCCCACTTACCTACGAGGATCTGTGAGGTAGACCATATGAAGATCCTTGTATTCTTGAGCTGGACCTAAAAGTTTCCAAGCATGAAGTTTATATAGGGGATAAGACCCTGCCATAACTTTTTAGCCTGAGACCACTGTTGATGATGAATTTTCCACCACGGTTTGCAAGCAGTCTTTGATTGAAAAGCTCTAATGCTTAATGCCAAGGCCATTTTGATGCAGGATAACAAAGTTTATCTCAACTCCTCCAGTGCCTCCTCTTATGCGGCTCATTGTCATTCCACGAGAAAGATAGCCATGATCTGCTCCATTTATCTGCAGTAGCAATAGGAAGCTTGATAGCGGATATAATATTTATAGGAATAGAGGAGATAACATGCTTGATGAGAATCAACCTACCCCAGGAGATAAATATTTATTATACCACTTGTTGAGCTTGGCTTCAAACTTCTCAATAATATCTTGAAAGTAAATGGATTTAGCCCTACCACGAGAATATTGGACATCCCAAATACTTAAAGGGAAGGTAGCTTGCTGCATACCAGTGATAGCTTGGACAGCTTGGGAGGTCCTTTTAGGAACCCTACAAGACATAATATAAGAATAGATACTCAACATACTAAAAGATAGAAAGATGTCTCTCCAACAACGAGCGTCTTACAAATCACGATGTCAAGAAACATAAATTTGTCTTAAGCGAAGTTCACACATTGGTGACAAAAGTCTAGAAGTAAAAGTACAACATTTGTCTAAAGCGGGAAAAGCAACAAAGTCTAGTGCAACATGAAATAAAGGAAGCTGGATGCATCATCAAAGCATCATCTTCATCGCATATCCTCGTCATCGAACTCATGGACAACATGTTCATCTTCTCACACCACAATGCATACAAAGGAAAAATGCAAATGAGGTAAGTACATAGGTACTTAGCAAGAGTGAAAGCTAATGAATAATTAAACTTTACAATGTAAAGGTTCATATAATTAATTAAATTATCTTTTGTGACCGACCACGACTACAGGGTTTACTTCATGCTCATCAACATGTTGTGACTATTGGTTTCTAACTTAGCCTAAGCTTTGTTACATCGCGCATTAGAGGCACTACGCATGGTGCTACTCACCACAAAGTATCTGGGTGCAACATATTGGTGGATCACACCAATAACCACGGAAGTCTATTCTTGCAGACTCCGGCGGCGATACGTTTGGCAAAGTCCTTACCATTCGATCGTTTATAGGCCAGCAGAGTTATTCACTTTTACGAGCGCCCGCGCATCGTGATATGAACTTGTGCCATACCAAGAATGACATGGCGTTTAGTCTTTTAACTACGATTCGTTTGTTATTAATTATTAGCTAGTCGCGTAAGTATTTTCATGTAAGCTCCTCACAACTCTACTCTCTTACTTATTCCACGAGACACGGACAAGGCCTAGCAATTACATAGACATTGATGAGTAATAATTCACCAAAGCACAAGCCAATCATACTCTTCCGGCGGTCCCAAACTTCAACTCTAGGAAGCCTTCATTCGAGTGCGGAACTAGATGAATCATAAGCTTAATCAAGGCTTGTTCATGTTCATTTAATATTATTAGATCAAGAAATATCAATTAAAACTAGACTCGGGGCTTAAAACACAACATTTCGGGAAAAAAGAATTTGAATGCGCACACATTCACTGAATCGCACACATTCACTGAATGCGCACACATTGAGCATTCGGGATGATTCTGCTAGGGCAATGCGCGCGCGCATTACCCTACGATGCACACACGTTCAACAATTTGTGAGTTCGGGATGCTTATGCTCAACCAATGGGCACACATTGGTGGGGAATCGCACACATTCACCCAGAAACACCCTAAGACATACTTTTCTGCACTTAACAATTCTCGACCCTTTCCCAAAAAGATCAACATCAAATATCACAAAAAACAACAGTAAAACATCACTTAAACAAGGCATGACTTCACATACTTCTACAACAACTTCTAAGCATGATTTCTAGCATTAAAACACATCACAACTCAGCCTAAACATCATAAACTATATTTATTCATTAGGAAGAGCCTCTTACCTTTTAACAAGCCAAAACTCCAAGAAATCTGCAGCAAGACTTGATCTCCCAACTACAAACCTATGTGATCAACCCCAAAATCGGATTAGACTTGATCACAAACATCTAATACCACAATTTACGTGAATTTAGGAGATATAAAACACCAAACTTTGATTAAAACCGCATCAGGAGGGCTAAAACACGCACCCTTACAAAAATGCGAGCTTTTACTATCAAAGCGATCCTCTTTTCTCTTGATTCCGAATCTTCAATCTTTTACGAAAACCAATAGCGAATTTTTGAGCAATTGGAAGAAGTCTCATTCTCCTCCCATTTTTCTCTCATCGTGTTCTTTAGAAACGACAAACCCAAATTTTGCTTTTACGATAGGTTATATGATTAATGGAGGTTTATTTTCTTTAAATAAAAATTCCCAAAATAATAACCTATTATTTTCCATAACTACCCATTAATTATAATTGAGTCCAAAATACCATATTTATATATTTTTGAGATATGTATATATATATATATATATATATATATATATATATATATATATATATATATATATATATATATACAACACTTTAATCAAAATAAAATAAATATAATATTACGTTTTAAGTAAAATTACACGTCTGCCCTTACGAAAATTGTAATATTACATGTATAGAATTGAATATACAAATCTATGTGTGATATGGAAAAAATTAACAAATTTACGACCCTATGTCAAAAAAATTTGCAGCGACCACAGTTTAACGTCTAACTCGGCTTTCCGATGATGTTACAGACTTAGGGATGTTAGGCCAATGATTGTTTATCTAATCTTGGTAGTTTCTCCTGTGTTGTTTTTTTCTTTCATTAGGCGTGTGAGAAATGTCTCAATCGTGTTTTAGCAAGACATGCTCTTCGGTGTAGACATTTTCCTCTTGCGCATTTTGATCCCGAATGATACTCTCTCCGCATGTTTGGCGGATTTGAATTGATAAAGAACATTGTTTTCTACAAAAAAATCAACTTTTAATTTGGCAATAAACCTCGGAAATCTCAACACGACCCCTCCTACTGTTTTCGTTGCTCAAGCGGTGAAGTAGGCAAGAACAATGTCGGATCTACATACTGACTAAAGGGGCAATTGCCCCCTCAATCGAAAAATCCACTAATATGTAGTATGCATCTTGTTCCCCTCTTGCTTTTTATTTGTCTCTTTAAAAATATATTGCCCCTCCTTGCGGATCTTACGTCCGCCACTTGGCAAGAAATATATGTTTATTTGTATGCGCCCCACTCCCGGATACCGAGTCCATATCCGGAAGCGAAGCATTTCAAACACGTATAATATTAAATAAACTCAATATTATATGTAGGCCTCTACTATGTCTTATCGAGTTTAGCAAGCGGAAGATAAAAGACTTGGCAAAACCATAAATGCTATTAAGATTGGAATACAAACCGACAAGGGGTAGAAAGGAAAAGCTTACAACAACGATATAAAGCTTACAACGTATGATGTTCCAAAAGAATTGTACAACACTTGTTTTACAAACTTGAATTAAAAGTACAACATAATCTAGTACAACATTTATTATAAAAGTAAAAAAGAAAGCATCATCATGGCATCAACGTCATCGAACATCATCCAAAACCTCAACGAGCTCAAGATCAACATGTCCGTCTTCTAACCTCACAATGCATACGAACAAAAATGCAAAGGAGGAAAGTACAAAGTACTTAGCAAGAGTAAGAAGCTAAAGTATAATTAAGTCTTACAACGAAAGGTTCATTAGTTATTATTAAATATCTTTGTGAGACCGACTCAAACTACAGGGTTAACTTCATACTCATAAAAATGTCGTGACTATTGGTTTCTAACTTAGCTTATCTTTGTTACATCATCATTCAAGGGCACTATGCATTGGGAATATCCACCACGAGATATCGTTTGCAACCTATCGGCGGATCACACTAATAGCCACGAGAGGAAAGCCTAATAGTGTACACGCTCGTGAGTCCTCCATACGTAGGGTCTCGAACTTACGGGGTGGTGTTCCTCATCGTAGGGTGCAAAGACTTACGAAGTTATCCACTTTATCTGACGCCCACACATCGTGATATAGACTTGTGCCTTACCAAGAATGGGTGATGTTTAATCTTTTTAGTACACAAGTATGTTTGTTATTATGTTGTTAACTAGCCACCTAAGTGTTTTCAAGTAAGCTCCCTCACATATACTTCTCTCTTACTTAGACCCTGAACACGGACAAGCCCTAGCACATACAGACATTGATGAATTCTAATTCATCAAAGCACAAACCAATCATACTCTTCCAGCGGTCCCGAACTTCAACTACCTTGAAAGTACATTCGGTGCGGAACTAAGCGCATTAGAAGCTTAATCCAGGCTTGTTCATGTTTATTTAATGTTATTAGATCAAGATTCAACATTTAAGACTAGATTCGGGCTTAAAAACAAGCTAAACATAAAAAAGCAGGGTTAGTGCACCCACACCGGGGTTGATCGCTTACCTTGGCCAAATAGAGGCATTCTGTTGAGCGGTGCGCCCTGCTGAGCTGGTGCACCATGGCGGCCTCGGTGTGCTTACTGCGGCGGCCACAGTGCGCTTGCACCAAGCCTCTGAGCGTAAAAGCGGACATTACGCCTCGTTTGGTGTGCCCGCCTTTGGATCTAGTGCGCCCGCGCAAGAATAAAACACCAAAAACTTCGGTTTTATGCATCTAAATGATCTTCACTCAATTCCAAACAATTTTAACATCAATGTACTCGGAAAAATAGCGAGAAGGACATCAATTTTACATAACTAAACATCACATATTTCTCTAATACAAGTAGGCATGATTTCAATCATTAAAACACCACAAATTATACCCAAAAGCAGAACCTTAACAACATAAGACCTTAATTAAACAATAGGAAAAGCCTCTTACCTTCTAGCTAGCAAAGCCAAAGTATAACCTTCGGAAAAGCTGCGGCCACGACTAGGACTTCAACGAAACCTAATTGATAAACCAATTGAACAAGAAACAATTGTGATCAAAAGCTTCTAAAAGCAAGCCCTCTACGAATGGAAGGATTCTAAGCAACCAAACAAGGCCAAACTTGAAGATTACCAAAACTAGGGCAAAACTAACCTTTCTCAAAACTCCAACTTTCTTGTACCAAAGCGATCCTCTTGTCTTGTCGATTCCAAATCTTCAAGCGATTACGAAAACCGATCCGCAGACTTGTGAGAAATTGTGGAAAAGTATCCTTTGTTTTCTTTCTATTTCTCCTCTTTTTGATGCCAAGTTATGCGTTGATTTTACGAACAACGATTACGAAACCTCTTTTAGAAATGGGAGGTTTTATTTCCCAAATAAAACTTCCCATTACTTTCCATAACTCCCCTTAATTACCAATTAATTACAAAACAACTCCTTAATTTATCGTTAATATTAATTTTCCTTAATTAATATTTCTTTTATATAAAACTTAACTCCATAATTAAATGAACATAATATTCCGTTTTTCACAAAAAGACACGTCTGCCTTTTTTCGAAAAGTCGGGATATTACATTAGACCTGGAATTTTTTTATGATATATAGTCTTTTGTTTAGATTTTCAAAAATGATTAAGGAACCGTTGCACTGCTTGTTCACGGATTTATCTAACAAAACAAACAAGTAATAAAATTTATAAATCCGGTATTCCCCAAGTGTAGGGATCGTGATGCGTTGACTAATACCGGGTCGATCTTACGAGGAATCGGAGGTTGTTAACACTAGTTTTATTCTAATTAATCTAAGGATGTCACGATTACTAACCTAAGCGACAAATAGAACTAAGCGAGGTGAAAGTAAAAATAACACGAATGTAAAACTTGACGAGAAGAGTGAATCTAAAGCCAGAGGAAGATACGGGTTGCGAACAATTTAAACTATAACTAAACCTAAGATGCAATAAGAAGATTTAACTAAACTAAACAATTCAAGTTTTAAGGGATTATTCAAATTATAACTTGAACAAGCGGCGATTGATCCACCTATCCTATCAACATTCAATTCTAATCAGTTAATTCGTGACTTTAACCAAGTTGTGATTCACCTCATCAAAAATCTGAACCCTAATTTCTTAGATAGTCCATCTATTAATCTACATCTTTCGATCTAAGATTAACGCTTTTTCTAACCAAAGATGTGAACTTTAACGTTTCTAATCTAGAAATCTAACCTATTAACTCTCGTTATATAGATCAAATAACTATTCTTTTATCATGGGGATCTAGGGTTTACATGACTTTCATCAAAGTAAAACAATCAAGCATGCACATCTTTCGATATAATTGCAATAAACATTCAAACATGATAAAGAAACAACTTGTATTAAAAACTCACAAATTAATCAAGATTGAATCTGAATAGTTGGCGGATAGGCTTCACAATGCTCGTTCAAGGGCTTTTAGCCTCTAAGCATCCTTTTGAAAGCTTGGAATTGTTGAAGAAAAGAACATAAAACTAACTAATTTAATCTAGGATTTAAGTGCATAAAAGCGAAGGAAAAGTATGTAAAAGCGCGGCTGAGCGCTTTAGGATTAGGGTTTTGAGTAATGTGTAATTGGTATCCTTAATGTGGAAGCAGCATTTGTATTTATAGATGTCAAAGTCGAATTTGTCTTTGAGGCGGTGGGCGGGCGCCCGTCCTCTCATACAGGCCTTCGTCCGGTCTTGATATCAACCGAATCGGGCGAGTCTTCATCGGATGCCCGTCCTTCACAAAATTGGGCCTTTCGTCCCTTTGAAAATCTGAACATCTGAACCAAATTTCTCCTCACGGGCGCTCGTTCAATTGACCAAGCGCTTTGTCAAGCGGGCGCTTGATTCAAAGGCTGCTTTGGGCGCTTGATCTAGGATCGACTTAATCTTGATTCTTTCTTGCTTATCTCTTTTTCTCCAATTCAAATCATCATTATCTCTTATATCATCAATGTAATTCGACTCTTATCTCTTTTTGATCATCATTTGAGCATCAAACATGTACTATAACACATTAAAACATCATAAAGCGTAATATCATCCAAATAATCATAAAATCAAAATTAAAACACGAAAATTAACCTATTTTGCGAATAACTCATTAAAAACCTCATTTACTCAACAATTCCACTAAACACTCGTTTCTTATGCAAATTATACAAATATGAGGAAATTATCATAAAATGTATCAACATAAATCGTATAAATTCACCTTAACAACTCCCCACACTTAGCTTTTGCTCGTCGAGCAAAACAAAATGAAAACCAAGGCTCGAGAAAAGATAGACATCTCGGACAATATAGCATAGATCCAATAAATCGAAGTTCACCCTTGTGTGTGTGCAAAGCCATAGAAAACTTCTACTAAATCCAAACTTGAGAAACTCAAAGCAAAACTAACTAATACCCCTCGTAGACTAGCAATAAATGACACTCATAAGATGTACCCTACAAGCGTAAAATATCCCAAAAAGATGATAGAATATATCTAGGGCCTTTACGAAATACTCGAGAGGATAATCCTACGACATATCTATCGGTTTCTCTGAGGATAAGATAGAGCGATAACTTAGTCTTTCATTCATTTCATAACAATTCATATTGCAAGTTGATTTGATTAGTTCACTTTTAACGCACATCAGAATGAGCTCTTGCCTGTCATAGCGAGAATAGGATATTCGAGATATACCCTACCTTACTCAATCATAAGGCGACTTTTATTTGTCGTGAGCTTTGGCCTTTTCTAGTGCTATTCAGGTCCTTAACCGGCGAGTGTATCGGGTCAAGCTGTAGTGCTAGTATGGTGAGTCAGTGTCGAATCCTCGAGGAAGCGTATGATAATTGAGTGTGGCTAAACACCAGAAGCTATTATTAACTCAATCTAAGTCGCAATTTTCTTTTTTCTATTTAGTAACCTTAAAGCATTAAATAAATGCATAAAACTAAAGCAGATATATATAGATACAAAAATATATATATAAGCATATAGAAATACAAATATATATATATAGATATAAATATATATGGTACCAATACAATATATAAGATATAAATACTAGTAATATTATTAGAAACTAGCCAAGAATATGTCCTTTGAATCAATTATCTCTTTTTAGTGGAAATAGATGTGCTCGATCTTTCCTTAATTTAAGGTGAATCAATTATATGTGAATCGGTGTATTCTAAACTAGACAACTCCTCCTCCACGGCGTATGAAATTGTCATATGTCAAATTGTCATCGAGTTTAATCTCACCTGCTTGCCCCATGCTAATCTCGGTTAGTGCGAGCAGTGCAGTACAAATCTACCCCGGATAAAAGAGGTTATTCCATTTGTCGGATGGCGATGTTATTCAAAAGGCTCCGGTTGTCGGCGGATCGATTTAACTTTCGGTGTTAGTTTCAATTAAACCATTGATTTTAACATTATTCGATCTTGAACACAAATTTAATAAGATTTATCTTTTCCCAGACAACAAATGCCCCGGGTAGGAAATCGGTTCCGTTGTCACGTTTTCACTCGACCAATTTTACCCTCCGGTTTTCTATCCTGTATCTCATATCCTAACTTCTCTGGTGAGTTCATCATTAGGTTATATGTTGCGATTCATCTTGGTTAATTACGTCAATCCGAATATTATCAATACGTTGCAAGATATAAAAGATTCATTATAATCGATTTTAATTCAATTTTAACATAGTCATCATCTATTTACCTAAAAGATAAACTAATTCAATTTCATATCTTGGCTAGATGTAAAGTTAGCCTAATATCATTATAACTAATAGATAGATACTAATAACAACAAACAAACATAAATACATTAAAAGTTGCAGATTACAATTGTAGCGTCGAGCCGTATTCTCCGGAAATAACAACTCCTTTAGCAACAACGAGCCTTGATAATCCTTCTAAGTATTAAAAGCGATACTTATACTACATTATTATTTAAACCAGTGTCGTTTACGGTATTCTGAGAACTACAAACTAGATTAAGATATATATATATATATATATATATAGAAGTGATATATATATATATTGGTACAACTCCATCATTTGCAAATGAGGAGTATTTATAGAGTGAAACACAAGGCGGCGCGGGCGGTGTAGTACCGGCACGCGGGCGGTGCTACGATGGAAATTCTCTCTGGCAGTCCCCATGTCTTTGGTGGCGAGAGAGATTCGGCTCGGGCGGTTTTTCGGTTCGGGCCGGATCTTGAAAAATATCTTTCTTCCGTTTCTTACTGTTTCGGTTTTAATCCTTCAGTTTTCCATCACACGTACCCTGAAACAGTCAAAAACACGAGCCACAGTAATTTTGATCATAAAAACTATAAGTTTTACTAAAATTATAACGATAATATCTATTTATAACGATTTCGATTTTTATGTGTTTTTAGATATATTTTTATAGAATTTATACGATATTATCGTAAATACGATATAAAAAGTCATATAATATGGTTATATTTTTATCATACATCAACTACTCCCCACTTAGCTTTTGATCGTCCTCGAGCAAAATAAGCGATAATATATAAAGCTGTTATAATGCAAACAATATAGTTCTTAGACTAAATTTCTAACTTAGTAATGCATCTTTGTCAACATTATAATTATATTAATTTTATCTATCTAAGATTATTAAAAAAAATAAAAGTGTGTATAACTTAATAAATTAGTTATAAAATATTATTTAAATGAAATTCTACATGAATTACTTAATAACTATAAAATAAAATACTTAGAAAAATTTTGTAATCGCCCCTTTGTATGAAATTTGGAATCAAGGACTAAGTCAAGTAGTTGGCAAAATGGCTTATAATGTTCGAGCTCGGGGTGTTTGGCTAATCAACGAGGATAACAAAGGAAATCAAAAGAAAATAGAGGCAAGTAAATGCGTACTTACACCTTCAACCGATCAAAAAAATACCTTGATTAGTAACATCGACCTTTGTTTTGTTTGTTTTTTTAACAAACATATCGAACTCATTACGAGAATCGACTATCTTTCAAGTGTCATGAGGTGAGTACGGATACATCGACTTAATTATTCCAACTTTTTCTTTTCTAGAGAATAACACTTTTTTTGAAAGCAGTTGCCTTCCGAATAATATTTATTCCAATCTCGGCATATACTATTATTGAATTTCGATGTCGTCACCGCTATCCATAAGTACATACTAAACTGCGGGATTTCAAGGAAATGTAGACCAATTTAAGTTAAGAATTCGGTTATATCTAGTTAATCATAATGGCTAATTTGGTGAGGTCTTGATCACTCTCTGCAAAGTGAGGTGGGGACAAAAATTGGAAATTACGTTCGGGTAGGCTTATTTGGCCATAGTTAGTCAAAGTAATGCCAAAAATCTCATCATTCCTAATCCGATTCCAAATTCATATTTGTTTTGAAAAGAAAATCATTCTAAAATTTTATTATAATTAAAAGTAACTTTTGTCTCATTCCATAAAAAAATAATATTTCATACTATTTATCTAGGTATACATACTTAAAATCTTGATAAAAATCTAACATAGATATAAATAATATAGAAATAATATATCGAGATTACTTTACTTAATTAAAAATTTATTCTATCCAAATATGTCATTTTATTATAATGATTATATATTATTTCGTTTATTTCCTTAAGATTGATTAAACTAAGTGCATCGATTATTTGATATATTAAATTTATTTTATTTACTAACCAATCTCTACTCCCCACTTACGAATTGACATCGTCTCGATGTGTAATGAGTAGTAAAAAGTTGGTTTTAGGAATTAAAATAATTTTTTTAACGGGTGAATATTGTTACGTGTCATATAGATTAGCGTTTATATAATATAGCATAAAAAAAAAATTAACACCAACAAATATATTACAATATTAAAAAGTACAAGTTAACTACTAAATACTACTATAAACTAAAAAAAAACTAAAACTAAGTTAATTAAGTTATGATTAAACTAATTTATTCTAAGTTAATTTATTCTACCATTATTATTACCTTTGATATTCCTTACAACTATCATAACTATCTAATTTTCTCCACTTGAAGATCCTCCCGAATATCGGTGGTAGTAGCCCTACGAGGAAGGCGGTTGGAAAGTACTCATCTGTCGCTCTTTCCAATTTTAGCCAAGCGAACACTTATTGCGGAAATCGACCATGCAAAAGGCATAGGTGACGGATCGATCTGCTTCCAAATGCAAAACTAATAATTGCTTTGGAATCAATATTCCCCGATCTATAATGACCCGCATTTCGTTTATCGCATACAATAGTAACAATTCATCATCGCGATTTCGAGAAATCATCGTTAGATAAACTCGTGAATTGATGAAAGCGTTTCCGAGTTCTCAAATGGGAAAGTAAAGCGGGCGGTGGAGACATCTACATCCACTATTATAATGTTGGAATAAAACTTGATAAGATTCGAACATTTGTTAATAAATCCTTGGCGGTGTCAAGTCTCACTTGATACTCATAATGACTAGAGGTGATGTTTGGGTGGTGGTATATGAAAAATTTGATTGATTATGGTAGAAGTAAAAGGAACAACGAGTACCTCTAATGGTAGCATTTGTAATGACTCACAGAGTACTAGCCTCTGCAAATCTTGAGTAAAACTCTCTTACCATTGTAACATTAATTCTTCATCTGGGCATACGACAAAAATAGTCCCACCCATCTGCTTCCATTCTTATGAATGCCCAATTATCCACTTTTATAAAATTTAGACCTCTTTCAACCAGCACCGGTGATTGGTTGAAATTACTCAAAAAAGGGTTTGGATTTGCTTCATTCATATAATTGTAAGGGATGGGGTGGAAAAACGGATAATGCGAATTAGGGAGTACGGAGTTTGGGGTATGCGGAGGAGAATAACTGTTAACTGACGAATGATCGGACATTTTATATGGAATATATAAGAAAACGAGAGACTAAAGAGGTGAATTGGCAAATTGAGGAGTGAGCCCTCTGTTTCCTTATATAGAAGTGCGAAATAGATAAGAAACAACTTTGAATGAGTCGGTAGAACACCAGGCGGCGCGGGCGGTGCGATACCGGACGCGGGCGGTGCTACGATTAACTCGGTCCTGCAGATTTTTGCATTTCAGGATGTTTTATCAGGTTAATTCAGTGTGAATACATGTAATTTTATCTAAAACATGGTGAAAAATTCTAATAATACAGAAACAACGTAAAAACGTAAAACTGCGTAGTGTACTAACCACAGTGTACATCAAACCGTCTAAAATAAAAATCAAACCAAAGTATATCGTCATACATCGTAAAATAGGAAAAATTTACTTAACTACTCATCTCCATCGTAATCCTCATCTTCATCATAAGATGAGTCAAAATGAGCCGAAAAAGATCCAAACATACTAGAAGTAAAATCAGCCCGAGAAGTGAGTCGTACTAAAATCATAGTTAAGCTGTTGTGGATCGCGGCGTAGAAGCTTGAAATGTAGCCTGAGTTTGCCTCGTCGTCATCATCACCGAACCTTCCAATCCAAGCGAGCCGAGACCTGCTTTGTCACATCGCTCTCGAAGTTACTCCTCCCATGCCCATGGATGCATCAAGCGAACACTGTAAACATACTACCTGTCCCTCTCTGGATGACGGCATAAAGTCTGGAATAAAGCGGTGGTGGGACGGTGGAATCAATCGGCATAGTATATGGGTCGGTGACTACGAGGGTATGGCGAGAAATCTCTGCATATTTGGGATCTATATTCTTGATGAAAGCCACTGTGACCTCTTTGGCCAATCCTAAGATCTTGACCCACTTCCTAATACATTTCACAAGCTAAGGCTATATTAGCATCGAGTTCTAGCTTTGAGCTTGAATCATATCTTTGAAACATAGCCTCTATCGGCTATTACACGGCCTGAAGTGGATGCGGCTAAGAGGATTGCCTAGGAACTCGAGATGTATGAATAGGAGATGCATTTTGTGGTGGTTGTTGATGTTCTTTGGCGGTTAGGATTATTGTAGTTGATTCTACCAGTGAGCAAAGCGATTAGTTTATGGCCAATAAGTGGAGCAAAGGTGACATAATCCTATCGAGGGTAATCTTGGTACTTCATGAAGATCACACAAGCGCGAAATAAGATTAGGGAGCAGCAGGGCGTCCTCATCGAGTTCTATTCTTAACAAAATCACATGCCTTGGTAAAAATTAACTTCCACTAGATTTATTGGAATGTCATGCACCATAGCCAGAGTCAAAACAACATCCTCGTGACCATAAGCACGAGAGATGAGTCGAAGGATTAACAATATATCCTATAAATTGCTTGATAGCCACGATGTCCCTTATACCAACATCCATAAGGAAACCTAATATCCTTCCAAAGCTGCTTTGTGGGATCAAAAGCGACTGAGCTTGAAATGATTTAGCTAGTAGTCTACCAGGCGGTCTAAATTCCAAGCGATCGATAATCATCATCCTCAAGTATCTCGGGTAACCCATAAATAGAATTTATCATGAGCGAGATTGAAGGAGACATTAACCTTCCTAAGAGGATACTTTACAGATCATCAAGAGTAGCCTTATCATAAGTAGATAAAAGCAGAATAAAATTCGGCTACCATTGTGACATTTATGTTACTAGTGCGTTCCATCGCAATTTCCATCCATTCCTATCTTGGAAGATTTTTTCACTTCTTCTCCCAAGCAGGTCAAAATCCATACCACGTTCTAAAGTGACCCGCACTTCTTGAAAAATCCATCATAGGCATTTTTAGCTTCAATACTAGCGGTTTTTTCAAAAGAAAGCGGCTTCTTCAAGTTCGATTAAAGGGTCGGTTCATGAACCGAGTACTACTACTGAGGTTATCTGGTTTTCTTTTCTTAGAGCTTCTCTAGATGATGAGGCCATCTACGATTTTGGTATGACAAAATAACAACAAAAACAACAACAAACAACAAACACAAACAAGTACTTAGACCAAATTATAGGAAAAAAAAATTTAAAATTAAAAACTAAAAGCTTGATAAAAATTAAAATGATTGATATACATATATATATAGTTACCGTAGAGAGCTAGAAAGAGTAGGTAGTTGCGGAATAGATGGTGGTGCCTTGAAATGTTGAGAAAGAGAGGAGCTTTGCTTGAAAAAAATCTATCCTTTTATGCAATGGTGATGAATTTGTGGAGTGGAATGGAAGAAGATGATTAATTAAGTAATTTGGGATAGAAAATTTGGTGAAAAGTGATGAAATTTTTGAAGAGGGGAAAGGGGTGAAAGTCGGCTTTTTTGGTGGAAGAAATGAGGAAGATGAAGATGAAAGTGTGATATTTTTAGGTTATAAAGCTAACGAATCGAATCGAACTCCTATCGACTCGAATCGTTAGTAATTACTCGATTCTCCTTTCAAAATTTTTTTTTTTTTTTGGTGTAATAATTTAGATTGCATCATAAAAATATTTTTAATCATAAAATTATTTAATGATAAAATAAATTATTACGATTTTTTATAATAGCTTTTTAAAGAAAATATTTTTGGTATGATAAATTTTAATTCTATCATATAAACCATATATGATATAATCATGAGTTTATCATAAAAATTTTATGACTCTTTTTTTGAAAAAAAAAATAAAAAAACATAAAACTTAATTGAATTCTACTCCCATCATCCTTAAATCTTCAAGATTTATATAATAACGGTCCATCAACCTAATTCCTAGGAATGATGCGTTTGAATTCTCTCTTTGTTGTCCATCGGGATTTTCGGATAACCACCTAGTCGTTCCCATCTTAATTATATTCAAACATTCATCATGGGATTTGGTTGTGATGTCCCCACATTTTCCATTATGTTCACTTTTGCCACAAATTCTACATCTCTTTAGAAATCTTGCCCTTCTCTTTATAGCACTCCTTGAATTTCCATTACAAAGATCTATTTCTCTGATTTCGCGTGTCAGTTCCTTGTTCAAGTTAGAAACAAAGGCTTCTATTCTAAAGGCAACATCTTTATCTAAACCTAATTTTAAAAGCAAAATAAAAACTTCTATTCTATACATGAAAGGCATTCAGTTCTTTTACGTCTACCCGGTAAAAGGCTAAAGCGCTTAAATTGCATTTTAAAAGTGAATTTAGAAAGATAGTACCCGTAATCGGTTGAGTTTAGAATTCCTGCTTCCTTAATCCGTTGGAGGGTCGTTAAGCAATAATATTTCTTCTGTTTGAGGTATCCCTTCAGTTTCCACGAATAATTTTACCCTGTGGCCATTGGCTATAAAAGTTGTTTTCCCATCAGTTAGTTCAACAACTCCAGACTTATAGACTTTAGTTACGTCGTAGGGACCTGTCCATCTAGATTTATGCTTTCCTGGAAACAACTTTAAACGTGAATTGTACAAAAGTACTCGATCACCTACATGGAACTCACGATTATAGATTTTCTTATCATGGAAAGCTTTCGATGCGTTTGTATGGTCGAGCATTTTCATAAGAATCGAGTGAAACTCATCGATTACATTAGCCGAAGTAATCTATGATCACCAATGACTTTAGGATCAAAATTTAGGAATTTAATAGCCCACAAAGCTCGGTGTTCTAATTCAACGAGGAGATGACAAGATTTACCAAAAACTAATTTATAAGAGAACAACCAATTGGTGTTTTAAAGGTGCATTCTATATGCCCATAATGCATCATCTAGTCTTTACGCTTGATTTCTACGATTTGAGTCCTTTGTTTTCTCAACGATTATTTTAATTTCTCTATTAGACACCTCTGCACATCCACTAGTTTGCGGATGATAGGGTGTTCTAGCTTATGAGTTACACCATATTTCTCAATTATCTTAGTAAATGGTCGGTTGCAAAAATGTGAACCTCTATCACTAATGATAGCCCTCGGAGTGCCATATCTTGTAAATATATTCTTTTTAAGGAACCTTAGCACAACCTTGGTATCGTTAGTGGGAAGAGCTTCAGCTTCTACCCATTTCGAGACATAATCACCATTACAAGAATAAATCTTTTTCCAAATGATATGGGGAAAGTTCCCATGAAATCTATACCCCCATACATCAAATAATTCACATTCTAAAATCGGTTGCATAGGCATTTCATGTTTTTCGATATATTTCCCTATTTTTGACATGATTTACAAGATTTTACATATTTATACGCATCTTTATATAGTGTAGGCCAATAAAAACCACATTGTAAAACTTTAAAAGCGATTTTCCATCCTCCATGATGACCTCTGCCTCACGATCATGACAAAGCGATAAAACACTTAAAATCTCACTATCAGGAATACATTTTCGATTATTCCATCCGAGCATCTTCGAAAAGATCAGTTTCTCCCAATAGTAAAACTTTAAGTCGTAAAAGAATTTCTTTTCTCTTTGCCAAGTCAATGAGGCGGGACGTAATTACGAGTAAGATAGTTAACTATATTCCCAAACCATGGTGAATTTTCTTTTAATGGTATTTTATCTTTTAATAATTGCATGGTTAAGGGAGTATCTATCCTAAAAAGTTGTTCATCAGGAAATGAATCTAAGTATTTCATTTCCTCTTCCTTCATCATTTTCCATTCTACTTAGATGATACGCTACTACATTTTCACTTCCTTTTTATCCTTGATTTCTATATCAAATTCTTGGAGTAACAAAATCCATCTAAGAAGGCGTGGTTTAGCATCTTTCTTACTTATGAGATACTTCAAGGTGAATAGTGCGTATAAATAATAACCTTAGATCCGACAATATACGATCTAAACTTTCTAAGGCAAATATTACGATATGCATTCTTTTACAGTAGTTGCATAATTAAGTTGAGTTGTATTTAGAGTGTGAGACGCATAGTAAATTGCTTTGAGTACTTTGTTATATCTTTGACCTAAGGCGACTCCTACTGACTAAATCACTTGCATCACACATTATTTCAAGCGGTAAATCCCAATGCTGGTGCCACGATCTTGGTGCGATAGTCAACTTAAGCTTTTAGGTGCGAAAGGCTTCCATACATTTGTCATCAAAATCGGCATGTCAGAAATCCTCTCAAAGTTCTTAAATTGGTGGTGGAGTAACTTTTCAATTACCGACTTTAGCTTTATCTACTTGATACCTACTTGAGAGATTCTATGACCTAGAACAATTCCTTACGATACCATTAAGTGACATTTTTCCCAGTTTAATACTAAATTGGTATCTTCACAGCGTTGTAACACTCGTTCTAAGTGTGATAAACATTCATCGAAAGAATCTCCATAAACACTAAAGTCATACATAAAGATTTCTAAGAATTTCTCGACCATGTCGAGGAAAATATTGCCATCATACATCATTTGAAATGTATTTGGTGCATTACATAAACCAAATGGCATTCGTTTATAAGCAAAAGTTCCATACGGACAAGTGAAAGTAGTTTTTCTCTATCTCCTTTGCAATGAATATCTGTAAATATCCTGAATAGCCATCTAAGAAACAATAATATTTATGTCCACTTAATCGTTCCAACATTTGTACGATGAATGGAAGTGGATGATGATCTTTCTTAGTATGTTCATTCGATTTTCTAAAATCAATACACATTCGATATCTGTAATTTCCCTTGTCGGAATCCATTCATTTTTATCATTTTCTTTTACCGTGAAACCTCCTTTCTTTTGGTACTACTTGAGTTGGACTCACCCATTCACTATCTGATATGGGAAAGATTATCCCCATTTCTAATAGCTTAATAACCTCTTTCTTAACAATGGTTTGTAAATTTGGGTTGAGGCGGCGTTGTGGCTGAATACAAGGTTTAGCTCCCTCATTTAGGATGATCTTATGAACGCATATCTCAGGGCTAATTCCTTGAATATCGCGCCTTTGTCCATCAAATGCTTTCTTATGATTTCTTAACATTCTAAGTAATTGATCTTCTTGTTCATTAGTTAAGGTTGATGAAATAATAATCGGTAGTAGATTATCAGTTTCAAGAAAAGCATACTTAAGATTTGTAGGAAGTGGTTTCAATTCCAGATTCTTGGTGGATCTTCTATGAAGGTTTTAGAACCGGCCCTTCTAGTTCTAATTCCAAATACTTATGCCATGGATGTTTAGAAAGCAGCCCTTATCAAGATAAAGGATCACTTCTTTCATTTTGATTATCATTTTCATCTTCTTTATAGATAGATAATGCTAAACATTCCTCTAGCTTATCCTCATAAGCTTGCAATTGATCATCACAGTGTAGATATCTCATCTATAAAAGAACACGATTACGGTGAATTGTATGGATGATTCATAGCTTTGAAGATATTGAAGGAAACTTCATCTTCGTTGACTCTTAGTATCAGTTCTCCTTTACGAACATCGATTAATGTTCTTCTGTTGCTAGAAATGGGCGACCTAGAATAATTGGCGCTGAATATCCTTCTTCCATTTCCATTATTACAAAATCTCTTTGGAAAGTAAAATTTGTCTACTTTAACCAACACGTCCTCGATGACTCCCTTAGGATGTTTAATCGATCTATCCGCCATCTGAAGAAGGTCATTTAGAGATTTGTAAGCTCTCTTATGCCTAGTTTCTTATAATCCTCATAAGACATGAGATTTATACTTGCTCCAAGATCACATAGTACTTTCTTAAACAGAAATCCTCCAATCTCACATGGGATTGTAAAACTACCAGGATCTTTAAGTTTAGGAGGCAACTTATGTTGGAGTACTGCAGAGCATTCTTCATTAAGGCATATATTCTCATATTCTTCTAACCGTTTTTTGTTTGATAGGATATCTTTAAGAAACTTTCAATAGGTAGGCATGTTGATTAGGGCTTCGATAACAGGGATATTGACATGAATAGGACGAAAAGTATCAAGGAACCGAGCATACTTCTTATCAGTTTTTATCTTTCTAATTTGATCCTTAGGTGGGTAAGGTAAAGATTCCAAATCTATAACTTTTGGTTCGGAAGTTATACCCTTTTTTCCTTTTTCCTTAAATCTTTGAGCAGTACTTGTTCGCCATGTTTCATTCTCATACGATCTTTTCTTTGAAACATCTTCTGTATCGATTTTCCCTTTTTCGGTTATTGGCAAATCTTCCTTCTTTTCTTCAGTATTGTTTTCTCTAACATGTTCCTTAAATAAGGTTCTCAGGTCACTGTCCATTGGATTTTTTAGAATCCTAGGAGTTTTAACCCATTCCTTATTCTTACTTTGAGTTCAACTTTACTATTTTGTTTCAAGAAATCTTCAATAATTTCTTATTCTTCATCAATAAATTCAAGTTCAAGCTGAGGTTTCCATATTTGTCTCAATTTTTCCATTTAAATCATTCTCTACTTCATTATCTCTGAGTTTTTCTGTTCCAAAGTATCTCCACAAAGTTTTCTACTTCTCGTAATAATGACATTTACTTCTCTCGGGTTTCTTTCGGTATTACTTGGTAATCCTCACAGAGGTCTACTATTTTTACGTTCTCCTTCTCTACTCAAATGATCTTCCATATTCCTTATTGATGCTTCTATAGTTCTCATTCTCGGTATCATGTCCACTCATGGATGTTTTCAAGCGTACTCATATCCTTAGTATTTGTCCTATAGAAGTTATCATAGTTTCTACATTTTTAGCGTGAGTAGAAACTACACCCATCATATTTTCCATTAATTTCTCCCATTTATCAACTCCTTGAGGTTGAGTTGAACTTTGAGTATTTGGTATACTTTGAGTAGTATGTTGTGGATACGATCTAGGTAATGATTGTAGGTTACGATTCGCGGTATCTCCTTGATAAACTTGATTACTATATGAATTCTTATATTGAAGCTGGATACGGTGGTTGTCCTTGCTTACTAGGGTTTTCGGACCAACGATCTGGTTTAATCTCCACCACAAATTTACCCCATGCTAATCTCGATTTAGTGCGAGCAGTGCAGTACAAATCTACTCCGGATAAAAGAGGTTATTCCATTTGTCGACGGCCGATGTTATTCAAAAGGCTCCGGTTGCGGCGGATCGATTTAACTTTCGGTGTTAGTTTCAATTAAACCATTGATTTTAACATTATTACGATCTTGAACACAAATTTAATAAGATTTATCTTTCCCAAGACAAACCGCCCCGCCCCGGGTAGGAAATCGGATTCCGTTGTCACGTTTTCACTCGGCCAATTTTACCCTCGGTTTTCTATCCCTTATCTCATATCCTAACTTCTCTGGTCGAGTTCATCATTAGGTTATATATTGCGATTCATCTTGGTTAATTACGTCAATCTGAATATTATCAATACGTTGCAAGATAGAAAAAGATTCATTATAATCGATTTTAATTCAATTTTAACATAGTCATCATCTATTTCCCTAAAAAGATAAACTAATTCAATTTCATATCTTGGCTAGATATAGAGTTAGCCTAATATCATTATAACTAATAGATAGATACTAATAACAACAAACAAACATAAATACATTAAAAAGTTACCAGATTACAATTGTAGCGTCAGAGCCTTATTCTCCGGAAATAACAACTCCCTTAGCAACAACGAGCCTTGATAATCCTTCTAAGTATTAAAACGATACTTATACTACATTATTATTTTAAACCAAGAGTGTCGTTTACGGTATTCTGAGAACTACAAACTAGATTAAGATATATATATATATATATATATATATATATATATATATATATATATATATATATATATATATATATATATATATATATATATATATATATATATATATATATATATATATATATATATATATATATTAGTACAACTCCATTGTTTTGCAAATGAGGAGTATTTATAGAGTGAAACACAAGGGCGGCGGGCGGGTAGTACGCGGCGCGGGCGGTGCTACGATGGAGATTCTCTCTCGGCGATCCCCATGTGTCTTTGGTGGCGAGAGAGATTCGGCTCGGGCGGTTTTTTGGTTCGGGCGGATCTTGAAAAATATCTTTCTTCCGTTTCTTCTTGTTTGGTTTTAATCCTTGATTTTCCAACACACGCATTCAAAGCAGTCAAAAACATGAGCCACGATAATTTTGATCATAAAAACTATAAGTTTTACTAAAATTATAATGATAATATCTATTTATAACGATTTCGATTTTTATGTGTTTTTAGATATATTTTTATAGAATTTATACGATATTATCATAAATACGATATAAAAAGTCATATAATATGGTTATATTTTTATCATACATCAGTGGTATAGGACATACGTGGTACACCCTATCGCACTCAAATCATCGACTAGCTTTCAACACACCCAATTACTTCATTTAAAATTCAACTTTTTCAACAACTTTAGTTACGCTTTACTTATCACATTCAAACCTCAGATATTCACAGTATATCATACTCCGGATCTAAATACAAACTATCATAAATCTCAAGATATATACGTAGCACTAAGCACATGACTTATAAGAAAATCAGAAATCACTCGTCCAAAAGGGGTATAACTTTATATTTTAGCTCATCGATCACTATGGCTCGTGAAAAATAGATCTCAGGTGAAACAACTAACTTATCAAACATATAGTATATATAGCTTGGATGACTATAAAAATAACGATCATTGAATTGAATTGCCTACTCGGGACAAAAAAAAAACAAAAATGTCGAAATTTTTTGAAAATTCTAGCTCATTTTGCATAGACTCGTAACAAATTAAGCAAATGTGTAGATACATATCAAATCATTCCCTCCCCCACACTTAAAGATCAACATGTCCTCATGTTGTGCAGAATTAAAGAAAAGATAAAGGACTTGGCTGATTGCACTAGAGACTCGAATCGATGGTCAGGCCGGAGCCTACGTAGTGACAATTCGAACTCGTAACCATATGATGTAAAAGCGAGCTCGACAAAACCGCTAAAAATATACCTGCACTACTTGACAAACACGGAAAAACCTCGAGGAAAAGCGGGAAAGAGCATCGCAATAATGAAAAAGATAATAATAAAGTGAAATGGAATAGACGAAAAGAGTAATCAGTAAAACAATGGCAACCATCAAGGTACAAAACAAAGTAGGAGATCGCCTTATGGCCTACATAATTCACGTAAAAGAAATACGCCTACGGAAACCGACAGTAGCGTATAAAAAGAAAGGTGCAGTGAATCAGTAATAGAAATAATAGGAGCAGTATCAAAGTACAACCATATCGAATAAGTACCAAATCAGAAAGTACAAAATCAAAATATCAATAAATCTCAAGGCTGCCTCGGCGTAGACTCATCAGTGGGAGGTACATCAGCCGTAGAAGTAGTCGATGAAGGTCCCGGCTGTGGAGTGGGAACAGTAGGAGCAGCAGTAGCAGTCGGTGCCTCCTCCTCCTCATCCTCAGAATCTTCCTTCTCAACTCGAAGCACATCTTCAATCGCTCGCTCGATCTCATCGTGGAAAACATAATCCTTCAGGCTATGCGTGAAGATGTTCTAAATCCTCGGCGGCCGGTCTTGCCGATACACTTGAATCGTCAAAATGTTGTTCTGTGTATCCCGAATATCACCCATCCATTCCCGTAAACTGTTTGCCATGCTCAACCGCATCCTGACTGCGGGAGATAAAGCAGGAACGAATGAAACCACGGGTGGTGCAGAAGTAGACCCCTGCTCTTGCATAGCCTCAACATGTCCCGAAGTCCTAACCTTTTCACGTTGAATTGCCCTCGGGTTCTTCGGTTTAAGATCCGGCCTATACTCAGGAACACCGGCATCCACACATAGGCTATGTATCAAGTGGGGAACAATCAAACACCGGGCATAGACTTGCTGATTGGTCGCAATCTCATCGTATAACGCTTGTCCAACATTCACATTCAGTCCAAAGGTCAAAGCGTACAACATCCCTAAGTCACCGATATGAAAATGCGTCAGATTGTTCTTTGGCAACAACCGACTCTAAGCGACACTGGACCTTCCAGTCCTCGGGCCAACTAGTCGTCACCAACTCCTTACGATCTCCACCCGGCCTTAGTGTCCATGGAACATCCGGGCACACTTTTAAACGCAACTCCTCCAAGGATCCTGGCCGGCATCCTACCTTCTCTTAATCTCCTCCTTGTAGTCTAAACCCTCGAAAGGCGCCAACCCGTACTTGGCATTTATCACCTGTGGCGTAAAAGGTACCTTGACATTCCTAACCATTACAACTCCGGTGTCCAAGTCCGTCTCTGAAAAGTTGCTATAAAACTCGTGAACTAGTGTATCATTCACCGGAGTAAGTGGGATTCTCATCAATGCATCCCATTTCCTATCCTTCAAAAGCTTCACAAACGCCGTATCAACCTTTGTTTCCATAACCGCCCTCTCTATCAACATCGTCCTCGACTGATAATGTTTGATATAAACCTCGTAAGCCTTAGGGCTGATAAATCTACAAGCCAAAGGAATAGGAGGAGCAGGAGGTCTAACAGTTGTCCTAACCGGTTCAACTCTCGTACTTGCCTCCTCCTGTCTAGGAACATTCTCAGCAGGTTCGACTCTAGATGGGTCACCACTTCGTTGACTCCTAGGAAATCTCACTAAAGGGACATCATCCTCTGTATCGGAACCAGATGGCGACTCATCTCTTAATGGGGCCCTAGATTGAGCTTGTGTAGACCTAGGAGGGTTGTGTCTCTCACCAATCCGAATACCTTGAGTAGGAGGCACCTCAGTAGGATCAACAACCTTCCGTTTCTTACTGGGCTCCTGAGCCACACCCTTACCATGCCTCTTGACTACCGCTTTACGAACCATGGTTGAAGCTTAAACTAAACCAAGACAATCCCAAATCAAAGCAAACAAACCACCCGTTTAACATCCAAACGGGATTTCAAACCACAAATCAACACCAACCATTAATGCAATCACAATGTAGCCCATCCATCAACCAACATCACCCAAGATAAAAAACAGAGCAAGGAAGAAAACAAAACAAGAGACAAAACCAATTAAGGTGCAACTCAATAGAAAGGAGTCGACTCGAAGATCGAACTTCAAAAAAAACTTGAATGAACTATTGAAAAGTTGCTAGAAACTTACCAAATATGACGAAAGGTAAATGATGAAGGTGATTTGCAGCCCTAACAGTCCCAATTGGAGCCCAAAATTCGACTTTTTCACCCAAAAAGTTGGACAGGTAGGGTTCCTGAATCTCAAGGTTGGTGTTTGTTGGGGGATTTGAGTTAGAAAATCGAAAAGAGGGGATGGAGAGCGGTTTATAGAGCTTTGAATAGCCAAATTTGGTGTAGAAACGAAGATTCTAGGGCAAAAAGGCAAGAAAAGTCGGGTTTTTGGATTTTAAAATCAGGTTGAGAATGAATTTCATTAGTCGGAGGTTTATATAGACGAAGGGTCGAACGGGCGTCCGACCATGTGGACGGGCGTTCATTGGGCTCAAGAAGAGCCCGGGCGGGGCGTCGATTCGAGGTAGACGCTCGTTCAAGTTTCAAATTAGATACAGGATTGGAGGGAATTTTTCAGACGGGCGTCCAGGCATAGTGGACGCTCGTCCAAGAATTGTCCATGGCGGACGAGCGTCCAACACTCTGGACGGGCGTCCACGGTAGAAAAATGCAAAAATATACAATTTCATACAATTTAAATTCAAATTTGCATTTTCTCATTAAACTTAAATAAAACCTCAAAAATACAAATGAAAATCAAAGAAATACAAAAATTCACTAGAAAATAAAGAAAAACACTAGAAAATAGTGGGTTGCCTCCCACCGAGCGCTTTTGTTTTACATCGTTTGCTCGACGAAACAACCTAATACCGCTAGTCCTCGTAAATCTCCGACCAATCCACAACTCGGATAAGACGGCGGAGCATATCAATCGCCGGAGGGAAGTCATACTCATCCTGCAAACCCCAGTCCTCACCAGCTACATCAACACCCTGAAAATGTTCAGCTTGCAGCACTAACGCTAAATCTGTCAGCATTGGATCATTCAGGATTGTGTATGGACGTCCTAGAGCTGCCTGCAACTCCTCAGTAGTGAAATCTCCACCTCCCGAACAGCGGGGAACAATAATGACATAGGTGACAGTCCTGATGCGGGTACTAATATCAAAGTCTACGTGCAAAACGATAGTCCCTCCTGGTCCGTCATCTACAGTAATAAGTGGGATCCTCCTAAGGAAAGGTAACTCCTCTGGTAGAACTCCGAAATCCATATCTAAAACACTGCTAAACTGACAGATTCAAACAAAACCTTAATAAGGCTAAAAACTTAAACAACTAGAGCAATAAAAAGTATAAAACAAAAGTAACTAATATAAAAAGAGATATCTAGGATGCCTCCTAGTGGCGCTTTTGGTTAATGTCGTTAGCTCGACACTGTTTAAGCTCAGCCTGGATCAGGCCATTTAACTTTTCTGCCAGCCACTACCTCGTGTAAACTTTGATCAGTAGTGTGGCTGCAGAAACAGCACTTAACACATGGGGTAAAATCTTTGATGGCTTTCCAAATACGTTTAACCTGCCCCATGGTCGACTTCTTCTTCTTCTGAGTATTCTGATGACGTTTCAGCTTGCGTTCCCTCTCAAACTCTTCCATATTCCAACTACCTGCTTGAACTTCTTCAGATCGACCACTACCGTCATCCTCTGAAAACAAGTCGGGTGAAAACTCGGCAAATTCTTCGACTTCTTTAGTACCACACCCGAGGATATCGAGGAAACGAACAATCAAAGGCTTTTCCTTGGGTTCACCAATGTAGTGCTTACACCTTTGACCATTTACTCGAAACGGCTGGTCACCATAACCGCGTAGTTCTAGAACGCCTCCAGGAATAATTTGGAGAATCTCAAAGGGACCGGACCATCGTGTCCTCAGCTTACCAGCGAACAGATGTAACCTGGAATTATACAAAAGAACTTGTTCCCCGACTTGAAATTCTCTCTTCTTAATCTTGGCGTCATGGAGGAGTTTCGTCTTTTCCTTACTGATCCTGGCACTTTCGTAAGCCTGGAGTCTGAATTCGTCTAATTCATGCAACTGTTGTAGTCGATGCTTACCACAAGATTGGGAATCAAAGTTTAGAAACTTTGTAGCCTAATAAGCTCTATGCTCTAACTCGACTGGCAGATGACATTGCTTACCATAAACCATTTGATATGGAGACGTACCCATAGGAGTCTTATAGGCGGTTCTGTATGCCCATAGTACATCTTCCAATTTCAAACTCCAGTCTTTTCTATGACCGTTGACCGTTTTTTCCAGGATTTTCTTAATACTTTGGTTGCTCCTTTCAACCTGACCACTAGTCATCGGGTGATATGGTGTGCCTATCTTATGGCGAACACCATACTTTTCAAGAACTTTCTCTAGGGGTCGGTTGCAGAAATGCGTTCCTTCATCACTGATCAAGGCACGTGGACATCAAAATCTCACGAAGATGTTCTTCTCTAAGAACTTCATGACCGTCTTATGATCATTGTGAGTCGTGGCCTGAGCCTCCACCCATTTTGACACGTAATCCACGCAGACTAAGATGTATTTATTACCACAAGATGATGGGAATGGCCCCATAAAATTGATGCCCCATACATCAAAGACTTCGCATTCTAATATGGGTGTCAAAGGCATGTCAAAATGCCTTGTCAGAGTACCGGTTCTTTGGCATCTATCACACGTTTTACAGAAGGCTTCTGTGTCCTTAAAGATCGTAGGCGAATAGAAACCGGATTGGAAGATCTTAGCAACGGTTTTCCAAGGACCAAAGTGACTCTCAGTGGGTCCGCGTGGCATTTGCTCAATAATATCGCTACCGCTCGGATTACGGAACACATCTTCTAAGCAGACCATCTTTACAGATCTTAAACAGATAAGGTTCATCCCAAACGAAAGATTTCAAATCAGAGAAAAACTTTTTCTTCTCCTGATAGGACAATTCTGGATCAAGATATCGGGAATGAAGGTAATTGACAATGGAACAATACCATGGAACATCTGGAGCACAGCCATCGATAAGCATAATGTTTTCTAGAGGAAAGTAAAGATCTATATCATCTGGATCATCCTTTTCCTCACTTAACATTCTCGAAACATGATCCGCCACGACGTTTTCACTACCCTTTTTGTCTTTAATTTGAACGTCAAACTCTTGTAGGGTCAGTATCCAACGCAGTAGGCGCGGTTTGGCCTCTTTCTTCGTCATCAGATATCGCAAAGCAGCGTGATCAGTCCACACAATCACTTGAGCTCCTAACAAGTAACTACGAAACTTGTCCATAGCAAAGACTACGGCCAATAATTCCTTTCGTGAGTCGTATAGTTTAACTGAGAAGGATTCAATGTGTGACTGGCGTAATAGATTGGCTGGAATATCCCTTTGATTCTTTGTCCTAAAACAGCACCAACTGCATAGTTTGATGCGTCGCACATAAGCTCGAAATGTAGATTCCAGTCAGGCGATATAAGAATTGGAGCAGAGATTAAACGGTTCTTAAGCTCCTCAAACGCTTGCTTGCAGTTTTCATCGAAATCGAACTCAGCGTCTTCCTTAAGTAAAGTAGAGCAGGGCTTGGCTATCTTGGAAAAGTCTTGAATAAATCTCCTATAGAAACCGACATGTCCAAGAAAACCTCTGATTTCACGCACATTCTTGGGATAACTCATCTTCTCGATAGCTTCTACTTTGGCCCTGTCTACCTCAATACCTTTGGCGGAGATCTTGTGGCCAAGAACTATTCCCTCATCAACCATGAAATGGCATTTTTCCCAATTGAGTACTAAGTTCTTTTCCACACATCTGGATAACACTTGATCTAGATTGTCAAGACAGTCGTCGAATGACTGACCAAAGACCGAAAAATCGTCCATAAAGATTTCCATACACTTTTCTACTAGCCCGTCAAAGATAGCCGGCATACATCTTTGAAATGTAGTGGGCATTGCGAGAGACCAAATGGCATTCGCTTTGTAGCGAATGTACCATAAGGGCAGGTGAAAGTGGTCTTTTCTTGGTCAGCTGGATCAATGGGTATTGAAAATATCCTGAATATCCATCCAGGAAGCAGTAGAATACGTGCCCTGCCAGACGCTCAAGCATCTGGTCAATGAATGGAAGGAAAGTGATCTTTCATGGTTACCTCATTGAGCTTTCTATAATCGATGCAGACCCTGTAACCAGTGACAAGTCTCAATGCTATTTCCTCTCCCTTCTCATTCTTCTCAATTGTAATTCCACCTTTCTTGGGAACTAGCTGAGTCGGGGAAACCCATTCACTATTAGCGATGGCATAAATGATTCCCATGTCCAGAAGTTTGATGATTTCTTTCTTAACCACCTCTTGCATATGAGGGTTGTTTGCGGTTTTATGCAAAGCAGTGATAAAATATAATAAATAAAACCGATGTCAACCCCAAGTGCGAAGGTTCGCAGCTATAGTGATGAAACCGGTCGTATCCATGAGGACTTGTACGAAAATAGTGTTTTTGCTTTCGATTTCTTTTGTAAGGTTGATGACTACGATCTTGGATTAAAAAACAATAAAACAAAGAGTTTGAAAATTGAAAATAAAAACTAGCACGTAACAAATCTTTCCGTAACAATTATAATTAAACAACTAGAAGCACCGTTGATCCACCACCCCACCGAAATTAACAAGAAAGACGCACATTCGTTTGCAAGCCTTGGATTATTATCTACTAAAAAGGTGTTTCCTCTCTCGATTTAACACCGTTAACTATTCCACCTCTCGATGCAACTAACGAATTTACGGAACAAAGATATGGATATAAAATCCTAATCTAACAATATTCTCCCTCAACTTTCATTTGTTAGAAGAAATATTATCACTCTCCTTCACGGCAATCTATGAATTTATCAACTATCGTATGTCTAAATTCAATCAGCATGCAACACAAGTATAGTCATACACATTGCACATAAACAATTCAAAACATGAAGGAAGAACAAGAAACTTACTAGAACGAATAAATGCAAAAATCCTTGTTTATTCCGGCGATGGTGGCTTCACATTGGTGGTTCTAGCCTCGGGCCTTTAGCCACTCATCTTCTTCAAAAACATCATTATTTGCTGAATTGAAATTGAAAGAAAAATAAAAGAAAGACTATCTATGAATCTAATTTATTGCTAATTTCTATACTAATTTTCTAATGTTTCTGGATGATCGTTTCTGCTCGAATGGATGCTGCTTATATAGGAATTTGTGGCCGACATAGGGAAGGATCTAGGAAACGCGTCGGATTAATTTCTGCAGCCTCGATAGACCGAACCTCTTGGCTCGGTCGACCGAATAGCAAGGCTCGGTCGACCGAGCCTCTTTTTGTATGCATTCACACCCGACCGTCGTAAAACGTGTTCCCCACTCCACTCTTTCGCTCTCGATCGATTTATCCTTCAAATCTTGATCCGATTTTCTTCTTTATTTTGAAATCCTTGATTGAATGACATAAATCTTCTCAATAAATAATATCCCTTGCATTTCTTTATTTTTGCAAAATTATTGTTACACCAAGTCATCGAATAATAATAATAATAAAATGTGTAACAAAATAACATTTAATCCCAATATTTCCTCCTAATTAAATTATAAACCCTCAATGAACATTATATGAATTTATTGGTTAAAAACATGCTTTTCTCATTTATTTCCTTTAAAAACAAGGTAAATTGTTTAGGGATTAAGCCGAAAATATAGTAAAATATACCCTAAACAACTCCCCACACTTAGCTTTTTGCTTGTCCCGAGCAAAACAAACAACGACAAACTATCAAAACCCACATAATTTGACACGAGATGTAGTCATGCTCACATCAAGCTAGTATCTAGAAAATCGAACTCACTCGGTGATTGTGTGTCTTGAACCCGCTAAACTTCCACCGATCCTCTCTTGATGTATTAAATCAAGCACTAATGATCATCCGGTTAAATAAACGAAGTTCGTTCCGTCTACAGCACTTACCCTACAAAAACTATTTATCAAGAACTAAGTAACCAACTCATATTTAAATTCCTTTACTTGGTGCCAAGAAAATACCTTTCAGGTCTCTACTTGGTTTAGATCAACTCGACTTAGAGTTCCAAAAGGCCTATATTTTCTTCCATCGTCGCGTCTCAAAAGTATAACACTCTCCCCTACTTTAGAGGCAGTCACCCTGAGATCACTCAAACCTATACTGTCCAAGGTAAACCACACTCCCCAATTGGGGCAGTATCCAAATGGACTCGAGGTGATAGTCGCAAACAACTTCCGCAATTTAATTTTTCAAATTTTTCAAAATTTTTCTTTTTTTTTCAAACTCTTCGGAAACTCCCGGTCAGGTATCATTTCTAACACATTCAAGACCTTTAAGGTTCTCGAGAACACTAAGGTACTTAGATTCCAACTGTGAGTAGAGTACGAATTCTCAACTTTCATCAACACTAAGTAAGTGGTTATCTGCAGCTAGAATTGACTATCCTTTAACTAACGGAGACTATTTTATATATTTTTGGTTCCTCATCTAATGAGTTAGGTATCTTGAGGTTCGAGTGAGTATCGATCTACCAAACCTATTCTTAGAACATGATATGACTCACGATAACAATTAAAGGTGCCAAATTACAAAACTAGCATGTCATTGAAGTTACTCGGGACTCACAAATTTTCAAAAAATTTATCAAAATTTTCAAAGGAGCAAAACTAGATAACATGTAAAACAAACCAATAAAACAAACCAATAAACCCTCCCCACACTTAAGTTACATGATGTCCTCAAGCATGTGCAAAATAAGAAAAACTTAGTGGTTGTAATTCGAAAGTTGCAGTGCAGAAGTGGTCGCGAGTCGAGATCCATAAATGCTTGAAGAAATCGAGTAGATCGTGGACCATCCACCGTGGCGATATCATCCGAAAGCTCACAATCACTATCGCAAATATCCCGCACACATGGGGAAACAAGGCGTACCTCGGGGATAGGGGCACAAAGATGATAGACAAGGCAATATCATGGAACAAAGCGAAGCAATGCAAAATTGATAATAACCGAATCTATGTGAAATGTGGTGCACAAATGTAATATCGAGATATCTTGGGGTACATGAGGAAATAAAAGAAACAAGCAGGGTCATGATGTGGGCAATTGTCCAAGTACAGATCCATAGTCGAAGCGCTAGGTGGAAAACATTAGCAACCAACAAGAGAAACAAAGCAAAAATAAACTAAAAACAAAAAGAAAAAGATATCTAGGTTACCGTCCTAGTAGGGCTTAATTATAGTCGGGAGCTCGACTAACCAATAAAAACTCAACCGGGGTCAGGCCAGTGAAGCCTCATCCCGGAATTATTCTCGACCTTCTCGGGGTCAACAGGCTGGAAACCACAGGAACAAAGTCTCGCCAACGTCTTGGCCATATCATCAAACTTCTGTATCCACTTCGTACCTATGATTCTTCTCTTCTTCTTTTTAGGTTTCTGTTTCTCAAGCCGAGGTGCAACATCAGGGAGCATAACATCATCAAAGAACTCACAGAGATGTAAATCATCGGGTGCCAAAGGATCGGAGCTGGCTTGACTAGGGACATCGTTCAGATAGAAAACCACCGGTCGTTCCTTTTGTTGACCAATATAGTGTTTTAACCGATGACCATTTACTCTGAACAACCCGCCCTGCTTATCTTTCAAATCGACTGCTCCACTAGGAATACGAAAGATTTCAAAGGGGCGGACCAACGGCTACGTAGCTTACCAGGAAAGCAGATGTAACCTGGTATTATCTGATAAAACCCACTCGCCCGCTTTGAATTCCCTAATCTTGATTTTCTTGTCGTGAAGCGGTTTAGTCCTTTCCTTCATCGATTCTCGAGCTCGTAGGCACTGGAGTCACGAACTCATCAAGCTCCTGCAAGCGCAATAATTGCTTTTCTCTGCATAAGCGGCTATCAAAATTCAAGAATTTAATAGCCCATAACGCCTGTGCTCAAGCTCGATTGGCGGGTGGCGAGGCCTTGCCATAAATCATCTCAAACGGAGAGCGTGCCAATAGGAGTCTTGAAAGTCGCCCCTGTAGGCCCAGAGCACATCATCAGTTTCGACTCCAATCCGGCCCTATTAGAATTCACCGTCTTCTCAAGAATGTTCTTGAGCTTGGTTACTCACTTCAACTTGTCCACTCGTCGAGGGTGATAGGGGTAGCAGTTTTGTGTTTTACCCCATATCGTTCTAAGATCTTTTCTAGTGGAGTATTGCGAAGTGAGTTCCTAAATCACCGATGAGGGCTCGTGGACAGCCAAACCGCATGAAAATATTTTTCTTCAGGAAGTTCTTGACCACCTTGTGGTCGTTCCGCGGTGTTTCTATCGCCTCTACCCACTTTGACACGTAGTCAACGCAGACCAGAATGTACTTGTTCCCATACGAAGATGGAAACGGTCCCATGAAATCAATACCCCATACGTCGAAAACCTCGCATTCTTGGATGGGGTGGAGGGGCATGTCCATTCGCCGAGAAAGTTTACGGTGCGTTGGCACCGGTCACACCTTTACAAAGTTCTCTGTATCCTTAAAAATTGTTGGCCAAGTAGAAACCGGATGAAAAATCTTTGCAGCAGTCTTCCGGCTCCATAATGACCTCCACAGGTCCACCATGGCATTGCTCCATAATGTCCCTCGCTCGAACTCGAGGGGACACACCTACGGAGCAATCATCATCCTGCAACGCTTGAAGAGAATGGGATCATCCCACACATAATAGTTCAAATCCGAAAAGAATTTCTTCTTTTGCTGATATGTCAGGTCAGGGTCCAGATATCTGCCGCTCAAGAAATTTGCAAAAGGTGCAAACCAAGGAGAACCTTTTCCAGCACGGGCAAGAGCAACCTCGCACACATCAATGGTCATGAGTTGCTCAGTTGGAAAATCAATTCCAATCTCATCCGACTCTACCTGAGGATCGTCGGTCAGCCGAGACATGTGGGCAGCTACCACATTCTCGCTACCCTTCTTGTCCCGGATATGAACATCAAACTCTTGTAAAATCAAGATCCATCTCAACAAACAAGGCTTGGCATCAGCCTTGTTCAACAGATACTTCAATGCCGAATGGTCTGTCCAGACCGTGACCTCCGACCCAAGCAAGTAGCTTCTAAATTTATCCATGGCAAAAACTACTGCCAACAACTCCTTCTCAGTTGTTGCATAATTTACTTGCGCTGGGTTTAAAGTGTGACTAGCGTAGTAGATGGGTCGGAACCTTCCGTCCACTCTCTGACCTAGCACTGCGCCGACTGCATAATTAGAAGCATCACACATAAGCTCGAAGGGAGCTTTCCAGTCGGGTGCTATAAGAATTGACGAGGTAACCAACTTGTCTTTTAATTCTTTAAACGCTCTTTCACACTCATGGGTGAAAATAAACTTCACATCTTCTCTTAAGAGAGATGACAAAGGCTTGGCTATTTTAGAAAAGTCTTTGATGAATCGCCTATAGAAGTCGACATGACCCAAGAATCCTCTTACTTCTCTTGAATTTTTGGGGTATGTCATTTTTTCAATAGCTTCTACCTTCGCTTTGTCGACCTCAATACCTTCTTTGGACACCTTGTGTCCCAGAACAATTCCCTCTTCCACCATCAGGTGGCACTTCTCCCAATTTAAGACTAAGTCCTTCTCTATGCACCGGGACAAAACTTTATCAAGATTGTGTAAGCAAAGTGGTGAAACTATCCCGAACACGAGAAGTCATCCATAAAAATCTCCATCACCTTCTCCACTAAACCATCAAAGATAGCCGGCATACATCTTTGAAATGTAGCCGGTGCGTGCGAGAGACCAAATGGCATTCTTGATGGCGAAAGTGCCGGAGGGGCAGTGAAGGTAGTCTTTTCTTGATAAGTGGGGTCGATAGCTATCGAAAGTATCTGAATAGCCATCCGAAAACAATAAAATTGCTTGCCACTAAGCCTCTCAAGGAGTGGTCAATGAATGGCAAGGAAGTGGTCTTTTAGAGTTACCTCATTTAGTCTTCTGTAGTCGATGCAAACTCTGTACCCAGTGACTTGCCGTAGGGCAATCTCTTCCCCCTTTTCATTCTTCTCGATAGTAATCCCTCCTTTATTTGGAACCACCTGAGTGGGGCTCACCCATTCACTATCGGCTATTGGGTAGATGATACCCATGTCAAGCAATTTGATGATTTCCTTCTTAACGACCTCCTGCATGTGAGGGTTTAGCCTTCTCTGAGGCTGTCGCACCTTCTTCGCTCCCTCAACAGTCCTGATCTTGTGCATACAGATATCAGGGCTTATCCCCTTGATATCTCCCACTTGCCAACCAAAGGCGAGGATATTATCTTGCAGCACTTTGATAAGCTTTTCTTCCTCCTTTGGTTCTAACTTAGATGAAATGATCAAAGGGAGCTTATCACCGTCCCTCAGAAAAATGTATTTCAAGTGTTGAGGCAAGGGTTTCAACACTAAATCTGACGGTGGCTCCTCCACACTTGGTCTTAATTTATCGCCCTTAAGCTCCAGATCTCCAAGCTTATCATAAGGGCTCTGAAGCATCATGGTCTCCCAGCAGACAGGGGTTTCATCCCCTTTTGCAAATCTGGCCATGTCACCATGCCTCTTCCTCATTTTCTTTCTTACCGTCTCCTGGTAATCAGAACTTTCCTTTTCCTCCTTCTCAGTCTCTTCTAAAAATTTCTTCCACTCCTCATCAGTCCAAGTTGCAGATTGTTTATTGAATTCTTCCTCATCCCAACTACCCATGAACACTTGTTCATCATACTCATCAGTGAAATCGTCCTCAATAGCTAAACAAGTGTCACTGGATGCGTGCTTCACTGCATTTCCCACATTGAACTTTACACTCTCATCCTCCAAATGTAGGGTTATCTCGCCACTGTAGGAATCTAGTAAGGCACGGGCGGTTGCAAGGAAAGGTCTTCCAAGGATCAATGGGGTTTTCTCATCATTGGTCATGTCCATGATTACCCAATCATTTGGGTATATGAAGTTCTCAACCTTGACCAACACATCTTTCTACAGCCCCTTGCATACTTCACACTTCTATATCGCAAGTTGAAGAGAAATAGGTCTAAGAGTAATAGATTGATCCAATCCAAGAGATTGGAAAATTGAAGTAGACATCAGTTGGTGATGCTCCCGAATCGCATAAAACATTGTGGAAGTCCTGTTTCCCGATAGTACACGAAATCGTGAATTTACGAGGTCGGGACACTTCACAGGAAGTTTAGTCCGGCCGATTGCGGAGCATTCTTCATTCAACACTATGTGCTCGAGCTCTTGAAGCTTCTTCTTGAACTCACTGCGTCCTTTATAAACTTTGTATACTTTGGCATCCCTATCAAAAGATCAACTAATGGAATGTTTGCCTCGATTATCATGAGCAAATCGATAACCTTCTTATACTCCTTATCATTGTGTAATGATGACTTGTTCTTGCTAGGTGGGTAAGGGAGATCGAGAAAAGTCCTCCTCAGTGAAGTTCTTCTTTGCTGTCTTATGATTGATTGCTTTGTCTTCCCTATCTTTCCACCTCACATGCTTCCCAGAACTCAACTTAGAATCCGACTTCTTTTCAGAAGTATTCTCAACTCTCACATTTCTTTCAGAATTTCCTTTTTCACTTGGCTCAACAGCCGTCCCAGCATCCTTCTGAGGAGAAAGAAGATCTTCCCCTCCTGCATCTCTGCTCGCAGGAGGGGCTATTCGTTTCCCTGGTTGGCCTGACCTCCAACCGCTTTCCCACTCCTCAGATTTACGACATTCAACTCATCTTGACCATAGTTCCATGGTGCAGCCAGATCGGTGCAAGTATTCTGGTCATTCTGGACCACGTTAACCCCTCGGGAGTTCTTCTCAGTAAAACTCGGCAGTTGACCTTGAGGTCGACTTGCTTCTGCCCCAAATCATCCCATTTGCACCTCTAAATTCCTCAACATCTTGGTCAAAGTACTCAATGCATTTTCCAAGCGAGTGTTGGGCGTGACTTGCTCACTCAACTTTTGTTCTAAGATCTCGAAATGATTGATTCGATTTTGATTTTGATTGACCGGTGGATTATTGTTCCATGCCGGTCGAGAGTTGATTGAAAATTGCTCGATTAGGCCAAGGGGCCTCAAAGCGATGGGGATTTGCTACCTAGAAGGGTCACTCCAGTAATTAAACCCTTGAGTGTTCGATTTCACCCAAAGGTCGATAATTTTGAGAATCGAATGCATTCACCTCCTCCGAATGCAAAGCAATAGATGACATTGATGGAATGTGTGCCCAATAGTATCGCAATTTTGGCAAACAACATTGTTTTGCATAGCTTTGACCTGAGAGATCGGGTCAAGCCTTGATCGACATCGCGATGGCCCCGCCATGGCAGTTGTCACATACAAGACTTTGAACATTCATTGCCGCCACTTGCTTCTATAGTGCGGCTAATTGAGCCTTCAGAAGTGTGGTCTCATCTACCTCATACTTCCCTGGAGTCGAGCTCTTCTGACTGGATGCACCTTTATAGGTAGGGGCATAAATATACTTTGTAATATCTTCAAACAACGTCCATCCCTTGTTGGGGAGATTTTGCATCATTAAAACAAAAGAAAATTTATATACCTATACTACCATGCAAAACTACCTCCTAACCGGCCGAATACCGGGTAGTTGCTAGTAAAGTTGGATAAGTACGGGTATCGATCCTCAGGGAAAAGGGATGTTGAATCTAATTTCACTAATTCCTTTCAATTGTTACTTAGGAAAAACGAATAAACGAAAGAACAAATAAAATAAACGAAAGAGCAATTAAAATAAATCTAACCTACGAAATAAAATAACACAACCTAAACTAAACTAAAGATACATGGGATCAAGCGATTGCACAAACCAAGTGATTTCAATCCTAGTTCATCATGATTTTAATTCAAATTGTGGTTTCACCTTTACACGAGACACAAACCCCTAATCTCTTAGTGAATCTGTTTTCTCAAGCTATGAATTCCTAATCCCTTAGTGAATTCAATTATCGATCTCTCCTCTTCCGAATGTTGAGATCAATATTCCATACAAAACGAAGGTGTAGATTCAGGTTAACTCTCGTATTTTAGAATCTAACAACCTAGATAATTAACCGATTAACTTGTCATCATTAATGATTAAAGATCCTATCTTTCTATGGTGATCTAGTCTACGCAACTTCCGTATGTTGTAAACATCAATAGCAAACTGATCTCTCGATCTAATTCACATAATAGCATCATAATCATAGAACGATACAACATGAATTAAAAGATCACAAAAAAACGAATAAGGACTGAATAAATTAAATAAATAAACTCACGTAGTTTGGTACATGATTGAATCCATGAATCAAAACGGAAGAAAACTACATCTAATCTAACCCGGATCACCCGAGCACAAGGCTCGGGTGACCGCCTTGAACCTCCTGAGAAAGATGCTGCTGCTTTGTGAAGTTTGCATTGAATATTTTGTATGAATTATGGGATATTTAGGTTTACAAGTTGCTGCATATATATAGAGGAGTATGTCGGCTACTTCTAAATAATTGCGGCTGAAATTATCCTAATTAATTAGGGAATTGAAATATATATGTCAATTTGTGGCAATGTGTAAGTCGGTTCATTTGAGAGTCGACCTTGACGCTTGATTTGCATTAAGGCTGAACTCAAACTCCTAAAATTCATATCTTGAGTTGTAGACCTCCAAAAATTATGATCCGAATGTCAAAAAAAAGCTCTCGGAAAACTCTACAACTTTCATTAAGGACTCTTCTTCAGAAAACGCCTTTTTGATTAGCCCGTCGTATTACGAGTATATATCGGGATTTTCCACTCGAATTCATCTCTTTAAAATCATCCTTTCCATAACCAATGAGTATCTACACAAGGAGAAAAACATACCAAAGCGTAACATAATTCCAAAATAACATAAAATCATCATTTAAGCACATAATTCGTTACGTTTCGCAATTTAACTATTAAAAACACCATTTACTCAATAATTCGATATAAAGCTCGATTTCTATGAAAAACATCCAACTATGGGGGAAATTGATAAAATATATCCTTATAAAACGTATAAAATCACCCTTAACAACTCCCCCACACTTAAACATTGCTCGTCCCGAGCAAGACAAAACATAATCATCACTCGAGACAAATAAACACTTATGCAAATATAAAACATATTCAAGTAGCTTAGAGGTTCACCCAAGTGAGTGTGTGCATAGCCATAATAAATTTCCACTAAATCCACACTTGAAATTAATTCAAACAAAACTAGCCAACATCCCATTTAAATTAGACATATAAAAACGATTATAACATGCACCTTACGAAACATACAGATTCGGAAAAGATAATAGGAAGTCTTTAAAATATTTCCGACATACTTAGAGGATAGTCCCTAAAACATATCTTTCAGTTTATACTGGGGATAAGATCGACGATAACTTAGTCTTATACTTTATTCAATTCATATCACTATTCTCATAAGTTGATTCAACTTTTTTCCACATTTAACACACATCAGAATGAGCTATTTCCCTGTCATAGCAGAATAGGACATTTCGAGATAATCCCCTACCTACTCCAATCATAAGGCAGCTTTTCCTGACTGTCGTGAGCTTTTAGTCATCATAGTGGAATAGGACATACGTGGTATACCCTATCGCACTCAAATCATCGACTAGCTTCCGACACACCCAATTATTTCATTCAAATTCAACTTTTTCATTTGACCTTAAGTTACGTGTTACTTATCACATTCAAACCTTCAGATATTCACAGTACGTCATACTTTAACTCTAAACACAAACTATTAAAATTTTCAAAATTCGTATGTAAGCAAAGAATCATGCGATAATCATCAAAAATCTCTAATCAAATGGGTATGGCTTAAAAACATAGCTCATCATTTACTATGGCACGTGAAAAATAGTGTTGGGTGAGACATCTAAATTTACTAAATATGCAGAATACAGCATCAATGATTATAAACATCGAACAAAGACATGCAATGCTCACTCGGGACAAAACAAAAATTTTAAAATTAAGCACTTTTCATAGAAATATAATAGAAATTGAGCAAACGACTCATAGATACATATAAACCATCCTCTCCCCCACACTTAGATTGCAACTTGTCCTCAAGTTGTGCAGAAATAATAAATTAGAGAACTTAGCTGATTGGATGCTGGCAATTCCGGAAAAATCGGTAATAACCAAAATTGCTGCATAGCTCAGTAGACTGTGGAGCATCATAGGTAAACTGAATTCATCGTGAAAGTGCACAATAGCTATCAAAAATATCCTGCAGACTTGATCAGTGCAAAAAGAGTCTACGGGGAAAAAGAAAAGATTACATATATAAAGCACATGGAAAAGGAGATATAGAGATATTTCAAATTTAAGCTCATATAAAGATGGAATACATATACATGGAACATTACACAACAGTAGGCTAGGTGCAACTACATGAAAATATACTACAATGCAGCCTACATGATATGCAATCCTAAAAATAAAATAAATAAAATAAATTACGACAGGCTCAGTGAAGCGAGTTTGGAGGACAACCTAAAGTGACTACGGCCTATGCAGAAACTAAAAATAAAGAAAGCGAGGTAGTATTACGAAACCGATGATTAACTACGCTCAAGAAAAATAAAAGAAAAATAGAAAAACAATGCAACTAGATGATATGCAGCTAAATGATATGCATCTAAGTGATATGCAAAAATAAAAGAAAATAAAAGAAAGAAAACTAGCCCACTCATTTGCAACACGACATATATAAAATAAACGTCTACCAAATAATGACAGGTTACGATAACCGACAGTACTGTTCATTACATGCAGTGTAGACGCGTCTTAAGACTCATCAAAGGTGATAGCATTATGGAAAACCAACAGTTAGCTATACTAAACAGATATAACTCATATGGACTGGACGTAGCATACGGAAACCGACAGTAGCTACCCATATGAGTTACAAAAACAACAAGGAAGCACATAAGTCTCAAAGCTTAAAAGATTCATCATAACGGTATGTAGCATACGGAAACCGACATTAGCTACTAATTAACACGAAGACCAGTTATAGCATACGAGAACCGACAGTAACTATAACTTGCATGGATGAATCATGTATGTAAAAATAGATCAATTACTTAACATGGATTCGTAGATGGAAAGATATGAATATGCAAGTTCAGAACATCTACGTAAAATTAATCAGCCACAGAAGCTCGTATTAAAAAATCCACATCAAATAAAAGCATTGAAAATAAAATCAAGAAAAAAAATCAGAACCTGGACTGGCGTTCATTAACTCAAACGAACGTTCACCTTAAAGCACAAAGATGGGACGGGCGTTCCACTTTTCAGACGCGCAAATGCGCTTTGAAAACCGACCGGACGGGCGTTTAATTACTGACGCCCGTCGATTCTTCAAATCGAGCAGATTGAAAATTCGGAATGGACGAACGCCCCATAATTCCAAACGCTCGTTTACTCAAGATGTTAGGGATCGGACGGGCGCCCAATAAACAGGCACGCTCGTCCATACAACGAATATGCATAGAACAGCAGGAAAATAACAGAAAACCCTAACTATAAACCCTAATTAACTGAGAAGATCATCATACATCAAAAACGCAGAGCAGCCACATCAAATTAAAGCACAGAGGGTTAGACTAGATACAAACAAACATATAGTTCACGTTTCACAAATCGAGTAAAAAACTTTTTGCACATTCTTAACCTAACGGTCATCGAAACACGGCAAAAATAAAAACACTCGATTTATTCAACGCTACTTTTATTGAAAACGAAAAATAAAAAAAAACGTAACAAAATCGAGAAATTAATTCAACCAAATTCAACAAAACGCCGATTCCCCGGCAACGGCGCCACTTTTGTTGGGGAGATTTTGCATCATTAAAACAAAAGAAAATTTATAAACCTATACTACCATGCAAAACTACCTCCTAACCGGCCGAATACCAGGTAGTTCCTAGTAAAGTTGGATAAGTACGGGTATCGATCCTCAGGGAAAAGGGATGTTGAATCTAATTTCACTAATTCCTTTCAATTGTTACTTAGGAAAAACGAATAAACGAAAGAACAAATAAAATAAACGAAAGAGCAATTAAAATAAATCTAACCTACGAAATAAAATAACACAACCTAAACTAAACTAAAGATACATGGGATCAAACAGTGCACAAACCAAGTGATTTCAATCCTAGTTCATCTCATGATTTTAATTCAAATTGTGGTTTCACCTTTACACGAGACACAAACCCCTAATCTCTTAGTGAATCTGTTTTCTCAAGCTATGAATTCCTAATCCCTTAGTGAATTCAATTATCGATCTCTCCTCTTCCGAATGTTGAGACCAATATTCCATACAAAACGAAGGTGTAGATTCAGGTTAACTCTCGTATTTTAGAATCTAACAACCTAGATAATTAACCGATTAACTTGTCATCATTAATGATTAAAGATCCTATCTTTCTATGGTGATCTAGTCTATGCAACTTCCGTATGTTGTAAACATCAATAGCAAAATGATCTCTCGATCTAATTCACATAATAGCATCATAATCATAGAACGATACAACATGAATTAAAAGATCAAAAAAACGAATAAAATTGAATAAATTAAATAAATAAACTCACGTAGTTTGGTACATGATTGAATCCATGAATCGAAAACGGAAGAAAACTACATCTAATCTAACCCCGGATCACCCGAGCACAAGGCTCGGGTGACCGCCTTGAGAGCTCTCCTAAAAGCTTCTTTGTGAAGTTGCCGCCGAATATTTTGTATGAATTATGGGATATTTAGGTTTACAAGTCTGCTTTGCATATATAGAGGAGTATGTCGGCTACTTCTAAATAATTGCGGCTGAAATTATCCTAATTAATTAGGGAATTGAAATATATGTAAATTTGTGGCAATGTGTAAGTCGGTTCTCACTGAGAGTCGACCTTGGGACGCTTGATTTGCATAGAGGTGAGCTCAAACTTCTAAAATTCATATCTTGAGTTGTAGACCTCCAAAAATTATGATCCGAATGTCAAAAAAAAGCTCTCGGAAAACTCTACAACTTTCATTAAGGACTCTTCTTCAGAAAACGCCTTTTTGATTAGCCCGTCGTATTACGAGTATATTTCGTGATTTTCCACTCGAATTCATCTCTTTAAAATCATCCTTTCCATAACCAATGAGTATCTACACAAGGAGCAAAACATACCAAAGCGTAACATAATTCCAAAATAACATAAAATCATCATTTAAGCACATAATTCGTTACGTTTCGCAATTTAACTATTAAAAACACCATTTACTCAATAATTCGATATAAAGCTCGATTTCTATGAAAAACATCCAACTATGGGGGAAATTGATATAAAATATATCCTTATAAAACGTATAAAATCACCCTTAACATCCCTCTTCAGGTGTCTTTCTCAGAAATGCACCTCCAGCAGAACTATTCACCATTCCCTTGGTCAATTCAGTCAAACCACTATAGAAAGTGTTGACCAACCTTTGTTTATCCAGCCCATGGTGGGGGCACTTTCTCAAGAAAGACTTAAATCGTTTCCATGCATCGCAAAATGATTCCCTCTCGGTTTGCACAAAAGTGAATATCGATTCGAGAAGATGAGCCGTCTTTGCGGTGGAAAGTCTTCGGCTCGTAAATTCTTTCTCCAAATCCTCCCACGAAGTAATGGAGTCGACTGGTAAAGATTTATACCATTCTTTCGCTTCTCCCTTCAGTGAGAAGGGAAAAAGTTTCATCCTCAGGGCGTCCTCAGTGACCCCTTTGATTAAAGTAGTCCCGCACGATTCTAGAAATGAGTGAACGTGATCGTGTGGGTCCTCAGTGGAGAAGCCATGGAATGTGGAACCTCTCACCAAGTTGATTAAAGAAGTTTTGAGTTCGAAATTATCAGCCGTGATTTCAGGAATCACGACTGCAGGATTTACTTTCACAGTAGATGGCATGGCATAGTCTGCCAATGTCCTTTGATCTGCCATTTCCTCAACTTGGGCTTCTTCCTCAACGTATTCTTCAGGATCGTTTGCCTCGTCCGTCGATCCGGCGAGTCGAGCCAAACGTCTATTCGGTCGAACGATGGTTCGCTCTAGCTCCGGGTTATATAAAAGTGGTCCCCCGTGAGTTCGAGTTTGCATAAACCACGTTCGAACCAAATGTTCGGGTCAAAATTTTTTTTTTTTTAAAATTAAGTATAATCCTTTAATTAGACTCAACAACTAAAAACTAAACTAAAACAGACTCGAAACAGGCTCGAAAAACGCAAATAAAACAGAACAAAATACTGTAAGACTATCACAGAACAGAAACAGAGAAAAGAAAAAAAATAAAATAACTCTCGGTCGACCGAGAGGTCAGGTTCGGTCGACCGAACTGAATTTTTTTTTTTTTTTTTTTTTTTTATTTATTTTTTTTTATTATTTTTTTTTATGAAAGATTAGTACGCACCGGAATTAGCGACCGTCCAGAAATTACAGAGACGGAAAACGAAAACTTTCCGTGCCAAGTCCCCGGCAACGGCGCCAAAAACTTGTTTGCGGTTTTATGCAAAGCAGTGATAAAATATAATAAATAAAACCGATGTCAACCCCAAGTGTGAAGGTTCGCAGCTATAGTGATGAAACCGGTCGTATCCATGAGGACTTGTACGAAAATAGTGTTTTTGCTTTCGATTTCTTTTGTAAGGTTGATGACTACGATCTTGGATTAAAAAACAATAAAACAAAGAGTTTGAAAATTGAAAATAAAAACTAGCACGTAACAAATCTTTCCGTAACAATTATAATTAAACAACTAGAAGCACCGTTGATCCACCACCCCACCGAAATTAACAAGAAAGACGCACATTCGTTTGCAAGCCTTGGATTATTATCTACTAAAAAGGCATTTCCTCTCTCGATTTAACACCGTTAACTAGTCCACCTCTCGATGCAACTAACGAATTTACGGAACAAAGATATGGATATAAAATCCTAATCTAACAATATTCTCCTCAACTTTTGTTTGTTAGAAGAAATATTATCACTCTCCTTCACGGCAATCTATGAATTTATCAACTATCGTATGTCTAAATTCAATCAGCATGCAACACAAGTATAGTCATACACATTGCACATAAACAATTCAAAACATGAAGGAAGAACAAGAAACTTACTAGAACGAATAAATGCAAAAATCCTTGTTTATTCCGGCGATGGTGGCTTCACATTGGTGGTTCTAGCCTCGGGCCTTTAGCCACTCATCTTCTTCAAAAACATCCTTATTTGCTGAATTGAAATTGAAAGAAAAATAAAAGAAAGACTATCTATGAATCTAATTTATTGCTAATTGCTATACTAATTTTCTGATGTTTCTGGATGATCGTTTCTGCTCGAATGGATGCTGCTTATATAGGAGTTTGTGGCCGACATAGGGAAGGATCTAGGAAATGCGTCGGATTAATTTCTGCAGCCTCGGTAGACCGAACCTCTTGGCTCGGTCGACCGAATAGCAAGGATCGGTCGACCGAGCCTCTTTTTGTATGCATTCACACTTCAGCTTCGTAAAACGTGTTCCCCACTCCACTCTTTCGCCTCGATCCGATTTATCCTTCAAATCTTCGATCCGATTTTCTTCTTTATTTTGAAATCCTTGATTGAATGACATAAATCTTCTCAATAAATAATATCCCCTTGCATTTCTTTATTTTCTGCAAAATTATTGTTACACCAAGTCATCGTATAATAATAATAATAAAATGTGTAACAAAATAACATTTAATCCCAATATTTCCTCCTAATTAAATTATAAACCCTCAATGAACATTATATGAATTTATTGGTTAAAAACATGCTTTTCTCATTTATTTCCTTTAAAAACAAGGTAAATTGTTTAGGGATTAAGCCCGAAAATATAGTAAAATATACCCTAAACAAGGGTTGAGCCTCCTCTGGGGCTGTCTAACACATTTCGCACCCTCATTTGTCTTGATCTTAGGCATACAGATGTCGGGAGATATCCCTCTGATATCTCCTACTTGCCACCCAAAGGCTTTTTCATTTTTCTTCAAGACGTTGATTAATTTCATTTCCTCTAAACGAGACAACTTGGCAGATATAATCAAAGGAAGCTTGTCACCTTCTCTTAGAAACACATACTTCAGATGTTTAGGCAACGGCTTCAACACCAAATCTGCAGGGGGGTCCTCTAAACTTGACTTAAGATCTCCACTTTTCAACTCAACATCAATGAGCTTACTTAGTGGTCCAACTGCCAAAGCTTCTCCTTTCAACAACTTTTCCTCAAAATCAGCTTCTAACTGATCTAGATTGACCACACCATGATTATTCAAATTATCAACCAATCGCTCATATTCAGATTGTAATGACCATGACTTGCTTTTCCATGAAATCATTGAAGTCATCAGACATATCCTCAATGGAAAAGTTGGTTGGAGGAACAGAGGGTACTTGAATGGATTTGGAGACATTATAGTTTACCTCTTGATCACCAACCCAGATCGCCACTCGCCCACCATCGCAGATCAATGAGGGCTCTAGCCGAGACAAAAAGGTCTTCCAAGTATCAGGGGACATTTTCATCATTTTCAATGTCTAGGACGTGCAGTCCAACGGAAAGGTAAATCTATCAATTTGAACTAGTACGTCTTTTAAGATTCCCATTTGCTTTCTTAGAAGATCTATCAATAATTGCAGATTCATGGTAGTGGGTTCTAGAAGATCAATTAAACCCAGCTGTTTGCACACAGACAATGGCATGAGGCTTATAGATGCACCCAGGTCACACAAAGAGTTAGGGAAGACCAGGCCTCTCATCAACACTGTAAGCACGAACTTTCCAGGGTCACCTCTCTTGGTTGGCAAGTCTCCATAATTGATCATTGAACAATCCTCACCAATCAGCCTCTCCATGTCTGACAACTTCCTTTTTGAAGAAACAACATCCTTGATGAATTTTGTATACTTAGGCATTTCAACCAAGACCTCTGATAATGGAAGATTTACCTGAGTATTTTTCAAGAGATTCAGCACCTTTTCATACTTCTTATCTTCACTCAAAGGGATGTTGCTCTTCCTTGGTGGAAATGGAAGCTTTTTCAGATCGCTCTCAGAAAAGACTTTCTTCAAGATGCATCGATGACTTTGTCTTCCGAGATCCTTCCACCGAACAGCTTTTTCAATCTTTTTTATTAGTCGAGGATCAGCCTCCTGACTTCCACTTGATTCTTCATTCCTCAGGGGATCAGCCACCTGAGGACTTTCAGCTTTTTCACCTCTCAGGGGATCAGCCACCTGAGTATTCTTTTTCGGCCAAGAGGAGTGTAGGTGCTCAGCTTCCCCTCATGCCTTATCACTGGCAGGAGGGGCTAGTGGTTTCCCTGGTGGGAAGGACCACTAACTTGAGTAACGCTTCTTAAATTCATTGCACTGGCCTCCTCTCTACCGTATGGAATTGATGGTACGAGGTCAATACATTGGCCATTGTTCAAATCGGTTTGAGCAACTTGACCGCCCTTTGGATTTTTCTTAGTGAAACTGGGCAGTTGCCCTGGGGGTCTTGAAGCTAACTGCTCAGCCAGTTGCCCAATTTGTCTCTCAAGGTTCTTATTTGTACTCATCAGGAGTTGGATACTTTTATTTTGATCCTCCAATTTAGCTTCAAGATTGTTAGGTTGGGAGGGGCCTTGAGAGTTTTGGAAATTTTGAGAATAGGGCTGGCTGGGCCGACTTTGGACAGCAGGATTAGAATTGGCGGGCCATTTCTGATTGAACCTTTGATTGGAATTGGAAAATTTGGAATTCTGGTTCTAAGGAAAACCAGGGTTTCTATTGAAGTTTTGATTCTGATTGAAATTAGAATTTGGATTGAAACTTGAAGATTGATTGAACCCTTGGTTTTGGAGATTATTTCGCCGTAAAATTGATTAAACCTTTGATTGTTCTGGCCATAGAATGCATTTACTTCAGCATTCTGTCCGTTCATAGGACAGAATCTAGATGTGTGCCCCACCTCGTCACAATTCTGACATGTGACTTGAGTAGTCCATAATCATGAACAACATTCACTTGATAAGGTGCAGGGGGATTGAATTGACACTGGCCAGTCATGTGGCCAGTCTGACAACAGCTCTCACAATACAGAACCTAGGAGTTCTGTGGAAAGGAGGAAGTTTGATTCATCTGATTCGAAACTTGAGAAGTTGCCATCTGCTTCTGCAGCATGGCGATCAAACTTTGCATGTTTACTTCCTCAACCTTAGGAGGAGGAGGTGCTTGAATGGCTTGATAAGAGGGGGCGTAGTTATATTTGGCAATGTCCTCAAACAGTGCCCACCCATCATCAGGCGTTTTCTTCAAAAACGCCCCACCAGATGAACTATTGACCATGCCTTTTGTAAGCTCGGTCAATCCACTAAAGAAAGTGTTGACTTGCCTTTCCAGTGGCAAGCCATGGTGGGGACACTTCCTAAGCAGAGACTTGAATCTTTTCCAACACTCAAAAAAGGATTCATTCTCTTTCTGGTAGAAAGTGAATATCTCATTTAAACATTGGGCCGTTTTTGAAGGTGGGAAGTATTGACTCAAAAACTCTTTTTTGAGTTCGGCCCAGGTGGTAATAGATTCAGCGGGGAGAGAGGTATACCACTCTTTAGCCTTTCCTTTTAAAGAAAATGGAAACAGTTTCAGTTTTATAGCATCCTCACTAACTCATTGGATGCGTGTAGTACCGCATATCTCTAAGAATGTATGTAAGTGAGTATGGGGATTCTCTGACTGATAACCATGGAAAATAGATGCATGCTGCATCATTTGAATGAGTCCCGGCTTTAGCTCGAAGGTCTGTGCGGTTAAGGCTGGGATAACAATAGCCGGGTTGACCTTGACTTCGCCTGGCATGGCGTAGTCTGCCAACGTACGTCTATCTTCAGCAGCCATAATTATGAAGTTTTCGAATTCTTCGGCTAAACCATCCTCTAGATCTTGATCGGCTTCTTCAGAAGGAGCCGCAGAACGGATTTTCCGCCTATTTGGCCGGACTATGGTCCACTCTAAGTCAGGGGTATACAGTAATGGCCCCTTTTGACTTCGAGTTTGCATAAACCGAACCAAAATCAGGTGGTTGAAGCCTAAAAACTAAGAATTAAAGCCTAATAAAAGAAAAGGAAATAAAATTAGTTAAGACAGGGGAACAGACGGACGTCCAGAAAACTGGACGGGCGTCTGCCTAGAAATTGAGCTAGACGGACGCCTGGAAGTCCAAACGCCGTCTCGATCACCAAGAATCTGGGACGGACGTCCAAATTGGATGGACGCTCCTCCGACAAGTTAAAAATGATTCAGAGTCGAGAAATTTAGAACAGACGGGCGTCCACTGGTCTAGACGCCCGTTTGGAAGCAGAAAAACGAAGCAGGAACAGAGAAAAACAGCAGGAAAAAGATGGGGAGAAAAAACAGAAAGACAGAAAACAGATAGAAAGAAAGTCTAATCCTAAGGGGATTGGAGAACTATAAAAGAAAAACTACGAAAACCCTAATAACCTAGACTATAACTAACTAAAAAAAGATTAAAAACAAGGAAAAATAAAAACTAAAGCAACCGTCCGGTTCCCCGGCAACGGCGCCAAAAACTTGTTCACGGATTTATCTAACAAAACAAACAAGTAATAAAATTTATAAATCCGGTATTCCCCAAGTGTAGGGATCGTAGTACAGTGACTAATACCGGGTCGATCTTACAGGGAATCGGAGATTGTTAACTCTAGTTTTTATTCTAATTAATCTAAGGATGTCACGATTACTAACCTAAACAGCAAATAGAACTAAATGAGACTGAAAGTAAAAATAACACGAATGTAAAACTGGACAGAAGAGTGAATCTAAAGCCAGGGAAGATACGGGTTGCGAACAATTTAAACTATAACTAAACCTAAGATGCAATAAGAATATTTAACTAAACTAAACAATTCAAGTTTTAAGGGATTATTCAAATTATAACGAACAAACAAGCGATTGATCCACCTATCCTATCAACATTCAATTCCTAATCAGATTAATTCGTGACTTCTAACCAAGTTGTGATTCACCTCATCTAAAGTACGAACCCTAATTTCTTAGATAGTCCATCTATTAATCTCTATCTTTCGATCTAAGATTAACGCTTTTTCTAACCAAATATGTGAACTTTAACGTTTCTAATCTAGAAATCTAACCTATTAACTCTCGTTATATAGATCAAATAACTATTCTTTTATCATGGGGATCTAGGGTTTACATGACTTTCATCAAAGTAAAACAATCAAGCATGCACATTGTTGGACTTATTTCTCAGTTTTGATGATGAGTGCCATACTAGCTGTTATAGTGCAAAGGCAAAAAGATGTCTAGATAAAATGTATAGGTTTATTAGAGTTTGATTCATAAATAGGTTTGATCAAACAAGCATCGTAAAAAGGTCACGATCGCTTATCGCCAGACTAGTCTAAGTCGATAGGGTAGATAGTCGATGGGCCGGGTCTGCAAACTCAAGATCAAGATCAAGATCAAGGATCAAGGCTGAGGGTTCAAACTCAGTGAATGAAGGCTAAGGGATCAAACTTAGTATTTAATGTCAAGGATATGGGATCAGAATTTAGGCAAGTCTGTGATGACCTAAACTGATTACATATACCTTGTGTAGAAGGTCTAAGTTCCACAAGTTGGATGATGTTTGGAACTTAGTTATACTTTAAATGATGTAATCTAACTTCACAAACAAAAGTTGGATAAAAAGATTCAGCTGCATTATATTCTACAGACAAAAATATGATGTTCAAAGAGATCGATTGGTTTTACTGTTGATCGACGAACTCGCCGATATATATACCTCGATCAATTCAAGATTAATGGGAAGTTACATGGATAAGAACAGCCAACTACCTCTGACTTATCAAGCAAATCAAAGGCTGAGATTAAAAAGACGTTGGGATGATTCATATTTTTATCCATTGGATACAAGTCAAAGGGTGGATGATTTGCCTTTGTCAAAAGTAATCTGGACAAAGTGTCGATCCCATGAATAGTGTGAGAATGCGGTGAGGATGGGACAAATACAAGGAACGGTCACATTTGAATTTCAAATTCAAGTCACATGCATTCCTACCTATAAATAGAGGACTTTCAACTCAAGAAGAAGATGATGAATTTTGGTATAAACTTCAAGTGATAACATTGAGCTGAAAAACACCTGCCTTGAACTTACTAGAGCTTAACTGCAGATCTAGTTATTTTTCTTCAAGTGCATTCTGTGTTAAAGCCGCATCAAGCATACACACTTGAAGACTGCAAGTCTAGCCGATTATATCATCCTAATCAAGCTCTTTGAATCAATCATTTACTTGATTCATTCTTTATTTTATAAAGAACTCGCCAAGACAAAGTGAAGCATCTGTTAGGTGTGAAAGACTGTTGGTTTGTGGTGGAGCTGGTGAAGAGGCAATTCTACCCTTCAAGGACCAGTGGAAGACTCAGGAGCAGCAATCCTACCTGTTCTTAGTTTTCAGTTTGTGAAGCCATAGTTATTGGTGAAGGACAAGCAACCTAGGATTCTTTGTAACAGATAACTCAAAGATTACTAGTGAATTTCCTCCAACATCACGGGAGAAGAGTGGACGACTGTGATTACATCACCTGGAACCACTATAAAAATCTCTACTTACTACTTTGCATTTATTTTCGCAGACTTAGTCATTATTCATATCAACCTGCTGAATTTAGCAACTGAAATCACACACATACACTACTGAGTATCTAATACTTAGTAACATATTTAACAACAAGTAACAAGGCTTAATTTTGATATTATTCCGCTGCACAAATTCAGCAAATCGAATCACATGAGACTCATCATTTATCAAGAAAGTTCTCACGAGGTCTCAAGCAGACTCATCAAGTATCGCAGTTCTTGAAGTTGCAGAATTTGTTAACTCCAAAGTTTTAAGTGTTAAGTTTATTCACCCCCCCTCTAAACTTAACTAAAGCCTTTTCAAGGGACCAACAATTGGTATCGGAGCAGTGCTTCTGTTCTGAAGGAATCCTACTTGTTGTGCTTGTGAAAATTCTTTAAAACTTTCTTTCAAGTTACTGATTTTCAAGACTTGCATCATGGATAACACACAGTATGCTAGAACCATGTTGATGTGCTCTCTTGATAGATTTGATGAGTATAAACGTCGAATGCAGGCATATCTTGCTGCTACTCATGATGAGATGATGGATGTACTAACTGAAGGACCACTGGAGATTACAAAGGCAGTAACAGTGGGTGACAGAACTGAGTACATTCCTAAACCAAAGAGAGAATGGAATGCAGAAGACAGGAAAAGAGCAAACCTCAACAACATTGCTATTGATATCATCTACAGAACCTTGGATAGCAATATGTACATGAAAGTCAAAGATTGCAAGACTGCAAAGGAACTTTGGGATAAGATTCACTTAATCTGTGAAGGCACTGATGCAATAAAGAAGAACAAAATCAGTGTGGCCAGAAAAAGGTTTCAAAAGTTCAAAATGCTACCTAATGAAACCATTGAGCAAATGGAGTCCAGATTCAATGCAATCTTAGATGAACTTACTCTGCTGAGTGTAAGTTATTCAAAGGAGGAAGTAAACACCAAAATCTTGGAAGCTTTACCTGCAAGAGATGTTTGGAAAATGAAGGTGACTGCAATTGAAGAAATGAGAAAGCTGCATGAAGAAGACACCTTCAAACTGTTCTCTGATCTTAAGGCTTATGAATTTAGTAAGAAGTTAGTGCCTGAAACTGAAAAGGAAGAGCCAAAGACCACTGCATTGGCTGCTTCACATCATGAAGAAACATCAGGAGGACAGGATGATATGCTAGATGAAATGCAAGAGCAAATTGCCCTACTGAGCAAGAAAATCAGAATGATGAAGACTGGAAAGGCCCCTACAAGAAATTTCACAAAGAGGCCTACTGAAAGAAGGAAAGAAGAATCAAAGAAAGATAATGACTATCTATGCTTTCATTGCAAGAAACCAGGACACTTCAGACCTGATTGCCCTGAGTTGAAACAAGGCAAGGAACCTGATTATCTCTGCTTCAATTGTAAGAAGCCTGGACATTTTAGACCTGATTGTCCAGACCTACTGAAGACCAAGAGTCAACAAAGGAGACATGGCAAGAAAGCTATGGTTGCTGAGGATGAATCAGGATATGAAGTGGGATCTGAAAAAGGAAATGAATCGGATGACACAAAGATCAAGTTGTCGATATGGAGGATTATGCTTTGATGGCCAACATGGATGAAAGCGAGGAGGTATACACATCAGATCTATAAACACTCCTGCTGGAAGTGATTGTGAATCAACCTGTGGCTCAAATCCTAGAAATTCTGACAACAATGAGACTTTGGATGCCATCCTTAATCAACTAAGGATAATACAATCTGGTTATGAGATTGTGAAGGCTGAAAAAGAGGCTCTTGAGTTAGAAGTTGGAAGATTGAAAGCTGAATTAAGGGTTTTCAAAGGTAAGGAAAAAGATGTTGGGCGAGAATCAAGATAAGTCTCTTTGAACATCCAGCACCTCTGAAATCTTTGAACCATCTTGTTCCAATACTGCATACAAATCAGGAAAGCCTTATGGAGATAGAACTGGGCTTGGATTTGGAACTCAGCAATCTAACAAGAGTGGATCCAGTAAGGTTCTTGAACTAGGTACGTAATTGGTCCTAAGTTTGTGCCTGCACTAGATCCATCTCCCAGTAAGGCTGCTGAAGCAGTAAAACCAAATGAGAATGCCTCAAAGAAGCAAAATCAGAAGTCTCAGAAGTCAACAGCTCCTAGTAAAAAGAATAAATCCAAAAATAGGACTGCTGTACCTTCTAAGCCTCTCTCGATAGCGGACACTGCTACCAAGTCTATTTGGACCACAGAAGGAAAGAAGCAGAAATATTCCAAGAATAAGAATCCTAAATCCAAAAATGTTGATCATTCAAGGGATACTTATCTCTCGGGAAAGGTAGACTGTTCCTGCGATAATGATTGGAATATTCTCTGCATCTAATGTTAGAAAGCAATCAGTATAACCATACCACTAGGTAAAAACCTAGGCAATGGAATCACAGAGGACTTACACAAGACCTCAAGAGACTCCATATTACAGTCGTTTCTAATAGACAAAGACACACCTATGGTTATGCAAATGTTTCTAATAACAAGAATCATTTCAAAAAAACATTATGTACCAAAAGGCCGAGAAAACATATGTGGTTCCTACACAACCTCTTTGTTAGAACTTATGGATGTGTGGAATACATGTATGAACCAAAGTATGAACCAAAGTATGACACATTTAGGAGAAGACCTTATGGAAACATACCAAGGGTCATGCTTGCCACTGACCACTATGGACCCAAACAGGTTTGGGTACCTAAAATGCATTAACTTTGTTTTGTAGGGTGTCTGGTACTTTGACAGTGGATGTTCCAGACACATGACAAAGAATAAGCACTGTCTTACAAATTTTGTGGCAAAAGATGGTCCAAAGGTGAATTTTGGCAACAAAGATACACCTGGCTATACAAGAGGATATGGCACACTTATCAGAAATGGACTTACAATCAAGAATGTTGCATATGTGGAAGGACTGGATTACAACTTGCTGAGCACTGGACAATTCTGTGATATGGGATACAAGGTCACTTTTGACAAAAACAACTGTATTGTCATTAGTGAAAGAGGTGATCAAGTTGTACTTGCTGGTAGAAGACAACAGAACATGTATGTTGTGGATTGGTCTCTGCCAGTTCGAAAAACCTCTGCGATTGTGCATACCAAATCTGAACTCAATTGGTTATGGCACAAGAAGTTAAATCATCTAAATTTTGATGATATTAATCAGTTAGTGAAGAAGAAGTTAGTGGTTGGTTTACCTGAAATCACATTCAAGAAGGATGCTATCTGGTGATGCATGTCGCCAAGGTAAACAGATAAAGTCAAGTTTCAAGTCAAAGACTAAACAATCAACTAACAGAGTGTTGGAGCTTATGCACATGGATCTTTTTGGACCAATAACTCCAACAAGTGTGACAGGAAAGAAATACACCTTAGTGGTTGTGGATGATTTTTCTAGATACACTTGGGTGATATTCATGAACAAGAAAAGTGAGACACTCCAAAGCTTGCCTAATCTTTTGAAGAGATTACAGAATGAGAAAAGTTTAACAGTCATAAAGATAAGATCAGATCAGGGTACTGAATTTCTCAACAAAGTTATAAGAGAATATTGTGAACAGAATGGTGTACTTCATCAACTTGCTGCTGCTGGTACACCTCAGCAAAATGGGGTTGCTGAAAGAAGAAACAGGACATTAAAGGAAGCAGGAAGAACAATGATTTGTGAAGCATTGCTACCTGAAAGATATTGGGTCAAGCGATTAATACTGACATGCTATACACAAAATAGAACATCGAGAAACAAGAAGGCTGTTGAAGACACCTTATGAGATCTGGAATGGAAGGATACCTAATATATCCTATTTTCACCCATTTGGAAGCAAATGTTTTATTCTAAATCATAAAGTTCATTTGAAAACATTCCAACCAAAATCAGATGAAGGAATTTTCCTAGGATATTCTTGATCGTGAGCATTGAGTCTTGAACAAAGAACAACTGAAACATGAAGAAACAATCAATGTTGTGTTTGATGAACCCAAGTTTCTTGGTATGGAAGATAAAGAGTGTGAACTCATTGAAAATCAACAAATCAACGATCCAGTTGTGTTGAAGTTTTGGAAAGATTCAATGACTTAAAAGTTTAAATCACGCCCTCTTGAACACCTCACGACAATGTTAATGATGCAACAATGAAGCAATTCAAGGATCTCTTTGAACCCCCTGTAGAAGAAACTACAATGAGACCCTCATCAAGATGATATTCTGAAAGTCAAAATAACCAAAATCCACAATGGTTAAGGAATCACCTGCTTGAACAAGTTATTGGCAATGTCTGACAAGGTGTAAGGACTAGAAGACAAGCTGGAAGCTATGTTTACTTGTTTTCTTTCACAAATGGAACCCAAAGTTGTTGAAGAAGCAATTTGAGATCCAGATTGGATAATTGCTATGCAAGAAGAATTAAATGAATTTGAAAGAAATCAAGTTTGGACACTTGTTGAAAGGCCAAGTCATGCAAATATCATTGGTACTAAATGGGTATCTGAGAAATAAACTTGATGAATCTGGTACCATTGTTAGAAATAAGGCCGGACTAGTTGCAAAAGGCTATTCTCAAGCGAAGGAATAGATTTTGATGAGACTTATGCACTGTTGCAAGATTGGAAGCTATCGAGTTATTTTTGGCACATCGCCGCATACAAGAACTTCAAAGTATATCTGTGGAAATATTACTCGTGGACTCGATCTTTGAGGCTTAAACAGGTGCTCAGCAGATTGCTGAGCCTTAGGATTTCGTGCATAATATGGTGTACACCTTATTTAATTGTAAAATTAATTGTAAAAGACATATTAATTGTGAGTCATATAAACAATTAATATGTCAAACTCTAGGTTACTTTATGTCATAGACATAACTTTTACTTTTTACTTTTGCATGCTTGCCGCCCACATCTACATACTCAAGTGGCCGCCCAAGCTAGCTAGCTAGTCTCTCTATCTCAATTGTATCTATTTATACATCCTTTTACTCAATGAATAAACTAAGTTGAAGTTTACTCTTGTGTTAACACATTCTCAAACTCTCTTCATGGTATCGGAGCCTTACTGAGTTCTAAAATCCGCTGCAAAACTCAGTTCCTTTTCAGAAAAATGTCAACATTATCTGAAGTTTCATCTTCTTCAGTAGACTCACAGCTGCCTCAGCAGACTGGGATAACTGAACACTCTTCTTTTACAAATCATAAACTTGATGGTAACAATTATTTGCTATGGTCAAGGTCTATGAAAATGTATATCTCCGGCCAGGGCAAGATGGGATATCATCTGGTTCCAAACTCCGCTCCTCTCTTTGGCCCGACCCCAAGTTTGAAGCATGGGACACGAGAGAAAATAACCAAGTCATGACCATCCTCACGAGGTCTATGACAAAAGAGATCGTGAGAACTTTATGATGTATGACACCTTGCTAAGGAAATGCAGGATAATGCCGTAGACCTTTACTCAAAAAAGGACAATACATCCAAGTCTATGAACTCAAGCTCAGATTCAAAATTGCAGACAAGGGATATGTACGTAACTCAATACTTTAATCAACTATCTAAGGCATGGCAACACCTAGATATGTTAGAAACTCACCCCTGGAATGATGTTAAAGATGCACTCTTTAAAGACATTATCGAGAAAAGAGAGTATTCAAATTTCTTCTTGGATGAATCCTACTCTTGATGATGTCGAGGTAGAATTCTTTGCTACTAAACCTCTTCCAAATCTCAAATCCATGTTTGCTTTGAGGTCAAACATGAGGAAAGCAGGAGGAAAGTGATCTTTCTTTGAACCCCCTGGCCGACAACCCTCTTGAAAGTGCCACCTGCGATTGTCAGGAAACTCTTTGAGGCTCCGAGGCTTCTGAGAAGCCTCGCCGATAAAATCGGGAAAGCTGTGCTCGTGACCACTTTGCAAACGCACTAATCACACCAAGGACACTTCTTTGGAAGCTACATGGCAAGCCTAACTCCTCCAAGACCTCAGGACACGCCAAGGAAAGTCGAGGCGGCAGACACATAAGTGAGGAAGAAGATGACAACGGGTTGAATGCTCGACTTGTCGCATTCAAAGCCTTCCTAACTCAACAAAAGGAGGTAGTCACTCTCTCTACCGACATAGCCTCTCATGCCGATCAGGTAAATTCTACTCATCTATTAGTAATGAAACTGGATTGTTGACTCTGGGGCCTCATCCCATATGACTAGTAATAAAAATCTCATTACTCAACTTAAGCCATGTCCCCAAATTCACAATATTAAGGCTGGCGATGGTTCTATCTCTAGTGCAAAAGGTTTTGGTGGTCTGACTTACTAATAAGATATGCTGCGAGAATGTCCTATTTGTTCCAAAATTAGATTGCAATCTCATATCTGTCAATAAACTTACTAAAGATTTGAATCGGACTGTTGTTTTTAATGAGAATCGATTGCACATTCAGGATCATTCCTCAAAGCGCGGTGATTGGGACTGCTAAACCTTGCTCAGTCTGTTTGTGGTCAACCTCCTTTGAAGACAGAAGATCAAGATCGAATCGCCTCAGAACTGCACTCAAAACCTAGACAATATCATGTTATGGCATTATAGACTAGGACATCCAGTTTTAGTTATTTAAAGTCTATAGATCCTGAATTGTTTAAAGGTTGTAATTTGAATGATCTTCAATGTGATATTTGTCGGTTTGCTAAACTCACCAAATCTGTGTATGCAAAATTACCTTACTTACCATCCACACCATTCACCTTAATTCACAAAGTGACGTATGGGGACCCTCAAGAGTAAAAAGCATAACAGAAAGAGGTGGTTTGTTACCTTCATAGATGACCACACAGAACCACTTGGTTATTTTTAATGAAGGATAAGTCTGAAGTTGGACCCATCTTCCAAGAATTTTACAACATGGTCTCCACTCGGTTTGACACTAAGATCAAAATCTTGAAGACCCGACAATGCTCTTGAATATTATGAGTCTCATCTCGGTAATTTCTTGATGGATAAAGGGATTGTCCATATCAAGTAGTTGTGTTGAAACCCCTCAACAAAATGGGGTTCTTTGAGAGAAAGAACAGAGCATCCGCTTGAAATGGCTAGGTCTATTATGTTTACCACAAATGTTCCAAAATATATGTGGGGTGAAGCCATATTGACTTCCACATACTTAATCAACAGACTTCCCAAAGCAGGTACTAGGCTTCAAAACTCCTATCAAAACCCCTACTGGACACACACTCCCGCCCCATCTTATTTCCCAATTACCTCCAAAAATCTTTGGTTGTCTTGTGTTTGTCTATATCCATGCCCAACACGAAGCAAACTTGATCCCAAAGCTCACAAGTGCATTTTCCTAGGATATGCAAAGGACAGGAAAGGTTACAAGTGCTACTCTCTTCCAAAAAAGATTTTATAATTCTATGGATGTAAAATTTTTGAAAGGACTCTACTACAAACAAGTCCACTTGAGGCAATCACTGATGGAAACTCGATAGAAATTGACCTAAACCCTTCCTTCAAACAAACTCTTAACCTCAAAGAACCTCATCGAGCCTCGCAGATCGAACCCAAGTACCTCTTCGACTCACAAAGATCTCATCGATCCTCAAAGAACTAACCGACTCGAGAGCTGCTGCGCTCCACGAGCCCATCGACACTCGGCAATCTGCGAGATCCTCGCAGCCTCACCGACATTGATAGCGGACCTATTGCTCTAAGGAAGGGGAAAGATCATGCATCGATCATTCTATTCATACTTATTTATCTTATGATCGCTTGTCTCTGTCTTTGCCATGTTTACACAGGACCTGGACTCTCACTCTATCCCTAGAAATATTCAGGAGGCCCTTCAAAATGATAAGTGGAAGGCTGCTGTTAAAACTGAGATGACTGCCCTCCTGGATAATCATACTTGGGACCTCACAACTCTTCCCAAAGGCAAGAAGACAGTTAGCTGCAGATGGTTATTCACTATCAAATACAATGCTGATGGTACAATTGACAAGTACAAAGCCAGATTGGTAGCAAGGGGATTCACTCAAACTTATGGTATTGACTATAAGGAAACTTTTGCACCAGTGGCAAAACTCAACACCTGGTCAGGGTTCTGATCTCTCTACATTTGTCCAACTGGGTGGCCTCTACACCAATTGGATATCAAAAATGCTTTTCTCAATGGTGATCTCACTGAGGAAGTCTATATGAATGTACCTCCTGGTTTTGTCAATCCCACACTCAGGGCAAGGTATGCAAACTCAGGAAATCTCTATATGGCTGAAGCAATCCCCAAGAGCCTGGTTTGGAAAACTCACACTCTGTGGTTAAAAGCTGCTGGATATCATCAATGCAACTCGATCACACCATGTTTGTCAAGACAACCAACCGAGAGGAGGTCCATTCTAGTTGTATATGTGGATGATATCATCCTTCTTGGGAAAGACTCTCTTGAAATCCGAACTTGAAGACTCTACCGCAAAGGTGTTCCAAGTTAAAGATCCTGGGCTACCTCAAGTACTTTCTTGGTATGGAAGTAGCTAGAAACACCAATGGCATTTCAGTCTCCCAAAGGAAGTATGTCTGGACCTCATCAAGGAAAGCGGCATCTTTGGGATGCAAACTCGTTGTATCTCCAGTGAGACCCAGTCATACCCTCTTTGCATGGTGACGTTGTTTGTCAGGAAAGAACAATATCAAAGGCTTGTAGGTAAACTCATATACCTTTCTCACACAAGACCCGATATTGCATATGGGGTCGGGTCTCAGTCATCAATTCATGCATTGCCCTCTTGAGCAACATTGGGATGCAAATGAATAGGATCTTGAGGTATTTAAAATCCACTCTGGCCAAGGCTCGCACTTCACCAAGTCTACTTGATAGATCAATCAAGGTCTACACCGATCTTTGATTGGAATTTGGATGTCACATTGATGAGGAGGTCTACCATGTGCTATTGCTCATATATATGGGGAACCTGGTTACTTGGAGGAGCAAGAAACAACCCATCGTGTCAAGAAGCGATCTTGAAAGTGAACTAAGGGCACTTGTACTTGGCATTTGTGAAGCTCTATGGCTAAAAGGGCACTCATCGAACTTCAAAGAACCATATCAAAGAACCTATCACACTGTTGTGATAATAATTCAGCCTTATGCATGGCAGAGGATCCAGTCCATCATGATAAAACCAAGCATGTGGACATTGACAGACACTTTCTGAAGGAGCAGATTGATGCCAAGATTATTCAACTCCAGTATGTTCCCTCAGCAGATCAGAATGCTGATATTCTTACCAAGGCTATTCCACCTCTTATGTTCAGCAGACTAAGTAGCAAACTTGGCTGCATCAACATATCTGACCGATTTGAGGGGGTGTGGAAATATTACTCATGGACTCGATCTCTTGAGGCTTTCACAGGTGCTCAAGCAGATTCTTTGAGCCTTAGGATTTCGTGCATAATATGGTGTACACCTTATTTAATTGTAAAATTAATTGTAAAAGACATATTAATTGTGAGTCATATAAACAATTAATATGTCAAACTCTAGGTTACTTTATGTCATAGACATAACTTTTACTTTTACTTTTGCATGCTTGCCGCCACATCTACATACTCAAGTGGCCGCCCAAGCTAGCTAGCTAGTCTCTCTATCTCAATTGTATCTATTTATACATCCTTTTACTCAATGAATAAACTAAGTTGAAGTTTACTCTTGTGTTAACACATTCTCAAACTCTCTTCAATATCAAATGGATGTCAAAAGTGCATTTTTGAATGGTATCCTAGAGGAGGAAGTATATGTTCAGCAACCTCCTGGATTTGAAGTTAAAGATCAAGAAGATAAAGTGTATAAACTCAACAAAGCACTTTATGGATTGAAACAGCACCAAGAGCATGGTATGAGACTCTATCTCAATTCTTGGTGGACAATGGTTTTACAAAAGGGACCATTGACAAGACACTTTTCGAGAATCGATGAAGGGGACAACACCTGCTTGGTACAAATTTATGTGGATGACATAATTTTTGGTTACGAGAATGACTTACTTTGTGAAAAGTTTGCAAATCTAATGAAGAGCAAATTCCAAATGAGTATGATGGGAGAAATGAATTACTTCTTGGGATTGCAAGTTAAAGCAGCTTGAAAGATGGAATCTTCATTCATCAAACCAAGTATACCAAAGAGTTGCTAAAGAAATTTGGTATGGAAAAAGCAGACTAAGAGCTCAACTCCTATGAGTACAAACATCGATTGGATGAAGATAAAGAAGGCAAAGATGTTGATCGGACTTTTGTCTGAAGGATGATAGGAAGTCTCTTTGTATCTCACTTCGCCAATGCAGACTGATATATCCTTTCTTTGTAGGTGTTTGTGCAAGATTTCAATCCAAACCTAAAGAAAGTCATTTAGGTCTTTGTCAAAAGAGTTCTTAAGTATCTAAAAGAGACTTTGGGAGTAGGAATTTGGTATTCCAAGGAAGGAAGCTTCAAGGTAATATCCTACTCAGATTCGATTATCTTTGGATGCAAGATTGATAGAAAAAGCACCTCAGGAACACAGTCAGTTAATGGGAAATAGACTGGTCTCTGGTTTAGCAAGAAGCAGAATTCTATTTCAACTTCATTCTGAAAAGTCGAATACATTGTCTTTGAAGTTGTTGTGCACAAGTACTATGGCTAAGACAACAATTAAGGGATTATGGAATTGAAGAAAGGAAATTCCAATCATGTGTGACAACACAAGTGCAATTGCAATCACAGAAAATCTGTTTTGCATTCAAGAACCAAGCACATTGATGTGAGACATCATTTTATAAGAGATCATGTTGAAAAGAAAGATGTGGTGGTTCTATACATCCCTCATCAAGATCAACTTCTGCGATATTTTCACTAAGCCACTTGATAGTGAAAGATTTGCCAAATTAAGGACTTGAACTTGGAATTATAAAGATTGGTGATATTCAAAGAGGTGTCTTTGGAATTCACCAGGGGATTAGTCTTTGCTATGTTGGGTGAGCTCACTTAGCAGATTAGTCATTGGTATCAACAATTCCATGTACTTATGTTTAAACAATTGAGCAAATGAGGTTGCCAAGGGGATTGGTCTTTGTCATGTTGGGTGAGCTCACTTGACAGATCAGTCATTGGTGTTAAACCTCATCTTGTATTATCAATTGAACAAAACAAGGAGAAAACAAGGATCAGCAGAGTCACTTTATCAAGAAGTCTTTGAAGCAAATTATCAATGAGATCGAGCCCACCTATTGAAGGATACCTTCTTTGAAGGAACTTTACTCAGTCAAAGTTATTAAGGTCAAAAAGCAGTTTGGCGGGATATTTATTTTATCCATTATTACCACAGTTAAACCATCCAACGGTTACAAACGTTATGGTGGAGTAATGGGCCACGTGTCAAGACAGAATTTATTCAGATTAATCGTGGTTACATCAATATACGTGCAAAGACAGTTTCAACTACCCACTGTCTATATATTCAGACTATTACTCAGCAGAATCGTCACTTGCAAATCTGCTTTATCACTGCAATCGTTACACTGTGTGAACACAGATTTAAGATTCAATCTTCTTCATCTCATTCTTCTCATTATAATGGCGGAAAAAGTTGATGTGCAAATTGAATCAAGCCAAAGTGTTAGAGGTTTTGTTGAAGATGCAAACAGAACTGAACTGGCCATTAACATTGGTCGAAGAATAAGGAGGTATGTCGGTCTGGAAAATGTGTTAAACATAAGACTGGACACAATTTCTTATACAAATGTTGTCAGTTTCTGGAGAAACATTCAAATAAAGGAAGGAACTGAAGCATTTAAGACTGCTGTAAATGGGCGAGAAATTGAAGTTTCCCCCAGTCTGCTGAGGGAAGTTTTTGGATTTGTTGAAGTGGTGGACGGCTCTGTGAATCCTAAAGCAATGGGATTGGACAAATTGACGTTTGTAGATCGATTAAGACAGATGCAGAAATCAAATCCGTTCCAGGCATCAAGCGCAAATACATTGGTATTGAATACGATCATTGAGCAAGCTCATTGCAAAGAACATACTTGGGCTAGCTGGCAGTATGGACACTCTATCAGGACCCAAGATAGAGTTGATGATTATCATCTGTAGGAGCATGAAGTTTGACTGGGCCAGGTACTTTATTCATTATATGAAGAAAGTGGCCAAGGAAGAGAGTTTAGGGAAGAGGAAGTCCAAGGCACTGCCCTTAGGATTAATGGTCCAGACTCTGCTGAATCATCTTGGAATTCCCGATGTAGCACTGTGGATATTAATCAGTCTAGATACAAGAAGGAGATTGATTATGCAATTCTGGACTTGATGATGATGAAGAAATTCTTTGGAGAAAGCTGCGATGATAATGATGATGGAGATGATGGTGATCTTGGTGGTGGCGGAGTTCAACAAACTAAGAAGATTTCCATCAAACTCGCTTTGCACCAAAGAAAACTATTTTGAAAGAGGAAGAAGAGTCTTGATGTTAGAAAGACTACTGAAGTCCTAAAATCAAAAAAAGAACAAGAAAGGAAACAAAGACTGATCGTTGAGTCTGCTTTGAGGTCAAGTGGAGGTTCTTGACCTCTTTGTGGCTTCAAGAAAAGCTGTTGGTGAAATTCTTAGAGAACAACGAAGGAAGCAAGTAGAAAAAGAAAATTGACTAGAAAAGATGATGATGATGAACCCCTATCCAAGAGGATGAAGGAAGTTGCCAAAAGAAGAAATATGGCAAGGGAAAGAGTTGAAAAATTTGGAGGCACAGAGGGCCCAAGAAGAAGCATCAGAGAGGAGGAAGAAGAAGGTCATTTTTGAGCCTCTAACTATCATTCCACCCGATTGTTATCGGTGATTCCTCCAATGAAGAAGTTATCAAGTCCACTGATCTTTGAGCAAAGTTGTTTTTGAGCAATCAGTAGAGGATGTACTGATGATCTCGACCCTGAGCTCTTTGTAGTATCCATGAAGAACCACTGACAAACCACCGAACTGAACTCTTTGTGGTGGTTGAAGAGGTGATGAGAGATTTGGTTGAAGACCCCCGCAAATTTGGCAATAGTTCGGGGAAGAGCGATCTGCTGCTAACCTGGCCGATGAGCATGTAAGTCGAGGGGAACCAAGTGTGATCTGAGATGGAAGTAGTAGGTACAAATGTACAATCTCAAACCTGCTGACTTTCAAACATCTGTAGAAGATACTATGAATCTGCTTGTTGGAACCTTTGGAGGTCAACAAGCTACTGGAGCTGCTCCCAGGAGATCGTTTATGCCATTTGAAAGGCATGTAAAAAGGAGCAAGAAAACTGAAGAGTATGTGGATCCCAAACTTCAGCAAATTGCCGATTATTTCCAATGGAAGTTTGGTTTCTATAAGAGACAAAAGCCATTTCTTTGAACCAATAATGAGATCTTGAAGAATGGGCTTTTGGAAAAGCGGGAGTGGAGAACTTGGTGGATCTCGATTGATACAACCTTGTCGCAATCAAGATTGATGGATTTATTTGATGAGCAATGAAGAAGGAGGAGGTATCAAATTTAGAGATCCAAGAGATGGTCCCGATGATTCTTCCTCATCATCGAGATAGTAGAGAGACTTTCCTCCGGACCGGGAGAATCAAGTGGGGCTGCACTGGCACATGAATCATCTGTACAACAGCCAACTAATACTGGTAAGTCTGCTGAGGGCCAGCAGACTGGAGAGATGGATGAGGATCTACAGGATCTCACCATGGATGATCTGGAGGCATTGATCAATGAAGGCATTACTCGAGTCTTGGTAGGGGTGTCGATGAACCAAGTACATTCCATGTTGTAGAGCCTACTGCACAAACTGATGCTGGACAGAGTGAGGATTTGGATGGAGAAAAGGTTGCTGATTTCAATGAACCTAGTGCCAGCTCTGAAGAGTCAATTGAATATCAAGACGGATTTGACATTGAAGGCACTCTGACTAAAACTGCCATCATCCTGCACAAGATTGGTCATGCTGAAGGTTTCCAAGTGGATAATACCAATATATTCAATCCACAGGAAGTTGAAGAGGAGGTACAGGTTGCTGAGTCTCAAACAGCACCTGGACAAAGGTTGGAACCAGATTTGGGTTTGGAGGAAACCCCTGTTGTTGATGAGGCTGCTGTAGTGGAGCCTGCTGGAGCCAAGGCCACTGTAGAGGAAAGATAGTCACAGATGCTTTGTTAATGAGGATGAGCAATTTCTTTGGACTATAACTCTGATGATGAAGAATTTCAAATTTTTGGAGAAGAAGAAGTTGTTGAAGAACACGCACAAGATCCTATCCTTGAAGATGTTCTTGGTGCAATGGTTGAGGAAGGACCTCCCCTCTTTGGGAGAGATTTGAGTAGAGCCATGGTCATCGGCAGACAACAGGCACAATATAGAGAGTTGAGAGCTCTTGATGGATCTACGACTTGATAGAATGGCGATGGAGTGCCAATTGAAGTTGTCAATGAGTTAAGAAGCGTAAGAAATGATATGCAACAGATTAAGAACTCAATTGGATGAGCAAACAGATTTGAAGAAGCGATGAAGATGGTAAATGATAATAGACAATCTCTTGTCTGATTGCTTCAAACTTTGCATCTACTCAAAATGTTGTGAATGATCGATATATGATGTAAGATATATCAAGCAAGGGAACACATGAAGGACAAGTTTTTGAAAGATCAACTTACATCCGTTCATCAAAAACTTGACAAGCTTCTTTGAAAGCTAGCCGAGCCTGCATTTGCACAACAACTCTTGTGCTCGATCCCAAATTCTTGAAAGGATCAACAGTGGAAGAGACCCCGCAATCAAGGATTACTTCACTTGATACTAGAAGCTGGAACTATGGCAGGTCAATTACACAGAGTGATAGTATCACAGAAGCTATTCATGGCCTCATCTCACGTTTTGTTGATGATGTCACTAAGGGAAGAGGGCCAATCAGCTGCAGCAAAGGAGGCTGCTAGACTCTTTGCACAGAAGAGATGGGTGATGATACAAATGCCTTTAGGCAACCTGCACCTGGCAGAGTGCAACTTACTGATGATCTCCTATCACAGTACAAGAAAGAGTTTCATAACAGAAGGAGACCCTATCGTGACATGGGATTTCATGAAGGTCTTAACTCTTTCTTGAGTTTGAAGTTTTGGGAGGCAAGGATTAGAGCTCTAAGAGCAACTACCAGAGGCAGAAGGAGTAGCAGAGGTGAAAAGGTGCTGCCAATTACAAAAGCAAAAGATTCACTGATTGAATTTAAGGAGCTGTATATGAAGTTTGGCTTCAGGGTGAATCAGATCAATCTTGTCCTGCCTGAAGCATGGAATTGGTGGAAACAAGTCAATTCTTATATTGACTTTACACTTATTGAGAATGAATGGATGGTTGAAATGATAGAAGAGATCGAGCCTATCAAGAGCAAATTTGAGAAGGCTAGACAAGAAAGAGAAAAGAGACAATAGATCACTACTTTTCATTGTTTATCTTTCTTTGTATCTAGTTGTAATAATCGTGAACAAATATTTATAATGAGAATTGACTAAATTTGTTCTGTTTGTGTTTTTATCTTTTGCTTTCTTTGATTAGGTGAGGTAGTGGCATCATCACCAAAAAGGGGAAATTGTTGGACTTATTTCTCGAGTTTTGATGATGAGTGCCATACTAGTCGTTATAGTGCAAAGGCAAAAGATGTCTAGATAAAATGTATAGGTTTATTAGAGTTTGATTCATAAATAGGTTTGATCAAACAAGCATCGTAAAAGGTCTTGATTGTTTATCGTGAGACTAGTCTAGGTCGATGGGGTAGATAGGTGATGAGGCGGTCTGCAACTCTTCAAGATCAAGATCAAGATCGAAGGCCAAGAAAATAGTGAGGTTCAAACTCGATGAATGAAGGCTAAGGGATCAAACTTAGTATTTAATGTCAAGGATATGGGATCGAGAATTTAGGCAAGTCTGTGATGACCTAAAGCGATTACATATACCTTGTGTAGAAGGTCTAAGTTCCACAAGTTGGATGATGTTTGGAACTTAGTTATACTTTAAATGATGTAATCTAACTTCACAAACAAAAGTTGGATAAAAGATTCATTGCATTATATTCTGAGACAAAAATATGATGTTCAAGCAGATCGATTGGTTTTACAAACAGATCGACGAACTCTGCCGATATATATACCTCGATCAATTCAAGATTAATGGGAAGTTACATGGATAAGAACACCAACTACCTCCCGACTTATCAAGCAAATCAAAGGTGAGATTAAAAGACGTTGGGATGATTCATATTTTTATCCATTGGATACAAGTCAAAGGGTGGACAGATCAGATTGTCAAAAAGTAATCTGACAATTGTCGATCCTATGAATAGTGATGAGAATGCGGTGAGGATGGGACAAATACAAGGCGGTCACATTTGAATTTCAAATTCAAGTCACATGCATTCCTACCTATAAATAGAGGACTTTCAACTCAAGAAGAAGATGATGAATTTTGGTATAAACTTCAAGTGATAACATTGAGCTGAAAAACACCTCTTGAACTTACTTGAGCTTAAGGTCACGATCTAGTTATTTTTCTTCAAGTGCATTACGTGTTAAAATTTGCATCAAGCATACACACTTGAAGACGCAAGCTTGATTATATCATCCTAATCAAGCTGCTTTGAATTGAATCATTTACTTGATTCATTCTTTATTTTATAAAGAACTCTTGAAGACAGTGAAGCATCCGTTAGTGTGAAAGACTGTTGGTTTGTGGTGGAGGTGGTGAAGAGGCAATTCTACCCTTCAAGGACCCGGTGGAAGACTCGGGAGCAAAGCAATCCTACTGTTCTTAGTTTTCAGTTTGTGAAGCCATAGTTATTGGTGAAGGACAAGCAACCTAGGATTCTTTGTAACAGATAACTCAAAGATTACTAGTGAATTTCCTCCAACATCACAGGAGAAGAGTGGGCGTCAGGATTACATCACTGGAACCACTATAAAATCTCTCTACTTACTTAATGCATTTATTTTACGCACTTAGTCATTATTCATATCAACTTTCTTGAATTTAGCAATCGAAATCACACACATACACTACTGAGTATCTAATACTTAGTAACATATTTAACAACAAGTAACAAGGCTTAATTTTGATATTATTCCGCTGCACAAATTCAGCAAAGAATCGAATCGTCAAGACTCATCATTTATCAAGAGGCTATCGAGGTCTCAGCAGACATCAAGTATCGCAGTCGCTGAAGTTGCAGAATTTGTTAACTCCAAAGTTTTAAGTGTTAAGTTTATTCACCCCCCCTCTAAACTTAACTAAAGCCTTTTCAAGGGACCAACACACATCTTTCGATATAATTGCAATAAACATTCAAACATGATAAAGAAACAACTTGTATTAAAAACTCACAAATTAATCAAGATTCGAATCTGAATAGTTGACGGATAGGCTTCACAATGCTCGTTCAAGGGCTTTTAGCCTCTAAGCATCCTCTTGAAAGCTTGGAATTGTTGAAGAAAAGAACATAAAACTAACTAATTTAATCTAGGATTTAAGTGCATAAAATCGAAGGAAAAGTATGTAAAACGCGGCTGAGCCGCCCCTAGGATTAGGGTTTTGAGTAATGTGTAATTGGTATCCTTAATGTGGAAAAACGCAGCTGTATTTATAGATGTCAAAGTCGGCTGTGCTGAGGCGGTGGACGGACGCCCGTCCACTCCTTCTGGACGCTCGTCCGGTCTTCAATATCAACTTCGAATCGGGCCGAGTGTTCATCAGACGCCCGTCCTTCACAAAATTGGACGCTCGTCCACTGAAAATCTGAACATCTCTGAACCAAATTTCTCCTCTGGGACGCTCGTTCAATTGACCAAACGCCCGCCCAAGCTGGACGCTTGATTCAAGGCTTTGGGCCTTGATCTAGGATCGACTTAATCTTGATTCTTCCTTGCTTATCTCTTTTTCTCCAATTCAAATCATCATTATCTCTTCTATCATCAATGTAATTCGACTCTTATCTCTTTTTGATCATCATTTGAGCATCAAACATGTACCTATAACACATTAAAACATCGCAAAACGTAATATCATCCAAATAATCATAAAATCAAAATTAAAACACCAAAATTAACCTATTTTGCGAATAACTCATTAAAAACCTCATTTACTCAATAATTCCACTAAACACTCGTTTCTTATGCAAATTATACAAATATGAAGGAAATTATCATAAAATGTATCAACATAAATCGTATAAATTCACCCTTAACACACACACATCCCCCGAATTTCTTGATTTTGTCGTCAAGGTTTTTTATTTTTTGTAAAGTCTAAGTTGTGGATGAAAATAATTCTGGGGGCAAGATCGGGGGATTTAGTCGGTGCCCCATCACTGTCCTTAGATTTTTGTAGAACTCTTGTTGCCATGTTTTCTTGACGTAACTATTCCTGCTTTGGGTCCTTAGATTATTAAACTTGACCGTTTAAAAAAACAGAGTTTTTTTACAAAAGATACACACGCATGCAAATTAACTTTTTCCTCCACTGGGGCTCGAACCCCCAATTTTCGGGTTAAGGACCACATCGTTTACTGTTGGTCCGATGCCATGCTGGCATGATGACTTCAAAATAATTTAAAGACGGCCACATTAAAAAATATTATAGATTTTTGTCAAGAATGACACATTTACTAATAAATAAGGCTAGAAGTACATACATGATTAATAAGGACAAAATTGATTTAGAGTTCCGATAATACCCCTATTTTATAATTATGCATGTATTTTTTCCCCCATAAATGGAGGTTACAACCAAAGCATAAATAAAGGGAAGTAAATCCTGGCAATTAAAGAAAATTGAATCTTTCTAAAACTGTTATCCAATTTTCAAAAAAAAAAAAGTAAAAACAAAAAAACTCAATGATAAGTATGCTTGGTTTATATATATATATATATATATATATATATATATATATATATATATATATATATACGAGTGAATTAAGTGAATTAACACGTGAAGTAACAATGCATCAAGAATTGATAATTTCCTACGTATAGTAAAAATTACGAGTGAAGTAACACTAAGACGTGATGTAACAATACAATAAGAATGATCATTTTTCCAACATACAGTAACAATTACGTGTGACTACTTCTTTATATATTGGTTGTAACTACTTGTTTGTATATGTTACTACATTTTTCTAGTATAACTACATGTTTAATGTGTAACTACATTTTTTTATTGTAAGTATTTTTTTAGAGAAAAACGTGCCAATATTTTATTAATCGCAATCAGCAATGCAAGCACAAATTACATGAGAGGGTGAGGAAGAGCCCCAATCTTTACATCCCACAAGATTTAGGTCTTCCCTGGAAAGAAAATGAGCTGGTATGTTCCCTTGTCTTTTTTACAAAAGATAAGAAAATAGAAATAAAAGCAGGAATCAATTTTCGACAGTCTTCCAAGATACTTCTCAAAGGTGACAAATCTTCTGACTGACTCGTGAGGCGTTGGTGAACTGTGAGAGAGTCCCCTTCTATGATAATGTGAAAGAATCCCCATGTGAGATCAAAATTTAAGGAGTGATAAACTTCTAAGCCTTCTCCAATTAAGACGTCAAAGTTTTCTTCTATTTTCTTGGAAAAACTCCGAATAATTTTCCTTTGGCTATTAGGAAGAATTCCACCGATAGCTGCTGAAGAATCATTAAAGGTTTCATCAACGTTGAACTTGACAGAATCGTGGGGGGGGGGGGTAAGAATTGATTCGATAGGTGCATCTTTCTCCTGAAAGATATATGCATTCCTTGCCTTCCAAATGTTCCATAGTAAGTGAATCACGTTGACTAATTCAATCTCATCGTTCAAGTTTGATATACCACACCCAGATACGTTATGCCGGACCACCATCACTCCCATCCTAACCATCACATCTCAACCTCTGACCTCCATCACCACCAGTCCGATTGGAAATAAGCCGACCAGGTCATCGAGTCAGCACGATCATGACAGCGTCCAGGCTGGGGGCCGAGCACATTGTCCCCAGTCCGCTGCATCGATCAGCCAGATCATGCTCACAACTCATAGGCGAGCATGCTCTACACTTAGCGTTAGCAAGGACAAGACTACGCTAGCAGGAAGAGAGCAGAGTGACCAGCGAGCCCTTCGATCAGCTCCTAGTCGCTGCTTAACCTCTTAATTGTATTTAATTATTTCTTGTCATAATTAGCCTAACCATCATAGAGATTCGCCTATAATAGAGGCAACATGTAACCCACAAAGAAATCCAAGAAATGAATATAAGCAGATACACTCTTCCAATTTGTCTACCTGATACCCTTTACCTTATTGCAGTGAGCTCATTGGCTGAGCACCGCCCTGTGTTCATCACAGCCACCGCCTTTTTCTTTCCAAGGATCATCTCTTTCAGCTAGATATCCACCGTATCAACACCCAATCAACCAACGTGATATTTCCCTCCGTACCTGTTGGCTCTGTTACCCGGAAAATTATCAATATCATATTTACAGCACCTCCGGTGGCTTTCGCCGCCATCTTCAAGCCTCTAAATCGACAAAAGCTTCCATTTTTTGGGTTGTACAACCTAAATATCATAGCTTTATCATTATTGCAGCATCGCGGATATAAAGGCTTCTGATTTTACAAGTCACAACCTCGTTTTTGGACAAGCTTATCAAACAAGGAGGAGCTCCACCTTCAGGTTAGCGCACGTATGTTTCCAGGTCCAATTTCATAAAACAATGGTGTTGCACCTGCTGTCAATTTGGAGATAAATTAGTTGTGCTTTTCAACGGATTTTGGGTAAGACAGCGTTTGTTCACATCTAGTTTGCCTAGAAAGCGTATACTGCAAGTTTCCTTTAAAATCAAATCGCTGGAGGGAAAGCAATAGAGCCTGAGACACCGAACAGAGGGACCAATCAGGACCCTCCACATGGCACCATGTCACATCAGAGTGGACGTAGTAGGGGTTCACGCACCGCTGGGGGAAATGGCGGGCACAACAATGACCACGACATGCGGAGCATCTTAAATGAAAAAGAAAAAACTCACGAGCTGGAGGACACGACCATCGAGAAGGGCTGCAACAGACGTGTCGAGGATACACCTCGACAAAACTTAGAACAAGGAGCGAATCTGACTCTGGAGGCGCTTACGCTCAAGCCTTGAAATCCCACATGGAATATGTAAAGGATATGTGGGTCTACAACCTGCATTTCATAGCTGAGGGGCTTCCTCCCAACCAGTTAGTAAATTATCTCCGCCTATGCAAGCTCCAACCGAGGTACAGCCAACTCAGAATCCGCCAAGACTAATCGGGCTCATCGTTCAAAGGTAGGATAGAGTAGCCATGCGACCTCTGCCCCTGAAAAAGACATAATATTGGCACTTCAATACCTCAGGCCCATGGACAACGTCCGCGTTACAGCCCCTGCATGTGATTATCTGAAGCGACCAGAGGAGACCCGTTAGGTACGACCTCGGACAGAGATATGTGATGACTCAGACTATGCTGAAAGTACCGTGAGGCTGGCTCTCCCCCTAAGGGTAGAAGATGTGCTAAGATGGATGAACAAGCAGATTGCGGATCTATACAAGAGAAAGGCAGTTTATCAGGAAACACCCACTTGGAGAACGTGTGTGATTCATGAAAGCATCTTGAAAGTGGACCCGATGGGAGGAATACATTATCCAACGGCAACGAATTACATTGGAACCACTGATCCCCTCGATTGGTTTTCAGCCTTCTAGAGCATGTTTAGTCTAGCCACATCCAGTGAGGAGGCATGGTGCGTAGCTTTCGTAGGAGCTATGCAGAACAGGGCACCCGCCTAGATCCACAGTCTACCCCCAAGATCGATCACATCATGGATGACCTAGTGAACAAGTTTACAACCAAGTTCAAGTCTGTGGGTCAGCCGAAGAAAACAACCACCGACTTGCATGAAATTTGTCAAGGTGAAAATGAAACTACTCGCAGTTATTTTGATTGGTTCACCAGAATCTACGAGCAGACTCGAGGGTTAGCTGAGAATGTGGTAATGACTAGCTTTGAAGCAGGGCTAGGAAAGGGTTACCTTAAATCCCATTTTGCTCTCAGTTCACCGAAAAACCTCCAAGACATGCTAGCTCAAGCAAGAATATATGTCGCGACTAAGGAACCATCAGCAGCGTCTACATCCCGACGGGAGAGACCGAAGGCTGAGCTGAGTTCGCCGAGGGAAAGCCGTAGGAACAAAGATCGCAATCTCAGAAAACCTGAAAAGTTTACAGATGACAACTTTGCTCCTCTCACCATCTCACATGATTGCTAGCTGAGGTAAGAAACGAGCTTCCTGACCCTGTTCTGATGAGGCCCGACAAGCGTCGTGACATGTCCAAATACTATCGATATCACAGAGATAATGGTCGCACCACAAAAGAATGTAGGCTGTTGAAAATTGAGATTGAGAAGCTGATACAGCGGGGAAGGCTCGACCAGTATAGAAAGGATGTAGGAGGAGCTAATAAAGATAATCGTCAAGCCCGTCAGTACGATAGAGAGATTTGCATGATCACTGAGATCGCACCTAGCAACACCTAGATCAAATAGTGAATCAACTCCATCCACAAACGCGTAGAGTGACCATCCGTTCTGCTCGGACAAGGACAACCACTTGCTTTTACCCATAACGAGCTGGTTACATCAGTCTATACTAAGGATTCATGCGTAAGCATTTCCGTGATCGTCAATCGGGTGTTGTTGAACAGAGTTATCTGTTAGTAATACCATCTGCAACGGAAGCGATTTAAGGATCTAGATCTATAAATTACACGTAATATAATAACTAGATCTACTCTACAAGGGGGTTGTAGAACATACCTCTTGGATCTCAAAATCCAAGTAGAAGAACCGTAATAGAAAGAATAAAAGATTTTGTTAAGAGCACCACGATCTTCCGTACGTGTGATCCAAGCAACTCCCGGTGGAAGAAAATTCTCGTCTCGAATCCTTCCGATATGCTACCCGGAAAAACCTCCAAGATTTTCCTCCTTTTTTCCCCTTGGCCGAAATTTTCCTTCTCCTCTCTAAGAGGTAGAAGTCGAAATTAACTAGTGAATTTTAGGCTTGGGAGAACTCTCTTTATAGGAGAGTAATCCTTGTCCTCCAAAGATTTAATTTTGCAAATAAATAAATCCAATAAATAAAAGATAATCTCGTAATATTCTAGAACAAATCTAGAATAATATTTATCTTTATTTCTTACCATAAATATTTATCCAATAAATATTTTGTGCACATGTCTTATTAATCCACAAGAAAACTAATTCCTTGTTCATTAAAATACATTTGGCCGAAAATTACATCTCTTGTGACCTAGTCACAATAATATTTTGGCCATAACATACTTTTGGGCCAAGATTATGAAAAATACCTTTTTCACATATTTAATTATTTAGCCCAACAAATTTAATAGTCCACTAAACAATTAATTTACATATCATTTTAATTAAATTCTAAAAAGAACTAAATTAATATTATTAGGATTCGACATCCGAGAATAGCTATGCTATATTGGAGGCACGTCGGGGACCATGGACTAATAATCCGTGGCTCCGATAAATCAAATAAATAATTATCTTACGAACAGAATAATTATATTCGATAAATCAATCACAGGAATATGCCACCATAATCCCGTGACTGCACTCCTCCGATTATGAGATTATATTTATCTCCTCACGAGAATGATAATAAGTGTCCATTGATATAATCATTACATATGGATTAATCCTCCATAGACTGTTCATTCTAAATCGGGAAGTTACCGTTAACCCTTTTTAGAACCTCTTATCCTTATTTACCATTAACCCCTAGTGATCAATTAATTCATACAACTCACTTTGGTAGCTAATCGATTGTAATATGAACTTCATGGATCGATCGGTTTCTAGGATTAACAAATAAAGGAATCGTCTATCTACTTCCATAAATGGAAGGAATGGATTCCGTATCTGTGATAAACACGGACTACTCACTCAATCCGATTACAATGCCAAGATGGGGTAATTCGGATCATGGACTCGGTGTAATCCTTAACCGTCAAGTCAAACCTCATGCGATTCAAGCGGTTGGTCGTGATCACCTCAGGATTAAGATATATCCATAAATATGATCATCGATTGATTCGATAAGACTTCTCGATTAAGGAATTATATCGTGAACTCTAATCAAATCGGTCCAAATACATATGATATATCTATCATATATAAATGCCCCACTAGGTTCTCTTAACCGAAAGTCCGGATAAGACAATCACACCTATTGTGTTCTGGGTGCATTAATAGCACGTTAAAGGAGAGACCCGATACTCTCGATTAACTTCACTACAGGCTAATTGTATTTTAAGTACATCTTCACTAACTCAATCCTCCCATATATATCCCATACACTGAGTTAAGTGATTACATAAACGATATACTTCAGGGTTTTCTGTAGTGTAAATATTATTGTCACATCGGTGAATATGAGAATAATAAATATGAATAATAATATCATTTCATTTATTAAATAAAACAATTACAAAATTATCTTTCGGCCATCACACCTAACAATCTCCCACTTGCACGAAAGCATGTAATTAATTGTTTTAGAGCACACCCTATTATTTAAACTACAAGAAACTGCATCTCTCACTTGCTCTAAAGCAATGGAGACCCATCCCGTATTCTAGTACCCATTAAGCATATCATAACCATTGCAAATGACAAAGTACACTCCGAGTGTGCCGTCGTAGGATAGGTCAGTGACTCGGGGAGTACCTACATCTAAATGTCGTGGGTCTTAATGATTAGTCAGATTGTCGGCTCGAGACGATCCGTAGAATCGAAACGTTACCGGTCCATCTAATCATGTGGTACCTTCCCAATATGCTTTTGACCTCTAGTGATTTCAAAAATCCTTATAAGCTACCCCTTCATCATTTGCACAATGATGTGGTATCGGCTTCCAAATCTAAAATCACTCCCAGATATGAAAAAGGAAATCCTTAAGCTATATCGCCTCTCTAGCTACTACAAAAGCCGCTAATCACCCAACTAGTTAAAGTCGAGTTGGCGTTGCTGGATTCCTCCAGGAAATAGCTTCAACACAAGAGTAAACACTGAGCCCGAGATCGACTTAACGATCATCCACAATCTGACTTAAAGTCAAAATCAGTGTATCACACATATCCAAGTTCACACATGAATATGCCCGCATATTATTCCTCGTTCTCTTCAAGATACTAAAGGACATACTAAACTTGCTTTGTTAACCGCCGAATCTAAGATTCGATCAAAGTTGACGTTCAATAACCTGACCATCTCTTACTAGAAAGAGAATCTATCCCATTTCTCTTGATCCAAAGATTTAGAGAATCATTCCTGAGGCATAGGGTAGAACTTCTTCGTTGAATGTTGCATACACAGATGTATCATCTTAACCAATAAGATGGATAGGAAACCAGTGACTGATTCTAATGAATTCGACCGAGTCAAACTCTTTAGGATGTTGTCCAAATCTCTATTGCAGAGAATTGTGGCATTGTCAGATTCTGACTTCAGATAACACACCCATGTTGATTCCAACTGGTGCAGTGTTATCCTTCACAAACACTAATGTATATATTCACTACTGTACTAAAATTGATATCCAGTCTACAAAAGACTTATCAATATTCTGGTCAAATCCACATATTGTAGAAATATATGACTTCCAATGACCGAGAGGTTTGCTTTTTATCCATAAAGGACATAAGCCTTGACAATCATCCTATCATAAGTTCATAAGGAAATACCCATTTGTTCCGAATGAATCCAAACTCCGTTTGTTCGGCAAGAAAAGTCTCAGGGAATCACCCCTATTTTCTGTTTTTGAACGAAATCATTCAATACTAAGTGGTAAGAGAGTCCAAGGTCTGATTAACTCTCTACTTCTTAGGGAATTACCCCTAGACCACTCAATCTTTGCTCTGAAAGATAAACTTTCCTATTCATTCTACTCTTTTCCGTGTAGATCCAATTACTCCCACTGGGCCTGAGACGCTCAAGTGGTTCTACCAGAGTATGAATAGAACTGGAGTACCGAACTCCATTCACAGGGTTATGGCTATTAAACCAACCTCTATTATCAGAATCCTATACTGCTCACAAAAGAGCCATAGGTCATCAATCGATCCACATACTACAAAGTCCGCAGAACCCGTAATGGATAAACCATACTCCTAATACTTACTGGGTGGATCAAAATTCTGATCTAGTTTAGTAGTGTTTTAGTGTTATCACCAACAACCGATGTTGGATGTGGTCTGATTTTAATCATTTAGTAACTACCTTGAGTAAACGTACTCCAAGGTTCAAGGTTTTGCTGTTTATGGACTCTATCAGAAAGGATGCAACAGTATAACTGTCCCTTCCCGATTTCAAGAATCTAACCTTTATACATAATAGGTTAAAAAGATATATCATGAATGGTCATTGACCGAACGTATGAGCGAAATTCCCAGTCTTACCTTCAAGCACCGTGTGCTAAATGCTTATATTTATGGAAGTGGGGTGAACCGAATCCACACCTTATCCATAAATTCCAAAGCATATTCCAGGTAGACTTCTCGGTCTTACATTTCAATGTAAAACGTTATATCGCTTCCAATATCTTTAGTGAGTTAAGCAGTGTATTGTAGAACATCTAAAAACTATGTAAGGCAATTTAACGGTTTCTAACTTAGTGAGAACATGTCACAATGAGGCAGGCTGAGCATCAGTCTCGAGGACTATGAATGGCCTATTCCGAGTATAGAATACTCTATCTCTGTTGAAAATAGAGAAACCTCAAAATATTTTGGATAAACTTTCCGGAGTATTTGAATAGTTATCAAACAAGAAGACACTACTCGGAAGCTCCTACTAGCTTGTATCTTTCATCAGACCCCGAAGGTCGTCATGAACAAGCTATGTTACTTCTTTATAACCATTATCCTTTCTCGATTGAAAGGAAACTTAGTCATTGAACCTTTGAGACAATATAACAGGTCGGGAGAAAGGAATCACCTGAGCAGTCTTGAGTCTTGTCTTTTAGGGACTATGCACTAACTATGGAATATGAAGAAGCGTTTATCTAAATATAGAAACCAATTGCTTTTAAATATAAGATGTGTTTTATATACATATTTCAGCAATTGTAAGTGGTTTTGACTTTATCAAACAAAAGTCCGAGTCTTGGATTCGTACTACAAATGGTATATTCACTTTATATCGACAAACAAATTATCGAATAGAAGGTAAATCCTTTCGTTCCAACGAATCTTAAACAAAAAATAATTTTTCCGCGATATCCAAGGATTGAATCCGAGATTCATTTCCTTATATCACTCCCACTATTCTAGCTAAAATTAACTGCCCGTTGTTTACTCTTTTAATCGTTAAATGCACTGATACCTTGTTCTTCCAAAGAACTTAGCTCGAGAAAATCACCAAGGATTCATAGGTTGGTGATCCAAAATCACTGTCCTTATCCTATGATTTTCAGTTAATTAATTTTCGGTTCAGCCTTAAAGTTTTCTCAGTTTAGATGACCAACACTTTTAGACATATTCTCCCATTCTTGACTTTCCGTGAATGGAAACAGTCTTGAACCAGCAGTTCGTGTGAGTAGACACTACTCTTGAACTGTGGGATGTCTATTTCAAGTGTTACTTGTTAGGACTTCTCGGATTTTCTAATATACCAGAAAAATAACAAATCATAACATTTAAAGCTCCCACTAGTTTATCGGTTCCAAATACCGTCTAACGAGCAATGCTTTATTTTTATGATTTTCTGATTTTTTTCGATTTAGAAAATCTTTCGTACATAGTTCCAATGTTTCCTGAAAAACAACAAATCATAGAACTCCCTCTGATTCCAAATATCGTCCAACTAGCGACATTTCATGACTTTCCGGTTTTTCAATTAGAACGGTTACGTGTGTAATCAGTTACACTTTTCTAATGTTCTAGAAAAACAACAAATAATAAAGCTCCCACTAGTTCATCGATTCCAAATATCGTCCAATTAGTAACACTTCATGATTTTCCGATTTTTCAATTAGAAAATTACTCGTGTAACCACTACACACTCAAAATTCACTAGAAGAATTTCAAAGTCCGAAATCACCTTTAATCAAACTAAGTTTGTCTTCCGTTTGACACGAATGACACTAGTGACATACTTATATGTCACTCTGGTTTTTAAAAGGCTTAAGAGAAAATATCTCTTTCGAAAAATAATTGCATTATCGATTAACTAGTTCAACGTCCTAGTTACTTTCCACTTTTTAACGAAGTCAATACTAGTCAATTATTAATTTTTAAGCAATTTAGTAAGGGATATAATGCTGTAAATAAAATGACATATATTAATTCAAGTTTAACACTACTATATGAGTTTATTTTAGGAATTATAAACTAAAATTAAGTCTACTCTACCATTCCAAGGTTTATAACCTCGCATCTCAGTGCCGCCGTAGGGTAGGTCGAAGAGATGATGGTTAAATCGAGACAATCTCATCAATGAATAACTTGTGAGAATCGAACATCCCATGAGAATCGAACAACCCTTTATTCATTGACTACCTTCCTTTTTAAGCCTAGATATTATCAAGAATATCCTTGATGAGTGTGACCTACTATATCGGATCTCTTAGGTACGCCCCGAGTGTGCCGTCGTAGGATAGGTCAGTGACCCGACGAGTACCCGGAAATCCTATCCTTTCGGAGACCAAGCCATGAATGTTGATAGGGGTGAACACCATCCGTAGGGGACGAAATCAAAGCGCGCGCGGCGCCACCTTCACTCACTTACTTGTATCTATAGTAGAGGCCGTGGGGTTGGTGTCGCCTCCCCGCTCCCACTCAATATTTTGGAAGTGGTGGTGGGTTAACTAACCACGTCTTTTTGATGTTAACATAAAAGCACATCAAATCAAGGATTCCGAATGGTGTCGGTAACGTAGGCAAGCCTACCCGTCCTATTCGTTGGAACATATGTGACAGTCGGACGAAGTCGGGTCAAGAGAGCCCCATTGAGATAAGAAGGAATCATCTATCCGCTCGCCGGTGTAGCTTAGTCTTGCCGGACCCCCGTGCATACATCACACTAGTAGGGTTAGGTCGGTCGAGCGAAGCTCAATTGACCACCCAACCTATAGGCGAACCGTTTTTATCCAAGATTTATTGTTGTTTTACCATCATTCAATCTCGTAGACACTACGAATCGAAAACGTGATCTCATTTAGGCTTTTAAGGAGGTTCACCGAGAACACACACCGAAAGGCTTAACGATTTCATAACCCGTCCTCGGATCTTTAATTAGTTACTAAATTAATTAATTACCACGTATTAATTAAATTTCAACTAATTACGTACGCGAGTTTGTATACATGCCTATTTTAATTACCAAAATTAAAAATCTACATGTATGCAAGGAGTGGATTTATGACATGATGCATGTCATGGCAATTCCGATTTTATATCTATTTTATGATCAAACACATAAAAATTAAATTGCGGAAAATTTAAACACCGAGATGGATCGTTGGTACCCCCGACTAACCCATTTCTTAAGGAAAAGTAAAAATTTAATCTAAGTCTTCAAATCTCGATCTTCGATCTTGATCTTGAAAACTTCTGGATCTTCAAAGTTTTGATCTCGACACGAACCACGAACGACGAGGGAGGAGGCCGTAATATACCAATATATTATAAAATATATCTATATTATCAAATTGTTTTATATAAAAAAAAACTTTTTTTTTTTTTTTTTAAGCAGGTCTCGGCAATTATCTTTAAAAAAATACCCTTTTTTTTTGTTACAGCATTAGGCCTTGCGGCCAAAGTCACAAAATAAATTTGGTTACCAAAAAAATTGCTGCCGCATAAAAAAAATTGCCGCCGATGAATAAAAATATATTAAACAAATCGGCCTCCTCCCATTTTACCTTCTTGATGATCTTCAATACTATGATCTTCAACACATCATCTTCGTCGTCTCGAACCCGGATCAAAATTAAAATTACAAAGGAGCCATCTTTACAATTTTCGAGTTGCATAAAATTAAATTACAAATCCTATGATCAAGTGATACTAATCAAAAGAGTTACAAAATAGATCTACGGGTAAACAATATCAACCCCAATCCATCTCTTCAATCATGACATTCATAACATAAATAAATATATATATATATATATGCATCGGCCCCAATAATAAAAAAAATTGGGACACAAAAACTACATGTTTTCCACTCCTAGATCTAATATTTTATACGTATAAATATAGATCACCAGGCGAATGATACCACTGTTTGTAATACCATCTGCAACGGAAGCGATTTAAGGATCTAGATCTATAAATTACACGTAATAAAATAACTAGATCTACTCTACAAGGGGGTTGTAGAACATACCTCTTGGATCTCAAAATCCAAGTAGAAGAACCGCAATAGAAAGAATAAAAGATTGTGTGAAGAGCACCACGATCTTCCGTACGTGTGATCCAAGCAACTCCCGGTGGAAGAAAATTCTCGTCTCGAATCCTTCCGATATGCTACCCGGAAAAACCTCCAAGATTTTCCTCCTTTTTTCCCCTTGGCCGAAATTTTCCTTCTCCTCTCTAAGAGGTAGAAGTCGAAATTAACTAGTGTATTTTAGGCTTGGGAGAACTCTCTTTATATAGGAGAGTAATCCTTGTCCTCCAAGAATTTAATTTTGCAAATAAATAAATCCAATAAATAAAAGATAATCTCATAATATTCTAGAACAAATCTAGAATAATATTTATCTTTATTTCTTAACATAAATATTTATCCAATAAATATTTTATACACATGTCTTGTTAATCCACAAGAAAACTAATTCCTTGTTCATTAAAATACCTTTGGCCGAAAATTACATCTCTTGTGACCTAGTCACAATAATATTTCGGCCATAACACATTTTTGGGCCAAGATTATGAAAAATGCATTTTTCACATATTTAACTATCTAGCCCAACTAATTTAATAGTCCACTAAACAATTAATTCACATATCGTTTTAATTAAATTCTAACAAGAACTAAATTAATATTATTAGGATTCGACGTCCGAGAATAGCTATGCTATATTGGAGGCACGTCGGGGACCATGGACTAATAATCAGCGGCTCCGATAAATCAAATAAATAATTATCTTACAAAAAGAATAATTATATCCGATAAATCAATCACAAGAATATGCCACCATAATCCCGTGACTGCACTCCTCCGATTATGAGATTATATTTGTCTCCTCACGAGAATGATAATAAGTGTCCATTGATATAATCATTACATATGGATTAATCCTCCATAGACTGTTCATTCTAAATCGAGAAGTTACCGTTAACCCTTTTTAGAACCTCTTATCCTTATTTACCATTAACCCGCTGTGATCAATTAATTCATACAATTCACTGGTAGCTAATCAGTGTAATATGAACTCCATAGATCGATCAGTTTCTAGGATTAACAAATAAGGGAACTGTCTATCTACTTCCATAAATGGAAGGAATGGATTCCGTATCTGTGATAACACAGACTACTCACTCAATCCAGTACAATGCCAAGATGGGGTAATTCAGATCACAGACTCAGTGTAATCCTTAACCGTCAAGTCAAACCTCATACTGATTCAAGCAGTTGACTGTGATCACCTCAGGATTAAGATATATCCATAAATATGATCATCAATTGATTCGATAAGACTTCTCAATTACGAAATTATATCGTGAACTCTAATCAAATCGGTCCAGCCCTATATGATATATCTATCATATATAAATGCCCCACTAGGTTCTCTTAACCGAAAGTCCGGATAAGACAATCACACCTATTGTGTTCTGGGTGCATTAATAGCACGTTAAAGGAGAGACCCGATACTCTCGATTAACTTCACTACAGGCTAATTGTATTTTAAGTACATCTTCACTAACTCAATCCTCCCGTGTATATCTCATACACTGAGTTAAGTGATTACATAAACGATATACTTCAGGGTTTTCTGTAGTGTAAATACTATTGTCACATCGGTGAATATTAGAATAATAAATATGAACAATAATATCATTTCATTTATTAAATAAAACAATTACAAAATTGTCTTTCGGGCATCACACCTAACATTATGATCGACACTGGAGCCTACAGAGACATCATGTACTATCATTGTTTCAGGGAGCTCGGCTTTAGCGACTCCAACCTGAGACCACACAATGGCACCCTTGAAGGCTTTACTAATCATCGAATCCATGTCTAGGGGGCCATTGATCTAGATGTGCCGATAGGAGACTACGCACCTTTCCGGACTGAAAAGGTAAAATTTTTGTGATGGACCTCCAATCTAATTATAATGTAATCATAGAGGCTCCTGCGCTAAGGCAGTTTCAAATGGTTGTCTCGATCCCACACCAACAGGCCAAATTTTATGTTGAAGGTGGGATCGGAGTATGCCTCATCGACCCTGAGTTAGTCCTGGCCTATATCCACAAATCAAGAGCCGTTAGCAAAAGACCGCTCATCGAGCAGCCAGAGGTGTCCGCGGAAATGACTGTTATCCAAACGGTTAAACAACTCCTTCTTACGGAGGTCGAGTGTGAGACCTTACAGGTCAAGGATGAGCCAGACTTTACAGCAAAAGGAGAACTGGTAGAGGTGGTCATTAAAGATGACTACCCCGACCAGAAAATTAAGATTGGGGCTCAATTGTCCACTTTCGAAAAAGAGGCAGTGATTTCCCAACACAAAGCAAACCTAGATGCGTTTGCATGGGTTGTCACTGACATGAGGGACGTAGAACCTGGGGTTGCACTCCAACATTTAAACCAATACAACAGCGGGCACGAAAGTTTACTCCGGAGATGGAGGCTGCAATCAAGATAGAGGTCAACAAACTCATGCAGGCTGGTATCATCAAAGAGTTGGCCTATCCAACCTAGCTAGCTAATGTAGTGATGGTAAAAAGGCATAACGGCAAGTGGAGAATGTGTGTCGATTTCACGGATATCAACAATTCTTGCCCAAAAGATCCTTACCAGCTTCCAGGGATTGAAAGATTGGTTGACTCCATCGCCAAACCTTGAGCTTTCTGGATGCATATTCAAGGTATCATCATGTCAGAATGACAATATGCGACAAGGAGAAAAAGGATCTCAGAGCTGCTGAGGCATGTACTACTATGAGATGATGCCTTTTGGATTAAAGAACGTGGGCTCGACCTATCAAAAGATGGTGAACATGGTTTTCAACTCATAGGTAGGCAAGAACATGGAGGCCTATATAGATGATATGGTCATCAAATCACCATTTGGCGGTCACATGGCTCTTGACCTGTTGAGAGCGTTTGAGAATGTTCACAGACATTCCATGAAGCTTAATCTGTCCAGATGCACGTTTGGCATCCAGGCAGGCAAGTTTCTAGGGTTTATGGTAAGTCATCGAGGTATTGAGGCCAATCCGGAGAGGATCCAAGCCATGCTCGACTTGAAAGAGCCCACCTGTATCAAAGAGGTTCAGAGACTCAATGGAAGAATCATAGCTCAGGCGATTTATATCAAAATCCATGGAAAAATGTCTACCTTTCTTCAAGATCCTCAAGGGCGATAAAACATTATCATGGGACGAGGAGTACTTCAGAGCCTTCAAAACACTCATGGAGTATCTGGGAAGACCTCAATCACTAGTTAGCCTGACAGAGGGGGGACGTTTTGTTTTTGTATTTGGCGGTATCAGATCGGGCTGTAGCCGAAGTGCTTGAAAAGGAGGCCGGAACCCTCCAAAATCCCATCTACTATGTAAGTTATACTATTATCGTACTCACGAATAGTCCAATGCGTCAAGTACTACACAAACCAGACATCTCAGGTTGCTTACTGCGATGGGCAATCGAGCTTACTGATTTCGATATACAATACCATCCCAGAAAGACAATCAAGGCTCAACCGTTAGCAGATTTCATCGTTGAAACAAGCTTTAGCACAGAGCAGACAAGTCCGCAGGAGCTCGACAAATCTACACCGACTAAGTCCACGGAAACGAAACGGCCGAACAATTTTTGGCATCTTTACATCGACGGCACATCCAGCCAAAATGGATGTGGGACTGGCATTATTCTATCTGATCCATGAACAATAGAAGAGATCGAGAAGGCCCTAAGGTTTGAGTTTGAAGACTCAAATAATTATGCTGAATACGAAGCAGTCATATCTGGCCTTGAACTCGCAAAGGAAATGAGAGTGGATAGCGATGAGGTCTACTGCGACTCGCAATTGGTAGTTAATCAAATATCGAGAGATTATGACACGCATTGCGGTATTTTGAATAAATATTGTGAAATCATCAGAAAATTGAAAAGAGGGTTCAACTATTGTGAATTCAAGAGGATCGACATAAAAGATAACCTACGGGCAGACTTCCTGTCGAAGTTATCGGAGAGCGAGGAATTCGCCGGTCCTTCCATTATGGTTGAGTATTTGGCCGTGCCTTCCATCGACAAAGAAACGGTCATGGATATTGACGACCCAACACCGAAGCAGAGTTGGGTCGATGACATCAGAGCGTACATCGAATCGGGCAACCTACCTGCGGATAAGGATGAAGCCTGTTCTTTGCAGAAAAGGACAGCACGGTACACCATTCTAGATGGAATTTAATACAGGAGATCGATCACGAGACCCCTCCTCAGATGTGTCCGCAAAGAGGAAAGTAAGAGGGTCATGGCCGAGTTACATCAGGGATCATGGGACAGTCACCCTGCTAGTCGCTCGCTAGCTCAAAAAGTCATATCTACGGGATACTACTGGCCGACGATCCTACGGGATGCAGAGGCCCTAGTCAGGACATGTCCAGTTTACCAGAAATTTGCAGACATACCATGATTACACTTGGTAGAACAAAGCATCGTGGTGAACGCCTGGCCTTTTGACATGTGTGGCTCAGATCTCATTGGCCCATTCCCCATGGGAAGAGGCAGTTGCAAGCTTATCATAGTAGTAGTGGACTATTTTACCAAATGGATCGTGGCAAAACCCCTGGTGAAAATAGGATCGAAGGATGCAGTTTATTTCCTACACGACCATATATGGTCAAGATTTGGCATCCCTAGAATGGTGGTTACGGATCATGAACCGCAATTCAGGGATGAATTCTCAAGCTTCTATAGAGATTACAACGTCAAGCACTGGTAGTCATCAGTGGCCTATCCACAGGGTAACGGCCAAGCAGAGGCCAGAAACAAACAGATAATAAAGATTCTCAAGAAGAGTATGAGTGAAAGCGCGACCATGGGAGGATGGGAGGATGAGCTCCCCGCCGTCTTATGGTCCCTCCGGACTACGGTGAAAACCCTCACGGGTCAAACACCTTTTGTGCTCACATATGGCTCTAAGGTAATGACCCCGATCGAAATGATGATCTCAAGTATCAGGGTCGCAAGACATGACCCCGCGGACAATAAGCTTAACATGAAGATCGAGCTAGACTTGGCAGAAGAAAAGAGGATAGCGACCTACCACATGTTGAATAGGTGTCCTAAACCCAATCGGGTTGGACTGGATTTGACCGGGTCGGGTCGTTTAGAGTCTATTTTAGTTCATGTAATAACTTTATTATGATTAATAAAAGCACTTTTGTTATTACATATTGTTTATCTTCATGTTATTGGTTGTATATATATATAGTAACGTCCCTAGTATCAAACTGTGTTAGAGAAACCACAATAGTGATTATGGTTGATGATATCTCTAATCACTTTAACAAGTTTGATGCTTAAATGTCTTTAGTCATGTGTACTGTCAAATGGGACTTTGATAGTATGATCAGACTAGCACGTATTAGATGTCTTCTATCTTATTGAAGATAGGGATAGATCTCAGCTATCGAAGTGTAGAGACACTTGGACTGTACGTGGATGAGTATTAGAGAATGCGTACGTTATACTGACCCACTTACATTAAGTGTAACACTATGTGGCAGTTGTGTAATTATCCTTAAGACCGGAGTCTCCTGATGTAGGTCATCCCGGTGATACAATTCTCGATGATTTACCATTTTTTCTAATGCAATTAGTGATATTTTGATATCAACTTGAGCAAATTCTATGATAAAATCGAACTATTTTGTTATAGGAATTTCAGGAAAACCATGCTTTTACTTGCATTATATTAGTTATTAGCCGATTTTTTGTTATCAGGGTTACGTGTGGTATCTTTGTGTGTATTTCACAGCACATATATCACAGTTGGGAGCGTGGATTTTGACTTGATGGTGTCATTTGATTTTTGATGATGATTTTAGAGCTGAGGCGAAGACTTCAACCTCGAGGACTATTGATACATGCTCGAGGGCTCAGCCATACCCGTTGGAGAATAAAATTGATCATAGGCATTTTACATAGAGATGGAGTATGCCATGTTACATTGGCCCGCGCCAAGTGATTCTATACAAGCCTACCGAGCATTTAATCCAGATGTCTTTCAGCCAACTACTCCATTAGACTTGACGCACACCAATCTCCTCTGACCGACGCCATTACGTCAATAGGAGCATGACGCACGCCATAGAAACTGACCCACGTCAATTTTGCTGAGTCAGTAGAGAATTGATCTCTTTTATTCTTTCACTCACCAAAATTTCCATATACACTTCATCTTCTAAAAATTTTCCTCTGAAGACACCCCCCAACCCAGGCTCTTCCGGCCCGAAATTCTAGTGAATTTAGCTATTGAATTTAGTTGTAATAGTTAAGGATCCTATTTTAGCTCTACTACTTTGATTGGATTTAACACACTCTAGTGTTGGTTCTATTGAAGCTTTTGAAGTTGGATGAAGAACACTAAACTCGAATTCTTCATTTTGGTTTGGTAATCTTTAACTTTTATATTCATTCAATTGTTCTTATGATTATAAATGTTGGCCTTATAGTGTTGATGTTTATGGCTATGAGTGGCTAGGTATCTAGCCAAGATTATGTTGTTGTATTAGTTGTTCTCTTGTTGATTGGGAATGATCGTTTGTGTTGTTTAGATTCAATTGTTGTGAAAGCTTTTCCTGCTTGTGTTGTATTGATTGCTTGCATTAGAGTAATTGCCTAGTGTTAGCATCTACACATTTAACGGAGACCGAAAGGAGATGTTAGTCGTGGGAAGTGGGTAGGAAAACCGGAAGGTAAAACTAACCATTCGAGGCATTCGGTTTCTTATCCGGGGATAGTTGACCTTGTCATTGCATTCACGCGCGTAGCATACCAATTCATTAGGTTTAGGATACCTAGACCAATGAGGAGGTATAGAGTAGTTTCATACACTCGTATAAGGAGGAACTACTTGCTTAGGAATGCACCGTTTCATGCTTTTGAACATCAATGTTAGGTTGGAAGAAAATCATTCCTATGATACTACAAGAGAATTACTAGTCTATACATTATCTTGGTTAGCTTCTTTTATCAGTTTAATTATCATCTTTGTTGTCACAAGAAAGTTTATATATGAATTTACCTACCATCTTGCAAAATTGAGACCTAGATCGAATTAATATAAGCTTTTAAGTGGTTAACCTCACAAGTATTTTTTCCCCATGGATTCGACCTTGACCCACCGTACTAGACTACAATTGACACGGTACAGTGCCGGTTATATTGGACATCCAGGTTTTGGCCATCAAGCTTTTTGGCGCCGTTTCCGGGTAAAGATTCTTGAGTAACGGTTAATAATTGTACTAGTTTTAAAATTTTCGAGAATAGGTCAGACTTTTCTGGTCTCATTTCTATTTTACTACTTTGGTGATTACCTCTTGGTGAGTCACCAAGTGTTATTTTACTGTGTTTTTGTTGTTTCTATCTTGTAGTGGATGACCAAGACTCGACGTGGTAAGGCACCGCTTACTCCTCTCATTCCGGATATCAACACGTATATTAGGGAACGAGTAGCTGAGAATAAAGTTGGTCAAGCTCGTCATGGTTTGGAACTTAGTGGAGACTCCTCCCAAGGATCATCTACTCAAGGAATGGAAATGGACGGAGGCATAGCAAATGCACAAGTTGATCAAGAGCATGAGGATGCCCCAAATCATGAACAAAACCCAAACCTCCACATCCTTAACCCCTCAAATCTTTACAATCCACCACCACCACCAAAAAATAACCAACAAAACCGCAACCAAAACTGGAATCACAACAACCGGAACAGCAACAATAACAACCCCCCAAACCCAAGGCCAATTTGTGATCAAGCCGTGAGAGGAAATAAAACCAAAAATCCAATTCGTTTACCAAATGCAGGAGCAAATAATTTTGAGGTTAAAGCACATCTTTTTGGATTGGTTGGAACAATAGCTCAATTTCACGGGCGTGATGACGGAGATCCACATCACCATCTTTACAACTTTGAGGAATTGTGTAATACGGATAAGAGTCAAGGTGCTAATAGAGAGTTGACAAGAATGTATATGTTTTCTTTCTCTTTGGATGGGAAGGCAAATGATTGGTTTATGTCGATTCCTCACCTTTCCTTGACAAGTTGGGAGGAAATCCAAAATGAATTCTTGAAACAATACTTCACTCCGGGCCGGAATTTGGAATTGAAAGTTGAGATTGCTAGTTTTAAGCAAGGTGAACATGAATCGCTTGAAGTTTCATGGGAAAGGTTTAAGAGGTTGTTGAGAGCATGTCCCGATCATGGTTATCCATTGGATATGAAAATTCAATTCTTTTTTCGAAAGCTTACAAAAGGAATCACGGGCCGATGTTGACCATGTATGCAATGGTTAGTTGATGATGAGTACGGCACGAGATGTATATGATGCTATTGAGATGATTACACAGAACAACCAAATGTGGGAAACTAGTTCAAGCACAAGAAAAGTTTATTTTGTGGGAGAAGCCACCGCTCAAACCGAAGTGTTAACCCAATTAGCTTCTCTTAGCAAGAATGTTGATGAAATAAAGGGAAGTAAGAGTTTGGAAGGAAATGCATCCAATGACATGAGTAGTGGGGAAATGAAAAATGAATACTATGCACAGTTGGAGGTGAATGAATCCGGTGATTATTCTAATGAAGAAGTGAGCTATATGCAACAACACCGAGCACTACATAATGCTTACTCCAATGCATATAACAATTTGCAAAGAGCTTTCCCTACTCAACATTGGTCCACTAACAAGCAAGCATCATCTTTCGTCCCTCAACAAAAGACTTCCTTCAACACCAACACTCCAACTCAAAATTTCCAAGGACATACTTCATACCAACCACCACAACCACCTACACACTCTTACCAACAACATACTACACAAAACATCCCTATCACTCAAACTTCAAGCTCATCTACGGATAAAGAAGAGAGATAGGAGAAGTTGATGGAGAATCTTATGGGTGTTGTCTCAAATCAAGCTGCGAATATGCAAACGATGATGTCTTCTATAGGCACAGTGACAAAGGATGTTGGCACATTGAGAACATCTATGAGTGGTCATGATATGAGAATGAAAAGCATAGAAGCATCTGTGCGGAACATGGAAGAGCACTTGAATAGAGAAGGTGAGAGGAATGCTAGTAGACCACCGGGTGGACTACCAAGTAACACTGAAAGAAACCCGAGGGGAGTGAATGCTATCATAACCCAAAGTGGAAGAGTTTGTGGAAATATAGAATTTTATAAGAACCAAGTGGGAAAGGAATGAGTTGAGTGAGGAAGAGGAGGAAATTGTTGATGAATTTTTGCGGAAAGACGGATATCTCGAGGTAGAGATAGAAGACGAGGATTGGGTGAAGATCCCAAGGATTTTGAACAATCCGAGAGCAAGAGATTTGAGGACTCTCTTCAATGACCATGTCTCTTTGGCGCCCGCCAAGACCGATTTGTCGCCCACCAGTAGTCATTGTGGACATTCAGAGAGTTTTGAAGAAAAAATGGCGTGCGCCAATGATGACCCGTCGTATGCCAAAGAAAAAGAGAATAATTCCACTGAAGGTTTGACGCACGCCAATGATTTTTCGCCACGCGCCAAATCCCAACAGACAATTTTTATGAAAGTAAAAAAGAAAGTGGTCCACACCGAGAATGAATGCCGACCACCAGCAGCTCAGACTTTAAGGAAATCTTCCAATGATTCATCCAGTGGCAAGGTAAGGAAGGTATGAACTCTACCCTTAGAATTATTGATCTCGAGTCATTACCTTATCCTCCTAGGGAGGAAATTAAGAAGAAAAAGTTAGATAAGAAGTATGCTTGCTTCCTTGACACACTTCGACACTTAAATGTTAATATTCCTGTCATAGAAGCACTCACTAGCATGCCTGCTTATGGTAAGTTTTTGAAAGACATTCTCACTAACAAGAAGCATTTCTGAGTACAAAACATTTGTCTCAATGTGGAATGCTCCTCCGTGTTGCAACATAAGCTTCCACTTAAACTTAGAGATCCCGGGAGTTTTACCATCCCGTGTGAAATTGGGGGCTTTATGTTTAAGAGGGTGCTTTGTAACCTTGGTGCTAGCATTAACCTTATGTCTTACGAGTACTTTATCAAACTTGGCATAGGAAAGTTGAAGAACACTGAGATGACTCTACAATTAGCAGACAGGTCCATAAAATGCCCTAAGGGAGTCATAAAAGACGTGTTAGTAAAAGTTGATAATTTCTACTTCCCAGTTGATTTTTTGGTTATGGATATGGAAGAAGGGAATTCAATGCCCCTTATTCTCGGTCGTCCATTACTATCCACGGGAAGGACTCTAATCGATGTTCAACGTGGAGAATTAATTTTAAGAGTTAATGAGGATGAGGTCACATTTAACATTTTCAAGGCCATGAAACATCCATACAATTCACGAGAGTCATGTTCTTTTGTTGATGCATTATCTTTTACTTGTATGGAGAATACTAACTTGCAGGTCTTTGAAGGTAAGCTCGAGGAATGTTTGGCTTTGTCTATCATTGACAGTGAAAGTGATGATGAGGAGATGCGAGCAGTGATTTCTTACTTGGATTCCGGTCGTACATTCAACAGACAACCATGGCATCGATATCTAGAGTTGGAGCAGGATGGCCCACTATTGAAACCTTTAGTAGATGAGCCACCAAAGAACCTTGAATTGAAAAATCTACCCCCTAACTTGAAATATGCCTTTCTTGAAAGTGATAATCTACTTCATGTTATTATTTCTTCGTCACTAACCCATGTGCAGGAAGACTTGCTATTGAGGATGCTCAGAAAACATAAGAGAGCATTTGGATGGACTGTGGGGGATATTCAGGGAATTAGTCCTGAGATCTGTGTTCACAAGATTATTCTCAATGATGATGCCAAGCCATGTGCTCAACCACAACGTCGTTTGAATCCCAATATGCAAGAGGTTGTCAAGAAAGAGCGCATCAAGTTATTGGAGATGGGTATTATTTTTCCAATATCTGACAGTGGAGTGGGTGAGTCCGACTCAAGTTGTACCTAAGAAGGGCTGATTCACAGTGAAGGAAAATGACAAACATGAATGGATCCCGACAAGGGAAGTCACGAGTTACCGCATGTGTATTGATTTTCGACGACTCAATGACCATACCAAGAAAGATCATTATCCACTTCCGTATATTGTCCAAATATTGGGAGCGGTTGTGTGGGCATAGGTTCTATTGTTTTCTTGATGGTTATTCGGGCTATGTACTGATATTCATTGTAGCAGGAGACAGAGAGAAAACGACCTTCACTTGTCCATATGGAACGTTTGCTTACAAAAGAATGCCATTTGGTTTATGCAACGCTCGGCTATATTTCAGTGATGTATGATAGCTATCTTTTGAGACATGGTAGAGAGATTTCTAGAAATTTTCATGGATGATTTCAGTGTTTTTGGAGATTCTTTTGAGGAATGCCTCTCTCATTTAGAGCGTGTGGTTCAACGATGTGAAGACATGAATTTAGTGCTCAATTGGGAGAAGTGTCATTTAATGGCATCAGAGGGTATTGTGTTAGGCCACATAATTTCTCATTGAGGTGGACAAGGCAAAGATTGAAGTAATAGAGAAGTTTCCCCCACCGGTTAATTTGAGGACTTTGAGAGGATTTCTTGGGCATGCTGGCTTTTATAGGCGATTTATTGCTGATTTTTCCCGTATTGCCAAACCTCTCATTCATCTCCTTGAGAAGGAAGTACAGTTTTTTTTGATGAAAAGTGCATAGAGGCTTTTGAGACTTTGAAGAAGAAACTGATTAGGGCTCCCATTCTGGTAGCGCCGTATTGGAATTTACCTTTCGAGTTAATGTGTGATGCAAGCGACTTAGCAGTTGAGGCTGTGCTTGGCCAATGCCATGGAAAGGAACCTAAGGCCATCTATTAAGTCTCTCATACATTGAACTCCGCTCAAGTCAACTATGCGATAACCGAGAAGGAACTACTTGCAATAGTGTTCGCCCTTGACAAGTTTATATCTTATCTTGTGGGTTCCAAGGTCATTGTCTATACCGACCATGCAGCCTTGAAGTATTTATTGAACAAGAAGGATGCTAAACCGAGACTACTCCGATGGATTCTCCTACTTCAAGAGTTCGATATTGAGATTAAAGAAAAGAAGGGTAGTGAGAACGTTGTGGCGGATCACTTAAGTCGGTTGGATTTCATTGAAGAAGAAGGGAAACGAAGAGAGATTTACAACTATTTTCCTGATGAACAACTCATGCCGGTGGATGCTCCCCCAACAATGCAACTTATTCATGCCGGTTCAAAACCGATGGAGAGCTCACCATGGTTTGCCAATAGTGTAAATTATTTTTCATGTGAGTATGTCCCACCTAATTGGACATGGAAAAAGAAGAAATTCTTTCACGATTTGAAATTTTATTATTGGGAGAAACCGAACCTTTTTAGGAGGTGTTTGGATGGCATCATAAGTAGATGCGTTCCCGATGATGAAATCTCAAGCATACTCTCCTTTTGCCATGGTCAAGACACCGAAGGCCACCATGGATGGTGGAAAACGGAATACAAGGTTTTACAATGTGGATTTTATTGGCCTACACTCTACAAGGATGCACATCGTTTTGCACAATCATGTGTTGCATGCCAAAGGTGGGGAAATGTATCCAAGAGGCATGAGATGCCCCTCCAACCTATTTTGGAGTGTGAAATATTTGATATTTGGGGCATTGACTTCATGGGCCCATTCCCTCACTCATTCGGTAATAAATTCATTTTAGTAATGGTTTATTATGTTTCTAAATGGGTTGAAGCGCAAGCTTACCCCATTAATGATTCTAAGGTAGTGATGAAAATATTAAAGAAGAATATCTTCACTAGATTTGGCACTCCCTGAGCTATCGTTATTGACCGTGGCTCACATTTTTGCAACCGACCATTCACTAAACTTCTTGAGAGCTATGGTGTAAGACACAAAGTCGGCACACCGTATCACCCACAAATGAGTGGGCAGGTTGAAGTGTCAAACCGAGAGGTGAAAAGGATCATTGAAAAAATGGTGGACACTAACAGTAAGAATTGGTCGGTGAGGCTTGACGAAGCACTTTGGTCTTACCATGATCGCTTTTAAGACACCTATAGGATGTTCGCCATATAGATTGGTTTTGGCAAGTCTTTCCATTTGCCCGTTTAATTGGAGCACTAAGCTTATTAGGCTATTAAGTTTCTTAACTTTGACCCCAAGCTTGTGGGTGATCACAAAGTTGCTCCAACTCACCGAGCTTGACGAGTTTTCGCCTCGATGCATACGAGAAAGCCCAAATTTACAAGGAACGAATCAAGTCATTTCATGACAAGAAGATATTTGATTGAGAGTTCCATGTAAATGATAAAGTGATCTTGTATAACTCATGATTGAGATTGTTTCCAGGTAAGCTTAGATCCAGGTGGACAGGTCCATTTATTGTTACCAGGGTGTATGCATCCGGTGCTGTTGAGCTTACTGATGGAAAAATGACGTTCATAGCAAATGGTCATCGCATTAAGCATTTTGTTGAAGGAGAGGGATTACCTCAAGAGGAGGTGATGTTCCTCGAAGACCCTCCATTAGACTGAAAAATTGCATAGTCCAGCTATAGACTATAAGCTTAGCACACCACGGGTACTATCTTTCATTTATTTACGAAGCACTATCTTCTGGTTTGTTTGTATACTTAATTGCTACGTGCTTATGTGAGTAACTATTGGTTGTGTCCCTACTCGATGATATGGATAATACCATTATCTCTACCATATAATCTCATCAAGCAAATGACGTTAAAACAACAGCGCTACCGTGAGGCAACCCGTTATTTGATAATTTGAAAACATTTTGTTACTATTTTGATAAGTTTGGTGAATAATTGTAGTTATTGAACTTGGGAGTTTGTAGACAAGCTTTTGGCGTAAGCCCAGTTGCTCTTGACGCACGCCAAAGTTACTGTAGACATTCAGAGAGTTTTAGGCGTTTTTCTTGGCATGCGTCAATTTGCTCTTGGCGTGCGCCAGATTGGCAATTGTTAAGCCTAGGATAGGAAGTGGCGTACGCCAATGTCACATGGCGCGCGTCAAATCGGCAGTTTTCAAATTTAAAACGGTTCTTCTTCTCTCTTTCCCCCATACCTCCCATATCCATCGAATGTTAACTCATTTTCTCCCCATTCTTCATCAGTTTTCCAAAACCACCATACCATTATTCCATTTCTCTGACCTCATCAAACACTGCATTCTCTTCCATCTTTCTTTTCTACTTGTTCTTGCATTGTAGAGGACCTTGTTTTGATTTCAACACTCCTCCGCATTTCCGGTGACCACATCTTTTCCGGCGACCTCTACTCTTTTCTGTGGTGTTTCTCAATCCAACAAGGTATTTTGGTTTACTCCTCCCTTGTCAATTTAATTTCTATTAGTATTTGTGTATTTTGCATTGATTGAGACCGTAAACACCCGTAGCCATGTCTGAATCTTCCGCTCGTAGTGGTACTCATCAGAATGACCCGAGTAAGAAGAGGAAAACCCAAGCCACTAGTGACCCCCTAGCGCACCCGAGCTATCCCGAGCACCAACCTCGTCCGACTTTGCCCTTTATTTTCCTTCGACAACCTTTGGTAAGAAGGCTAAGCGACTCTTTGTGTCGTATTTTAGCCAGTGCACTCTACATTTTGAGCGAGGAATAGAATTCAAGTCGGTTAGCGCTAAGATCGAAAAAATCATTAAGGATCGTAAGTGGGAAAATCTAGCAGCCAATCATACTTCTGTGGTCAATGGCACTGTTGTGGCTGAATTTTACGCCAATCTTGCTGCTGACCTTGTTGAAGCGGCCAAGGGCTCGGTCCCCATTCGTAGCTAGGTTATCCCTTTTTCAGCCAAATTTATCAATGACTTCTTCGGTATTCCCGAAATCTGGCGACACCGCTTTTTCTAGCATGTAGGCCCGAGTGAGAAGGGCAATCTTTACGCCAAGGCTCGGGAAGCCAAGACATATCTTTGCCCAAGTGCCACCTGGGTAGATAAACGGTTTAAGTATGCCAATGTACATAAGGACGTGAGGGTGACGAAACACTTTATCAGTCACAATATCATACATTCCCATAAGATCAACACTTTCAACTTCCCTGAAGCTTGTTTAGCCCTAGCTATCTTTACCGGAGTGCCTGTAGATGCCGGGTATCATATTTACCAAGGGGCAGTGGGCATTGCTCTCAACCACCGTATGGGTGGAAATATGTCCTTGCCGTGGTTGATTCACGAGCTTTGCACCCTAGCTCAAGTTCCGAGTTTGTCTAGTGATTCTGTTTTCCCTCCTGCTAGCATCATGATCAGTCCCAACATCCATGAGTATGTTCGGCAGCCTACTCCATCTCCTGATATCCCTGTTTCAACCCTTGATCCATCTTCTGTTGATGCCCCTTCCTCAGGTTAGTCAGCTGCTAATGTCTCCCCACATCCTCATATTCGAGAGTCCACTGTGAGAGCTAGGTTTGATTTTCTTGAGTCTGAGATGACAGCCATGCGTGGAGGGTTGGTGCCTACTGACACCAATGTGAGGTTAGGCTTTGAGAATTTGTTGAAAGGATGAATGATTTGCATATAGGTTTTCATAGCCAGCGTTCTTTTGATATAGCTCGTGACCCCAAGTTTGTGGAATTGTCTGAGGATTTTGACTCGTGCAAAGAGAACCCTTATGAGTTACCTGCCTGGATCCCTCCTTTTAATGTCCACTCTAGAACCCCTCCGCATACCATGGCTCCGGGTGGTGTTTCTGCCTTTCCTTCTGTAGGTACAGGTTTGGTTAGCGATGGTTTCTTTGCTTTTCTTTGGATGAGTTTGGTGGTTTGATGACTATGTCCTTTGTTGGTGCTTGAGTGGCAATTCGACTTTACGGACGCTGCTCTCTTCTGCATCCCCTGATGATCCCATCCAGATGTTGTCGAAGCCTTTTTCAGCTAACTACCTGGGCGCTAGTCTGTTTCATCCTGCAAGTTTTGCTTCATCCGGTTCGCTCACCCCTTTGGACGCTAGTGTGCTACTTGACGATGATGATGAGGATCGTCCCTCTAGTTCTTCCTTTGTTCTTACTTCTACCACCGATGTTGATTAGTACTTTCATTCACCAGACTTTGTTATGACTTATTTTTGTTAGCCGTTTGTGACTTTGATACTTTTATAGTCTTTGTGTCACTTTGTTGGTCTATTTTGCTAGTTTTGTAGTACTTGGATGCTATTGTTTGTATTGTTTTGTGGAAATGTTGCACTTGGTTTTTGATACACCGGTATGATTGGGTTTGTTTGTTTAGAACTTGCTAGCTCTTGTTTTTCTTTGAATTTGTATCCCCCAGTATTGCTAGATTATCTGTGCTTAGATCCTTGTTTAGTGGTAATTGTTTACTTGGAGGGTTTGTTAGTTTTAGAGCTGCAGTTTCTGTCCTCAGGTACCTTGGTCTGCGTAGCTAGATTTTGGCATGCACCATTTGTTTTATAGGCCTTGGTGTACGCCAGTTTATTCTGACGCATGCCATGTCACCTCAGCGACCATCTCGCACTACTGACAAGAATGGTGTGCGTCAATCCCTTTTGGCACGGTTCATTTGATGTGACTTACACCATCACACCACTTTGCCGCCACAGAACCCTAGTTCTTAGCTATTGTCGCCTTGGCGTCCGTCAATTTACTTCTGGCGCACGTCAATACAGCGTTTTCTGCCATTGAGAGGTCTTTTCAAACCTTAATTTTCTTCCATATTAAAACCCCTAACCCTATTCCAATTTACATCAGCATCTTATTTTCTTCTTTTCAACACCATATTTTTAGCCTCTCTTCTTCTTCTACCACTATCATCATGTCCTCACCTCTGGTAGACCGGCCCATTCTTTTCTTTGACATAGTTGGGGCTGACGCAGTTCATAACTTTATTGAGCTTTTCAGCCGTCGTCCAATCCTTTATGAGGGGGCCTAAACAGGCAGACGAGTGAGGTGAATTTTGAGTATCACATAGGGTGGGGAGGCTGGAACCGTCTGGTTGCACCACCTCGTGAGCGCGTAAATGAGACCATTGTTCGTGAGTTTTTCGCCATGTTGTCCACATCTCCAGATGCAAAGTATGTTAATTTTGTTCTGGTTCATGGCGTTGAGGTGCCCTTTCATTGGATGGATATCAATACTGCCTTTCGTCTTTCTTCCACCACCATTGCCCACCACCGCCACTACGAGGAACAGTGGAATCTTTCCAACATAGATAGTTTCATTGCCCATACCACGCCTGCCACTTCTACTCTTTTTCTGGGTCGTGAGGGACCCCGTGTGGACTATTCGGTCTTGGCTCTTTCTCCCGATATGCGGGTGTGGAAACGTTTTGTCAACAATCGCGTCCTCCCCACCGACAATTTCGAGGAGCTGACCGACAATGAGATGCTTTTTCTTTTCGCCATCAAGCGCGGGGTGTACATTAAGCGGGGTAAGTTGATTCATCAGGTGCATGGTCTTATTCTCGACCTACGTGTACCTACCCTTCATTCCCTTTGCGTGGCTCATCTCGCATCTTTGTACCCATGTTGCTCACGTTCCCACCTACTCTCAAGACGAGTTTTTCCCAAGTCCGGTTAACCATCGTGGCCATACTCCGTGGGATGTTCTGGTGCTCTTCCGTCTTCGATGACTCGATTATGATGCTGAGTAGTGCTTCTTGGTTGGTTGTGTTCTTGGCTGGTTGGTTGTGTTTTTAGGATTGCTTGTTGGTTGTGCTGGTTAGTCATTTATCGTCTTCTCTATCTGGCTGGTTGTTTTTGAACAAGTGTTGAACTTTTCCCTTATTCTATTTCTAATAATGTTGTTGGAACTTTTATTTCAAGTTTGAATAATGTAAAATATTGTGGGTTGCATGTTTTCTCTGGCTGTGCCAGTTAGTTACTTTCATGCATCCGTGCTTAGCTCCCTCTTTTGTGATGCATGACGATTCATTTGCCCCCCACATGCACTTCCCACCCTTATTTTTAAGCAACCCGCATCACTGACCCACCCCAATATGGTTTGGTGCGCACCATCCACCTTATATTCGGGGATGGCGTGTGCCATTACCATTTTTTACGCACGTCAGTTTTCCACGGTTAACTCTCTGTATAGCAATATGGATTTTGGCGTGCGCCACCACACCAAATTCCGCACATATTTTGCCCTAATTTTCAACATTGATTTTAGCATGATTTTTGCTCATTTTGATTCCCTGTTGTTTCCCTTACTACATTTTCACCACTCACTTAACATTGAGGACAATGCAGGCTCGTAAGTGGGGAATGGAAGCGTAGTTAGTCCAACAACGGGTAATGTCATTAATTTCTTAAGAAAAGCCTTAGCCTTGTTTATCTTCGAGAAACTGAGAGTTGTATAAACTATCTTTTGGTGTGAACTATAATCTTGTAATTGATAGGCGAGAATTTCAATAAACGAGTAACTCGATGGAACATGAGTGCATGTTATTCACTAATCTTCGATGGTAGTGTGATTCATTATGCACGTATATTCTGATCTTTTGTTAACTAACAACGTTTCATGAAATTGTGCATACATACTCTTACTTGCAACTTGAGCTTAGGAATTTTATTCTTTTGAGGCGAAATAACTGGTACTTGGAATCGGAGTAGGGATGACGATTTTTGGCATAACTTTGACTAGCCCATAGCCAAATGGCTGCTGAAACACGAAATTTCCATACGCCCCATCTCAACCTTGTAGAGTGGTGAGACCCCACTCGAACTAGCCGTTCGTACTTAGCTACATTATAATCCGACCCTTAGCCAAAATTTGGTCTACATTTCCTTGACATGCCGGAAGTGTAGCAAGAGTCTATTGATTGTGTAGATGGTGATGAAAACTAAGAGTTGTATGAGTGCGTTGGCACAGGTTAAGATGACATCGTACGAAGTTCTTTCGGAACCCATTGGTTTAAAAAAATTGTTTCTTTTATATTGTACATATATCCAAAGAGTTGAATAAAGGCTTCTAACAAATCAAAACTCATATAAAAAAGAAGCATCAGAGATGTAAATATTTAGTTGTTGAATAAGGAGTCATTGAAGGCAATTTTGAAGCTCAAATTGTAAGATCCTAAGTGATGTAAGGAGGGGAAGTGACTAATTCGGACATTGGGTGTCAAGGAGAGGTAGGTTCGGATTCTTTCTATCTTGCCTTGTTCTTTTGATTATCCTTTTATTCACTTTCGATTAGCCCACCACCCTAGCCTGAACATTACAAGCCGATTTGTCAACTACCTGACCTAACTTCTTGATTCCGAGTGCCTAATGAGTGGAGATTGATCTTATTCCTAAGCTTAAGGTTGCATCGGTTTGTATGATTTGATGATCATCAGTTTAGTAACAAATCTGAGGAACTGCACACACACACACTCCACTACTTTTTAGATCGTGGGGAACATGTTCTCGTGATTTTGATTAGTTGCATCGTCTAATTGGAGCCTCATTTCTTGATGTTGCATGAATGTCTTTTTGTGACTTTAGATAGCTTTATCGCTCTGGTTGCTCGAGGATGAGCAAACACTAAGTGTGGAATAGTTGATGTAGGTCAACCTGGTGATACAAATCCTGATGATTTACCCCTTTTTCTAATGCAATTAGTGATATTTTGATATCAACTTGAGAAAATTCTATGATAAAATCGAACTATTTTATGTATATAGGAATTTCAGAAAAATCATGATTTTACTTGTATTATATTAGGAATTAGCCGATTTTGTTACCAGGACTACGCGTGGTATCTTTGTGTCTATTTTGCAGCACAGATATCATAGTTGGGAGCGTGGATTTTGACTTGATGGGAGCGTCTATTTTGGCGCTGAGGCGAGGATTTCAACCTCGAGGACTATTGATACATGCTCGAGGGCTCAGCCATACCTGTTGGAGAATAAAATTGATCATAGGCATTTTACATAGAGATGGGTGTACGCCATGTTAAATTGGCCCATGCCAAGTGAAGCTATACAAGCCTGCTGAGCATTTAATGCAAATGTCTTTCAGCGAACAACTACATTAGACTTGACGCACGCCAATCTCCTCTGACCGACGCCATTACTTAAGTAGGAGCATGACACACTGACCTGCGTCAATTTTGCAGAGTCGGTAAAGAATTGATCTCTTTTATTCTTTGACTTACCAAAATTTTCATATACACTTCATCTTCCTAAAGCTTTTCCTCTTGAAGACACCCCCCACCCCAAGGCGCTTCGAGCCAAAATTCTAGTGAATTTAGCTATTGAATTTAGTTGTAATAGTTAAGGATCCTAATTTAGCTCTACTACTTTGATTGGATTTAACACACTCTAGTGTTGGTTCTATTGAAGCTTTTGGAGTTGGATGAAGAACACTAAACTCGAATTCTTCATTTTGGTTTGGTAATCTTTAACTTTTATCTTCATTCAATTGTCCTTATGATTATTAATGTTGGCCTTGTTGTGTTGATGTTTATGGCTATGAGTGGCTAGGTATCTCGCCAAGATTATGTTGTAGTATTAGTTGTTCTCTTGATGATTGGGAATGATCGTTTGTGTTGTTTAGATTCAATTGTTGTGAAAGCTTTTCCTACTTGTGTTGTATTGATTGCTTGCATTAGAGTAATTGCCTAGTGTTAGCATCTACATGTTTAACGGAGACCGAAAGGAGATGTTAGTCGTGGGAAGAGGGTAGGAAAACCGGAAGGTAAAACCGACCTTTCGAGGCATTCGGTTTCTTATCCGGGGATAGTTGACCTTGTCATTTCATTCACGCACGTAGCATACCGATTCATTAGGTTTTGGTACCTAGACCATGGAGGGGTATAGAGTAGTTCCATGCACTCGTATGAGGGGGAACTGCTTATTTAAGAATGCACCATTTCACGCTTTTGGACATCAATGGTAGGTTAATCATTCCCATGATACTACAAGAGAATTACAAGTCTATACATTATCTTGTTAGCTTCTTTTATCAGTTTATCATCTTTGTAGTCACAAGAAAGTATATTTATGCATTTACCTACCATCTAGCAAAATTGCGACCTAGATCGCATTAATATAAGCTTTTAAATGGTTAACCTCACAAGTATGTTTTCCCTATGGATTTGACCTTCACCCACCGTACTAGACTACAATTGACCCGATACACTGCCAGTTAGATTTGACATCTAGGTTTTGGCCATCATCTTCATGGCATAATGGTGTGGATTGTCATGCTTTGACACTATTGAGATTTCCCCTATCCACGAGGCGATCATGCGGTAGTGATTGGGTGTGATATTGAACCATGCGGAGTATACATGTTAGTTCGTCCGGGAATCACGTATCCTATGATTGGAAGTGAATATCCAAAATGGTCTTCTTATAAAGAATGCCTAGTTCTTGTGAATCATTGCAAAGTGGGAGTAAATGTGTTATTCTGAGAGAGCATGATATCCAGATTATAAGATACGATCGTCAATGTATTGACATTCGAGATACGATCGTATGGATATTATTACAGCGGTAGGATTGTAATTTACACGGTAACTGTTTCACATGAAAGGTAGTAGTCATTGCATTTGTCTCTTCTGATGATTGGGGGTCACGGTGTGTTGCTAGACGTTATCCCGTGATCGTTAGGCATGAAGGTCATTTTCGTAATTTGCACTTTGTGTCTACGGCCAACATATTTGGAAGACTATCGGGTCACACACATAAGAACATTGAGTCGGATTAAAATGCGGTTATAGTTGATAACCAAATAAGGAAAGTTTATCTCAAGACTATAAATGTTATAGTGGTAAATTAATATGGTGGTATTTATTTATTATGAATAAATAAAATACAATATATTAATTATACATAAATTATATTAATTCAAGAATATTCGGATGCCAATTATTGGCAATTTGGGCGCCACTTACAAGCATATAAGATACACTTGGATTGCGCATTTTAATTAATAAGATTACCATAATATTAATATTGGATATTAATTGATTTTGGAAAAATAGATTTATGGTAATAAGATAAATATATTCAATATAAGATATTGGCAATATTTTGTTTTTATCTAATATAAGATATTATAATAAAAAAAGATAAATCAATCTAAGTAATTTTTCTTATTTTATTGGGAAAAAAGTTTTTTCTCTTTCATCTATCTTCTAGGAAGCTTCTCCTAATTAGATTAGGGAGACTAGGGGCACCTATCACCCTATATAAGAAAGGAGTTAACTAGCTCTTTTGTACATCACAATTCCAAGAGCTAATAGTTCTTGAGTAAAATAGAGAGCTTCCAATAGAGAGTTAGAGAGAGAGAGAAAAAAAAGGCCGGTCTTAGCAACCGGATTTTTCTGATAGCAATCCAATGAGGATTCGGACGCGTGGACGACTTGCACACAACACTACTCTCTCTTGACGGTCGAAGCGGCGATCTTGTAGATTATCCAAGGTATAATCTATTAAACTACTTAACGTGTTTATTATAATAAACAAAGACGATCTTGGAAAGGGAAATCAAAATTTAAAATTCTGCTGCGTTAAACTAGTGATTTCCTAACAGTGGTAGCAGAGCCAACTTCGAACTTAAGCAAAAAGCGCTAATTAAATTGCGTAGTAATTAATCGATAGATGCAAGATTTAGATTCGCGATACGTTAAAACAAAAAAAACAAAAAAAAGGGAATCGATGGGGAGGCTCGGCCGACTGGTGGCGACCTCCCTCCTCCACGGCGGCTACGGCGGATCTAGGGCTGCCGACGTTGGATGCTCTCTTCCAAAGGGGTGATCGATTTGTTTTCGTTTTGTGATAGTTATTGTGCATTGATATCTCATTTGTTTAGTTGTGTCATGTGGCTAACAAATGGTTCAAATAGTTTGGGCCATTGGGAAACCATAGCGACATATTAACCAACATACTAGCCTTTCCAAATTTTGTTTGGAATATGCCTAGGCCATTTTCAAATATTTGATTTGGGAAAAGGCCTGGGCCTAGGCCACTTTTAAAATTTTGATTTTGAAAAGTGGCCAGTCTGGCCTAAAGCAAATTTGGTTTAGGAATATGCCTTTTGGTTTAGGAACTAATGGCATCCCTTTTGGTTAAGAACCAAAAGCAAAGGAAACAAAAGAGACCTTTTAATTTCGAATAGTTCCAAATTAATAAAATTGAAATTAGAATCGTTTTAAAATTAAATGTTAAATTTATTTTCGATTAAGTCATTTAATTAGTTAAAAATTAATTAATTATTTGATGTGATAAAATAAGACGCATAAGTAGTTAAAAAATTATAATTTGATCTTCTTCATAAGATACAATCGTATGGATTAGATGTGTAGATATAATTTGATTATATGGACCCCGATTGATCATTGACTAAACCAATAGGATAGATATGAGTGTTTACTTTATGTTGGTTTTTCAAATTGTCCTAGGCCGTTATGAAGAACGTGACTTAGTTTACTTTTTGCATTTATCCCCTTCCCATTGCTCCGCCCGTGTGCGGCGAGTGTAATTATTTATTCGATAAATTATTATGTAACAAGAATGGAGCAAGAAGACGAAGACCAAAGAGAAATAAAGAACTCATTGGCATACAACAATAAAGATCCTATTGGCGGTTGCAGCTACCCTTAGATTGTGACCCGCGGTTTCATCAGTTTGTATTTGAAACCGCACCTAGGAAAAGTCCATGATCATACCGGTTATTTAATGCGCGGAATGTTGTGTATGTTTTACTTTGTATGATATCGTAGTAATATGCACATGGTAGATGAGACCATAATTAAATAAAATTAATTAAGTGAATTAATTTAAAATTATTCCCACGACAAAAATCGAGCCAAAATTGCCTTCCAATATTATAATGACGGTGAAGAGCCTTTGTTGGATCAACCGATGCCCACGTCGGGAGTTGACCTACCTCGTATATCGTCATTATCGAGATATGATCGTTATAAGATCTCATTAATATTTGGGTTACGACTCGACTAAGACTCTTACGGTGATTGGCCCACGTCAGGACCGTTTGATTTTAGAGACAAGGGGTGGCTATCACATAGAGATGTGAACTTTCAAAGAGTTGCCTAGTCAACCAATGGAAGTCGAATAAGATTAGATCGGTAAAGAGTACCCACCTTCGAAATTGACCCGGTCGATCGGCCCACATCGGGGATTGAGTCAACTAGATTGGATTCCATCAACTAAAGGATTGACCAAATTCTTGAAAGCCAATTGGGAATAGTTGGCTAGTGGGAGTAAAAACCTTATAGAATTTTAAGTGCAATTTTAGGGATTTAGATACATGAACTTTTGCTTATTATATCTTTACTTATCGTTGTAGAAAATGTCAAACAAATTGAACCTTCGTTTTATCTCGATTGGCTATGTCTTGGAAACCTCAAAAGCCCGCAGAATCAAAATCAAAATCCTTTGGGAAAGAAACCTCAAAATCGAGAAAATGTCAACTCTATGACACCTGAACTGCAGAAACAGCATGAGTTCTGACAGTACTGAGGCCCTACCAGAAAAGCCCATAGAGGGCTCGGCCGCAGATGTTGTCGAGAAGTATAACAAGTCTGACAGTACGATGCTACATGTATCATGCTTGCTTCTATGACACCTGAACTACAGAAACAACATGAGTCTATGGACGCCTACTCAATCATGGTCCACCTGAAGGAACTCTATGCTTCTCAGTCTCGCACTGAGAGGTACGAGGTCCTGAAGGCCCTGTTTGGTTGTCAGATGGCTTCTGGGACTGCTGTTGGGTCGCATGTGCTTAAAATGATCGGGTACATAGAGAGGCTTGGGAAGCTGGGCCACAAGTTGGAACGAGAGTTAAGTATTGACTTAATTCTGCAGTCTCTACCTAGGTTAATCGGATTTCTAAAGGGAGAATTAATTAACTTCACATAGGGTGGTTAGATCGAGTTGTTCAGTCTAATCGCTAGAATTAGGAGTTGGCACCCGTGGATGTCGTTAAACTACATTGGATAGGTAGGTCGGTTAAGGCACGCTCCCTGTTAAGTCTTTCCTTAGGGGTAAAAGTAGCTCGTGGGACCATAGTTCGACTATACCCGTTAATATCTAGAAGTAAACTCAGTAGTACAATCTTTACTTTTGTAGTAGTATAATACCTTTCCCCCACTATTTTGACCTGAACTAAGTTCTAAGTCGACTTTGGTACTTAGACATTACTCCCTGTGGATTCGACCTTGAGACCACTATACTACCGTTGACCCGATACTCTGTCGGTTAAGGTTAGCGGTTAGTTATTCTGCTATCACTGAACCACAAACATGAACAGTGCATGACTTCTTGACATAAAAATACCCATTCACATTCAATTTAACACCATGTACATTCCATGCACACTTATATTGTTCCTTGAAAGGACAATAAGCCATTATTCTATTTCCATCATTCTTTTTTAAAACATATTGAAATCCTGTATCAATAGAAACCTTTTGCAGAGATAATCTAAACTGTGAGACACCATCATAAAAGACTATTCCATGTTTAAAAGATATCTTATCCCAACCTAGCTTAATCGTAGCAGCCTTCCTAAGCATAAACAAAGACTCATCATCCTCAAAAGCATCAAGAGAAGGTATACAAGTAGTGAAGCTTGAGGAAATAGCATCATCAACATCAGGTAGGACTGTACAGGAACTTGAGGAAGGAGCATTGCTTTCTTCTAGCACATCGACATGAATACCATTACCATTCAAGGATTGAGACACAACAAACAACGTAACCAAATCTTCATCACCAGACAAAAAACATCTAGAACAACCAGGTAACTTATAGAACAACCTAACAGAAGATGCATTCAAACTACACCATCGTCGACAATTCTTATCGACAATAAACTTGAAGGAATCAGTCTCATAAACAGACAAAACATAAGTATCCAACACATAGGTGCAAAACAAAAGCACCATCCTCAAAACAATCTGCAAATAAACAAAAGCACAAATTAAAACAAATAAAACTAAAGAAACAAGGCATTCTCACTCATACTAAGGATATTCTTGTATTACGATTAATATTCTTGTGTTAATGTAAATGATATGATAAGAATATGATAACGATCTGATAACACCAAACTGCATTGTATAGATATAGCACAACAACATTCTTAATAAGTCAATGACAATCAACAACAACAAATTAGAATCAGAATACACCTCTAATAATAACAGTTGAGGATTATACAATGACATAAGAATGCAAGATGACATAAATCAAAGTAACAGATGTAATTCAAATACAGAACTCGAACAAAATCAACAAGGATCTGAATCACTGCAAGTCAACAAATTCACAGAAACAGAGCAGGGTTAACAATAACAAAATAGATGTGAATAGATAATCCAATTAAAGAAACAATATAAAAACACAATGTCATTTCATTACAATAACAAAACCAAAAAAAACATATAAGCATATTATTAGGTAAGGAAACCAGATTGCAAACAAAAACAAAAATCAACGAATAAAACGAAGAGTGTTACCTTCGAAATCTTCAAAATAGGAGAAGAACAACTAGCTTGAAGCGATTAAAACAAAAACAGAAAGCTTTGGTCAAAAGCGAGATATGAAATTGCAACCACAAAATCAAGAGACCTCTGCAATTTAACTGGCCGAACGAAGAAGAAATCAAAGAACAGCAACAATTAATATGCAGACTCAATGAATTACGGAGCAAATAGAGAAAATGGATGAACGAATCAAACGATAGAAGAAATTAATGTTTTGGGTATTCTATTAGACGGAATAAAACAGACAAAGATATCGCGTTATAAATGAAGGCACAACAGTCAATCAAAAAATATTTTGTCCTTATTACAACAAAAAAACGAGTGTGGATTAAAATTTATATACATGGAGGAAAGTGGACTAAAACCTAATATTCCCTATATTAATTAAGAATAATCCGGATGCCAATTGTGGCATGTGGGGCGCAAATGTATGTATATATGATACACATGGATTTTGCAAATTAATTAATAGTATTATCATATATTAATATTAGATATTAATGTGTATAAATTTGCACAAATATGTAAATTGATTTATGGTAATATAATAAAAGATATATTCAATGTTATACATTGGCAATATATATCTTGGAAATATTTAATATAAGATATTGAGTATTTAATGGGATAAATCTAGAATATATATTTTCCTTATTTTATTAGGAAAATGTTTTCTTTTTCCCTACTTCACTCAGAAACTTTTCCTATTCGGAAAACATGTAGTATGGGGCGCAGGTCACCCCTATATAAGTAAGGGGTTGGCTAGTTCTTTTGTACATCACAATCAGAAGAGTTCTAAACTACTAGAAAAATAGAGAGCTTCCTAGAAAGAGTTTTGAGAGAGAGAAAAGGCCGGTCTAGCAACTGAGTTTTTCTAGTAGCAATCCATGATGGGATTCCGGCGGGTTGTTCGTGTCGATCAACGGTAGAGGCCAAACACTTGGGCGGCTTCGTGCAGAAACTACAACCGTAGATAAAGCGGTGATCTATTTTAGATCATCCAATGTATATTCTACATCTACTTATTTTATGCTTGTTGCTTAAACAAAATCGATCCTGGTTAAAAATGAAATAAATTTTAAATTTCACTGCGTTCCCTCTTAGATTTCCTAACATTTTACACTATTGATCTTTAAGGGACTCATAAGGATCATAATTATGTGATTGAAGGTGCCACGTAAGGTGTTACTATAATCATTAATAAAGCGTGTCGATTATTTATCATTACTATTTTTAAGGTGTTCTTGTGATTCAAGGTGTTATTGTGATTGTGAGGTGTTATTGTGATTGAATATATTATTGTAAATACACATTTTTTGAGGTGTTCTTGTAAGGATTGAGGTGTGTCGAGAGTATTGAAGGTGTTATTACGAGTAATAAAGTGTTACATCAAAGAGTTGCTAAAATACATAATGTGTCATTGTATTACTCTTTCTTGTTAGTATTCTTTATTCTTTGTTACTTTCAACATTATGAGCGTTTAGTGTTAGTTTGATTAGATAAGGTGTTACGGTGATGAAGGTATTCTTGTGGATCGTGAGGTGTTCTTGTGATTGGAGGTGTTCTTGTGAAATACACAAGTTTTTTTGGTGTGTTACTTTGAATTTAGGTGTTACTATGATTGTGAGGTGTTACTGTGATTGGAGGAGTTATCGTGGTTGATTGTGTTACTGTGAAATACACAAGTTTGCTAGGGTGTTACTGTGATTGTGAGGTCTTACTGTGATTGAATATGGTACTGTGATTGTGAGGTATTAGTGTAGACGCAACGGTTTTTTTGATAGTAAAGCTCATAAATTTTATTAAGAAAAACTGAAGTTTTACAAGAGTCCACCACGGACTTCCTTCAAAAAAATAGCGTCATCAACATGTGTTCGCCACCTCCTCAAAACCTTAGTCCGACAAACCCAGGGTGAGAAAATCCGGGTGCTAAGGAAAGAGTATGACCCTCAGTGTGTTAGGAACCTCACCCTAAGAAAAAAACTAGAGGTAGAAACTAAAGAAAGCTTTATATCTAAGACATGAGAGAACAAATTTGCAGCAGGTCCAAGCTATGATCCAGACAAGTCTTGGGCTCTCCTGAGTGTTTGTATCTCTGAAGGAATTGGGCAGCCTGCAACAAATTGTAAAAAGCAGCACCGAGGGTTGAGTGCAAAGGATTAAGCAGCACCCAGGGTTGTTTTGCGACTCTCCAGACGCATCAGTTAATTCATATGTTTTTTTGACTTTCAGAAACTACGTCGAAAAGGTATCATATGATTTATCAAAATAAAGAGAAAAAAAATATGAATTTCGTTAAAAGAATTTGATGATTGTAGTTCTAAATCAAAAATTATGATTGTTTATAAAAAAAAGGCACCGATTAATGCAATTGTTTTTTCAGATTTCAAAAATTACGTTGAAACGGTATCATTTGAGATATCAATATAAATACGAAAAAAATTATGAATTTTGGTAGAAGAATTTTGATGAACGGAGCTCTAAATCATAAGTTACGGTTGTTAAAAAAACGGAGCAACATGTATGATTATAAAAAAAGATGAGTAAATTGCAGCTTTAGTCTCCTATCTTTCCCAAAAAGGAGTGACTTAGCCCTTATCTTTGATTTTGGTTTGACCGGTCCCTTATCTTTTGAATCTTTTGCAACTTTGGTCCATTTAACAACCAATCAACAAAAGAATTGATGGAAAACCTGTGCATTTAAAAATATTATTATTTTAATCAATTTCCCAAAAGAATTATAAAAAACTAAATAAATTATCCCATTAATGTTATTACCGTATAAGGTGTAAAACAAAACTTTTTCCACCATTCTTCCTCCCGTCGTTTTTCGTTCATCTTTATCAGCCTTCCATCGTTCTCAACCATAATGTAGCTCAAATTTAGGGGTTTATCCCCAATTTCATCTTCTTTAAATCATTCCTCTAATCATTCATATTGGAAAACGATTTGGTGATTTGCAATACAGATTGGAGGAATGATTTAAAGAAGATGAATTTGGGGATAAACCTCTAAATTCGAGCTACATTATGGCTGAGAACGATGAAAGGCTGAGAAAGATTAACGAAAAACGACGGGAGGAAGAATAGTGGAAAAAAAGTTTTGTTTACACGCTATATGGTAATAACATTAATGGGATAATTTATTTATTATTTTTATAATTTTTTTTTGGAAATTGATTAATATTTTAAAATCCTAACAGCGCGTGAAGGATACGCACAGATTTTCCGTCAATTTTTTTGTTGACTGACTGTTAAATGGACCAAAGTTGCAAAAGATGTAAAAGATAAGGGACCGGTCAAACCAAAATCAAAGATGAGGGCTAAGTCCCTCCTTTTTGTAAAGATAGGGGACTAAATCGGCAATTTACTCAAAAAAAAGAGCATCGAACAAGGAACCTGGAGCGTGCTTTTTTTATCATATACCTAAGGGTATATTTGTCTAGTGACATTTATTTTTTTATTTTTGCAAAATTTTCAAATAGTGTGTCATATTTATTTATTTTATATTAAAAATTGGATATAGCCTCATTCACTATATATTCACCCACTTTTTATTATTTTATAATTTTTATATTAACGGCAGTCAGGTGGTATTTTAGTTTTTTATCGTTAAAATAAATAACATCTCACAAATATTCTTAAATTGTGTGAAAAATCTAAATAAACTGATAAATATTATATTTTGAGACGAAGGGAGCATAATTTTAATTAGCAGGATGCCTTAAAAGAATTTCATTATTTCTCAAAACAAGATTCAATGAACCTTTTCCTCAAAAGAAAAAAAAAATTAATGAACCTAGTAAACAATATATTGTTCCCATTTCTTTCATAAAATTTGAAATTAAATTAAGGAAAAAAAATCTCCCTTATATAAACCAAGCTAGAAAGCAATATTACACTCACTCAAGCCCATTCACCGAAATTATTCAGCATGGAAAAATCAATCCCTGCTATATATGATAGCTACGTCGAAAGGGTATCATATGATATATCAAAATAAAGGGAAAAAAATATGAATTTCGTTGAAAGAATTTTGATGATTGGAGTTCTAAATCAAAAATTACGGTTATTTATAAAAAAAATGCTCCGATTAATGCAAATGTGTTTTCGGATTTCAAAAATTACATTGAAAGGGTATCTTATGAGATATCAATATAAAGACGAAAAAAATTATGAATATTGGTAGAAGAAATTTGATGATCGGAGCTCTAAATCAAAAGTTACGTTTGTTAAAAAAACGGAGCAACATGAATGATTATAAAATAAATAAAAAAAAGCATCGAACAAGGAACCTGGAGCGTGTTTTTTTTATTATATACCTAAGGGTATATTTGTCTAGTGACTATTATTTTTTTATTTTTACAACTTTTTGAAATAGTGTGTCATATTTATTTGTTTTATATTAAAATTTGGATCTTAGCCTCATTCACTATATATTCTCCCACTTTTTACTATTTTATAATTTTTATATTAATGGAAGTCAAATGGTATTTTAGTCTTTTATCGTTAAAATAAACAACATCTAACTAATATTCTTAAACTGTGTTAAAAATCTAAATACACTGATAAATATTATATTTTTAGACGGAGGGAGTATAATTTTAAAGGTTAAAGGTTGTAAAGGATTGTTTTTTATCTAAAATGAGGAAAAAGGACAAAAAAAGATAGTAGTGAGAAGGAAAAATAGCAGCGCGTTATTACTACGTGTGTTACTACATGTTGCTACAACCAAATGTAAGAACACATGTAGTAATAATGCGCTGCGTTTATTCTTCTCAACCATTTTTTTTTTTGTCCTTTTTTCCCATTTTCAGATCTTTTTTGTCTTCCAGATCTGATTTCTAATTTTAATTAGCAGGATAACTTAAAGGAATTTCATTATTTCTCAAAACAAATTCAATGAACCTTTTCTTGAAGGAAAAAAAAAAATTCAATGAACCTAGTAAACAAGATATTTTTCCCATTTCTTTATAAAATTTGAAATTAAATTAAGGAAAAACAAAACAAAACAAAAAAAAAAAAAAAAAATCTCCCTTATATAAACGAAGCTAGAAAGGAATGTTACACTCACTCAACCCATTCAGTGAAATTATTCAGCATGGAAAAATCAGTCCCTGCTATTCCATCTACTCTAATTGAATCTGAAAACAAAAACGATGAGCTTCAAGATCTCATCCAAACACTTCCAAAACAAAAATGTTGGTCGCAACGCGATATATGTATGTACAAAGGACTTTGGTACCCTTTGGCCACTATGTTTTCTGCAATCACTTTTGAAAAGCATTTCAAAGCCAGTGATACTGATATCATATTGGCCACGATGCCGAAATCAGGCACGACGTGGTTGAAAGCTCTCGTCTATGCGATTCTCAACCGTAACAACCATTCAATTGATCAAACACCTTTGCTGAATTCAAACCCTCATCTCCTTGTGCCTAACTTGGAGTTTGAAATTTATGCAAGAAACCAAAATCCAGACTTTGAAAACATTTCAAGTCCTAGAGTCCTGTCAACACATCTGCATTATGACGCCTTGCCCGATTCCCTTTTGAGTTCAAAATGCAAAATTGTGTATTTGTGTAGAAACCCTCTTGATTATTTCATCTCCCATTGGAAATTCGTGTCGAAAAATCAATTTTCGAGCGAGCCGCCTCTTCCTATGGATGAAGCTTTTGAATATGTTCTCGAGGGGACGGAATATTTCGGGCCCTTTTGGAATCACATTCTGGGGTACTGGAATGGTGGATTGAAGGATCCTAAAAAGATCTTGTTTCTCAAATACGAAGACTTGAAGAAAAACACAGTTAATTGTGTTAAGAACATGGCAGAGTTTTTGGGATTTCCTTTTTTGGAAGAGGAGGAGAAAAATGGGTTGGTTGAAGAAATCGTAAAGCTTTGTAGCATTGAGAGTCTGAAGAACATGGAAGGAAACAAGAAGGGAGAAATCGGGAATCCGGCGATAATTACGATTAAAAACAGTTCATTTTTCAGGAAAGGGGAAGTTGGGGATTGGGTTAATTATCTGACTCCAACAATGGCTAAGAGAATGGAGAAGCTGATGGAGGAGAAGTTTCAGGGTTCGGGTTTGGCGTTTGAGCTTACTGCAAGTCACGAACTTTGTGAGATCTTTTTACCTTAAGCTTTTCATGTTCTCTTCTTTTTATTGTAGCATCATTATTATTATTATTATTATTATTATTATTATTATTATAAACATTGTATTTTTATTAATAGAAATGTTATAAACACAGATAGGAATATGCAGTTTAAGAAAGAAACAAACACAGATAGCAATGCAAACGTAAAGAATGGCGGAATCGATAAAACATAGAAACAAGAAGAACACAGTGATTTAACGTGGTTTCCGGCGTTGTGCCGACTACTCCACGGACAGAAAAGGAGATATTTATTATGCACAGAAATTACAAGATTTTCACAAGTGTGTGAATAACACTTTGAATGACACACATTGCATTGATTACAACATTGGTATTTATAGACACAAGTCCCAAACCCTAACCGCCAAAGATATTTGTCGGAACTACAATAAATACCTCAGATGTGGACCCCAGCTACAGCTATTATCCACCAGACGAAACTCAACTCAAAACTGACTTCCCAGACTTGTAATCAGTTGCCCAGATGTAGAACTCAACTATACTCAGCATAACTCAGTAGTCCAGAAAACTGACTGCTGACTTCAGAAGAAACTCAGTTGCATTTCAACAAACTGACTTTCACAGAACTGAATATACTTGACTGAACTGACCATCAATCTCAGTCTCAGTTTTCCTAGATTAGTTCCACCAGATATTTCTCAGTTTAGAGATCAAGTCACCAAAACTAACAAATCTCCACCTTGACTTGAACTCTCATTCAACGTCACCAGATTGCATAATCAGACGTACTTGTACCAGATGCATGTTGTAAAAGTGGGGGTAAAGATGATCAACAATGCCTTTAATTCCTATAAATGTAGAAGACTTGGAACCTCTCTGTTTCACGATTAAATTGCTGTCCTTCTTAAATTATTCGACCCTTATACTTTGTCCCGGGTTTCACGAATATTTAAGTGAGATAAAACTGAGAGAACAACCTTTAAACTCTGGACTAAGAGATTAAAGAGCACTTAGAAGTTTTAAGATATATAGAATGACTAACAAGGATGCTTACATTTATATGTTGTTCTGTTTAACAATGTAAACTTGCTTATATATAGCACTTGGATCTGAAAAAGAGCAAAGGAATTCGTCCCTTAAGTGATAGACACCAAATGAAAAGGTTCCATTTGGTTGTACCCACTTAAAATGACCAAGAGACACCAATAATTCAGTTTTCGGGCCACAGTGGCGCTTATGATGACAAAGGGCGCTGTGAAACACCAGAAAACTGAACAAGAAGCTGTCCAACTTTTAGCCTAGGCAAAACATCACAGGCGGCCGCCTAAGCTCACAGGCTGGCGCCTGTGACACTGATTTTCGAAAAACGAATTTCCGTTTGTTTTACGAACTCCACTTGCTCATTTTACATCCGTACACTCGTAAATACTTATATAAGCGTGCAGTCCGCACCTCCGTACTTATATTATAGCGTTACGAGCATAACCATCATTGTACTAAACCCCGATAACCTCAATGGCTTGTGATTATACTTAAATCACCAACAATGCATTCGTCAATGCCAGGATGTACAGTACCGGACTTCTCCTCAGAATCCACTCAAGTGGATCTGTCCTCAACTGAGTATCTAGATTTCAGTTTACAAGCTTTCAATATTCAGCAAGTCCAGACACAACTGAAACTTGCTCTTCTGAACTAGTTTAGTGAACATATCAGCAGGATTCTCCTTAGTGCTGATCTTCTTCACTACAACCCTCTTCTCTTCTCAGAAAATGATACCTCACATCAATATGCTTGGTTCTCTTATGATGAACCTGATCCTTAGCTAGACAAATTGCACTTAAACTATCACAATAAATCTCAGCTTGATCCTGATGTAGCCCCAAATCACTGACTAGTCCCTTCAACCAGACACCCTCCTTGGCTGCTTCAGTAAGAGCCATATACTCAGCTTTAGTAGTTGATAGAGCCACTGTTGCCTGAAGAGTTGCTTTCCAGCTGACAACTGAATTCCCCAATGTGAAAACATAACTTGATCATAGATTTTTCTCTTTGTCCATATCACTGCATAATCGGCATCACAGTATCCTGTGATCAGTTTCTCAGTATCACCTCCATAAATGAGACCAACATCCGATGTACCTCTAAGGTACCTAAACATTCTTTTCACAGCTTTCTAGTGTTCCTTTCCAGGTTGAGCCATAAACCTGCGACAACATCGATTGCTGAGCGGATCAGGCCTACTACACACCATGGCATACATCAGACTGCCAACTGCACTAGCGTAGGGAACTCTTGACATATACCCCTTCTCCTCTGCTGATTGTGAAGCAAAAACTGACAAATGAACATTTGATGCCATAGGAGTATCTATTGGCTTAGCAGCTGACATGCCAAACTTTGACAAAATCTTCTGTATAAAGCCCTACTGAGATAAAAACAGTCTCTTCTAATTTCTATCTCTCCAAATCTCCATCCCCAAAATTTTCTTGGCTGCACCCAAATCCTTCATTTCAAACTCATCACTGAGAAGGTCTTTCAGATACTGAACATCAGACTTCTCTTTTGCAGCTATCAGCATGTCATCCACATATAACACAAGATAGATGTATGATCCATCTTCCAACTGACTGTTGTAGACACAGCAATCATAATGACTCTTTCAGAACTCCAACCTGGATCATATAATGTCAAATCTTTTATACCACTGTCTGGGAGCTTGCTTCAGTCCATACAAGGACTTCTTCAACTTACACACAAGATCTTCCTTACCAGGAACTTGGAAACCCTCTGGCTGAGTCATGTATATCTCTTTATCTACCTCACCATGTAGAAAAGCTGTCTTCACATCTCACTGCTCAAGTTCTAAGTCTTGTTGTGCCACCATTGCTAGTAACACTCTGATTGAAGTATGTCTGACTACTGGTGAGAATATCTCATCAAAGTCCACCCCTTCTTTCTGACTGAATCCTCTTGCAACCAAACGTGCCTTATACTTAACTCTTTCTGCCTCAGTTATCCCTTCCTTCTTCTTGAAAATCCATTTGCAAGTAACAACTCTCCTTTCAGTTGGTTGTTTAATTAACTAGATCCGAAGTCTGATTCTTCAGTAATGACTCCATTTTATCTCCCATGGCTGCAAGCCATTGAGATGCTTCAGAACATGTCACTGCTTCCCTGTAAGTAGAAGGTTCAAAAGCATCCACTTCTTCTGCAACTTGAAGTGCGTATCCAACCATATCATCAAACCCATACCTTTTGGGATGTATCCCAACATTGGATCTTCTAGCTCTACTGACAGCTATACTCTGCTAACCCACATTCTCAGTTTGACGCTCAACTGACATTTGTTCAACCGGTGGCGGCTTGGATTCGACTTCTGGTTCAAGAACGGATCAGATGAAAACTGACTTGGATCAGTTGATTATTGCATTCCAACTGACTCCACCTGAAGCTCCACCTTACTGTTAGTTTTCTCAGTTTCAGCACTGGTTTTAGATTCAGTTATCCTCCCCACTGATGAACTGAGTATAGAATTTTCTTCAAAAACTGTATCTCTGCTGAGAATCACTCTGTTTTCTACTGATGACCAAATTATATACCCCTTTACTCCATCACCATACCCCACAAACACTCCTTTCTTGGCCCTTGGTTCCAGTTTCCCTTCACTAACATGATAGTAAACTGTGCTTCCAAATACCCTTAGAACAGAATAATCTGCAGGCTTGCCTGACCACATCTCAACTGGTGTTTTGAGACTGACCCCTGTGTGAGGACTCCTGTTGATTAAGTAGAAAACTGTGATAACAGCCTCTGCCCAAAATCTCCTTGATAAACCAGCATGAGAAAGCATACATCTTGCTCTCTCCAGAAGAGTTTGATTCATTCTTTACCCCACAAACACTCCTTTCTGCTTTCTGGTGATGACCAACAGGAGAATCATAGAAGAGTTTGAGAATCACTCTGTTTTCTGCTGATGACCAAATTCTGTACCCCTTTACTCCATCACCATACCCAACAAACACTCATTTCTTGGCCCTTGGTTCCAGTTTCCCTTCACTGACATGATAGTAAACTGTGCTTCCAAATACCCTTAGAATAGAATAATCTGTAGGCTTGCTTGACCACATCTCAACTAGTGTTTTGAGACTGATCCTTGTGTGAGGACTCATGTTGATTAAGTTGCAAGCTGTGATAACAGCCTCTGCCCAAAATCTCCTTGATAAACCAGCATAAGAAAGCATACATCTTGCTCTCTCCAGAAGAGTTTGATTCATTCTTTCAGCTACACCATTTTGCTGAGGAGTATTCCTGACTATATGATGTCTGGCAATACCCTCATTTTTTCACAATGCTCAGTCCAGCAGAATTCCAGACCATTATCTGTACAAGCCTATTGATCTTCTTCCCCAACTGATTCTCAACTAGAGCCTTCCATTGCATGAAGCTCTTGAATGCCTCACTTTTGTGTTTCATCAGCACTACCCAAGTCATCCTTGAATAGTCATCAATAAAGGACACAAAGTATCTGTCACCACCCAATGACTCCACCTTTGATGGCCCCCAACAATCAGAATGAATGTAATCAAGTGATGACTTTGTATTGTGTATCCCTTTTAAGAACTTGCTCCTACGAAGCTTCCCAAACACACAATGCTCACAAATGTCCAGATTCTAGACCTTACATCCCCCAAGAAGATCTTTCTGAGCAAGAACCTGCATCCCCTATTCACCCATGTGACCCGGAGTCTCATGTGCCTGCGATTTTGTAAGTTGTGGTGATGAACCTCGGTGATGCCATAGCGGAGAACCGACAAAAACAATGACCCTTGTAGTATATCTGAGTCCCTTTCTTGATTCCCTTGAGAACTTCAACTGAGTTTTATAGACACTGACACACCACTTTCCCCTTAAAAGCTGAATCCCTCTTTGTCCAAAGAATCGAGAGATACCAAGTATTTGGTCATTTGTGGAACATGTCTAACTTCACTCAGTTTACATAATCTTCCATCCTCTGTCCTCAACTGAACTGAGCCAATTCCAACTACCTTGCAGACCTTGCTGTTTGCCAAAGATATATGATCACTATCTATCTGCTGATAACTTGAGAACCACTCTTTATGAGGGCAAATATGAAAGGATGCCCTAGAGTGTAGAATCCACACATCAGTTTGATGTGCTGACTCTCCTGCCACTAGGACCATGTCCTTACTCGAATCATGCTCATTTGCTCTATGTGTTGTGTGCAGCTTATTCTCCTGCTTTGTTTCTTTCTCTTCGGACAATTGGACTTCCAATGTCCCTGCTCCTTACAATAATTACAGACATTTGTGGATTTCACGCCTTTGGACCTTGTCTTCTTGGAACTTTTCTTCCTAGACTGACCATGCTCTTTTCCACTGCTACAACTGACAATTAGTCCTGCAGCCTAACTGTCTGCTCCAGCTGCCTTATGTCTCAGCTCTCTGGCATTTAAAGCTGACCTTACATCCTCTAAGGCAACTGTATCCTTCCTAACTATGAAAGACTGCACAAAGTTCTCATAGGAAGCTGGTAATGAAACCAGCAAAATCAGAGCAGCATCTTCATCCTCAATCTTAAAATCAATATTCCTGAGATCAAGTAATATTGTATTCGGTGATCAAGATGATCTCTCAGTGAGCCCCTCATGCATCCTTAAGGTTGAACGACCTCTGTTCACGTGAAACAACTTGTTGGTTAATGATTAGTCATATACAGGCTTTCAAGCTTTAACCATAACTTGGCAGCGGTGTCTTCCTCAGAAACTTCTGTGATAACATCATCAGACAAGCACAACATGATGGTTGAATGTGCTTTCTCCTCCAGACTGGCATAATCTGCAGAACTGGCATCCCTTCTACTTGATAAAGGAGTCCACAATCCTTGTTGCTTTAACAAGGCCCGCATCTTGATTTGCCATAAACTGAAATTGTTCCTCCTTGTAAATTTATCAATCTTCACGTTAATTGCTGACATCCTTCTAATTAAAGAACAAACCTTTGATCATAAAATCCTAGCACTGGTCACCGGTCTTGGTGAAGATCAACTCTGTTCACCTGCAACTCCTGAATCTTGAACCTGATGCTCTGATACCAGTTTGTTATAAACACAGATAGGAATATGCAGTTTAAGAAAGAAACAAACACAGATAGCAATGCAAACGTAAAGAATGGCGGAATTGATAAAACACAGAAACAAGAAGAACACAGTGATTTAACGTGTTTCCGGCGTTGTGCCGACTACTCCACGGACAGAAAATGAGATATTTATTATGCACAGAAATTACAAGGTTTTCACAAGTGTGTGAATAACACTTTGAATGACACACATTGCATTGATTACAACATTGGTATTTATAGACACAAGTCCCAAACCCTAACCGCCAAAGATCTTTGTCGGAACTACCATAAATACCCAGATGTGGACCCCAGCTATAACTGTTATCCACCAGACGAAGCTCATCTCAAAACTGACTTCCCAGACTTGTAATCAGTTGCCCAGATGTAGAACTCAGCTATACTTAGCATAACTCAGTAGTCCAGAAAAGTGACTGCTGACTTCAGAAGAAACTCAGTTGCACTTCAACAAACTGACTTTCATAGAACTGAATATACTTGACTGAACTGACCATCAATCTCAGTCTCAGTTTTCCCAGATTAGTTCCACTAGATATTTCTCAGTTTAGAGATCAAGTCACCAAAACTGACAAAAAAAAGTAGAAAAGTACAAAAGGCAATACAACCTGTCCTCGTAAAATTTATGAAACACGGCACCTAACCCTTTCTCGTTCGAATTTTGTAGCAGTAAAACTAAAAACAAAATGTACTGCGAGGAAAAAGTACGTTTGTTTAGTGTTAACTGTTAAGTCGAATTATAGAAATCAATAAAAAAAAAAAAAAAAGCTATCTATCGAAAGATGATAAGCTAAACTCTCAATATGAACATTGTAATTTTTTGTTCCTACTCAAATGAATTATAATTCTTCTTTTTGATCTCCTTAAACATTGTACGAAGCATGGGACTTATCTCAAAATCTATAGTATTAATCCGCGGTGTAAGTTGCCTATGTACAGTAAAACCTCTAGGGGGAAGGGGCCACAAGGACAAAAAAATTAATAAATGGGTCTGGAAGGACAAAAGTAATATTTTCATGATTATAAAGGACAAAAATCACAATTGTTACTTCACGTGTTAATGTTACTTTGTGTTTCACAATTGTTACTTCATATTTACTCTATTCCACATTTGTTACTTCTTAATTGTTAATTTTGTCCTTATTAAATTACAGTTTCCTTCTATCCCGATTTTTTGATAATTTTGTCCTTCTGGACAAAAATCTAAAACCTCTATAAATTAATAACCTCTCTAAAATAATATTTTTCTCCGGTCTCGACTTGAGCCAGTTCAAAAAATGACCAATTTCGATAAGATAATAAGATAATAATTTTTAGAAAATCCCTATATAGATATACAGTCCCAATAATAACATAAATTAATAATTCTCCATAATCACAAAAATATATATGTTACAATTTTGTAAAATATGATTCTATTGTTGTCTGTTTTTTCTTAAAGTTTAAATCTGCTTGAAGCTCATCTCTAATCTTCCTTATTGCATCCAAAAGTTCAGGTGTGGTGCTTTCGAGCTGCATCAAAAAGTTGTTAGGTGCCTTTAATGCGTTGAGTGCTTCTTTAATGTATATACACTGAATCTTGTATGTAAAGTACATTGAATTTGTAACTAATATACATTGAATTAAGTATAATACATAAATTAGTACAATTCATTCTATTTAAATTTATATGATTAAAATTTAATTTTGTTTGATATCAAAAACTCTCTATAAATTAATAATTATTAATTTATCGATAAATTAATACCTCTCTAAATTAATAACATCTTTCGGTCCCAACTATATTAATTTATAGAGGTTTTACTGTATGTCCATTCAGTGTTTAGATTCAGTTTTAGTTCCAAAGGGAAGATCCATGTAATCGTGCTCTGTGTGCCCATAAAAGGACTAACCATCTTCTTCACCGACCTCATTCTTATTCCTTTCACTGTGTTCTCTGTCCATAGTCAAGAAACCGATTTTAGAATTTTTAGCTCCAAAAAAGAGTGTAGGTGGCAAAATCGGTCTATTGATATATATTAGGTAAGTGTACCTCTTGAATAATGTTAAAATAATCAGAGGAGGGGGTTTATATCGATTACTCCCACCATCCATCTTATGTTATTAAAACTACCCAACTACTTACTATTATTATTATTATTATTATTATTATTATTATTATTATTATTAAAAGTGAATTTTAGTACCTTCACTTTTATTATTTATTATTAGTATTCTTCTTCCTATTATTATGTTATTATATATACTTTTTTTGAGTTACAACTAACTAACTGTTTCCACAATTCCACCCTTAGGGAAAATCGTTCCTCGAGGAAACAAGATTCATTATTCATTTCACATTTATTTGAATAACATCTGAATGATTTATTTGTATAATTTTTATTATATATTTTATATTCACGATGAATCTCGTGTTTCCATTTTCGTTTCAGATCATGGGTCATCTTCTCAAGAAGTGCAGTAGAAAAGTGGAGATTCAAAAGATTAGTGCTCTTAAGCAAATATGTGATTTTGGACTTTTGGTTACCAACCCAAATTTTAATTTGGCAGGAATTTCCTTTGTATTTTCAATTTGTTGGGGTCTAATATGGTCATAGTGTATTATTGACCGTACCTGCAGTACCGTTTTGTTTGTTTTTGGAATAAAAGTAGGAGAAAAAAATTGGAGGGCTTAAACTAATTTTTTTTGTTTTTTTTGTTTTTTTTGAGGGCTACTATTCATATGTTAAACATTGATTATCTTAAACCTTTTTCCTTAATCATATTTCTATAACAAATCGATCACTCATTGTTAGGATAATGATATGATCATATGTGACATGTTGACGCCGGAGCGTAAGACGCAGAGAATAAAACAAGAGAAGAAAACCATAGAAATAAAGAAAAATCTTCGAAATATTTTATACCATATCAAATTCAACTCTCTTAACCACGTACGGAAGCCGGACTTATATAGCTACAAAACATAAAACTTACAAAAGATAAAATGAATCACGAGTTAAGCCGACATTCATTGCAGCGTAAATTAATTAAGTGTTCTGATTAGCACATGCGCTAAAATCAATTTAAAATCTTCCTTATTTATTTTTACTAATGACTATTAAGATTTTACCATAAATAATTCAAAATAAAATAAATCGATAATTTCTCCTGTATCAGTCTCCTCGAGTTGTGAAAAACTCGTCCCGAGTTTACGAATCATCCGTCCGCGATAAAATTTCATTCCGACCAATTCTTTTACACGTACACTATGTTTCATCATCTTTCTAACCTCAATAATATTAGGTTCTTTGGTCGGCATTATTTTCCTCTCAATTTCCTCCAATAATTTTGTTTTCCTCTCAATTTCCTCCAATAATTTGCCAAATAATTCTCCATACGCTCTCTCCCTCCCTTTCTAGTATGACATAAAAAATGTTTTCGTTTTGGTCATGTCGCCATTCAACATAAAGGAGAAAAAGGAAATACGTAACTAGTCCCCTTTTTGGTTGAACCAAGCATCTCAACTATGGCCATTATTGTTTCATCTTGTTTTTCACCCAAAGCTTTCCTGTTGAAATTTACATTACATCCAGAAACCTTTAACGAAATAAAATTATCAAAATGATATTAGCGTATATAGTTGTGTATATTTGTTTATATTTAATATTATCATTGGGTCGTAGATATTTTCAATTGTATTTACTGTAATAGCCTTAGTGATAGGTTATATATTCTGTGTAATAGTTTCAACTGTGAATATATCAAAACATAATTTCTAAACATCATCTGTTATGGTATCAGAGATTTTCGATCCCTAAACCTAATTTTTTTTTTTTTTTTCAAGCCGCCATCCTAAAACTCGGCTTCTTCTTCACCACCTTTTGTCAGCATAACTCGGCCTCCCTTGCCGGAATCAATGGCAGAAGAGAAACTCACCACTTTCAACTCCGCCAATCAAGCTACCATTAAACTTGATGCTACAAACTACTACGTTTGGCATATGCAGATAGAATCTCTGCTCATCGGTAATGGCCTCCTCGGATATGTCAATGGTCCGACACCAGCACCGCCGGCCACCCTCACCGTTGACAACAAAACCACGACGAACCCTGCTCACCAGCATTGGCTTCGTCTGGACAACCTAATACGCAACCTGATCATTGCGTCCCTCACCCCACCGATGGCTACCCTCCTCTACGGCAAGCAAACATCGGCGCAAGCATGGAAGACGCTCTCCGATGTTTATGCAACTCCATCTCGTGCTCGGCTCAAACAGATTCATCAAAGTATGAAGGATTACACTTGTGGATCATAATCAATCCATGAATACCTGTACACCCTCAAACACAAGGCTGACGAACTCGCTCTTCTCGGGTCTCCCATGGATGCCGAAGATTTTCTTGATATTGTTCTCGACAATATCGGTCCCGAGTACGCTGAATTGGCCCGTGCTATTCAAGTCAGAGACACCACGATTTCTTTTGAAGAGCTTCATGAGAAACTCTTAAACTTTCGGCCACCTACTCCGGCAGCACCCCCCTCCTTTGCGCCGGCTACGGCCCACGCCACCTTCAAGCCGTGCAGTATGACAGCCCAAAGACAAACATCGCGCTTTCGTCCCTCAAAGCAGTGAGTTAATTATGGTAACAATTATTTTCCAAACTATGGTAACTATGGTAACCCTAATTTTAATAATTACAGTGATCAAAGGTCCAATAATCAAAATCCGAATCAGTCTGCTTCGAATCGTACTAGGCGCCCCTTTTTGGGAAAGTGCCAAATGTGTTATATACAGGGTCATGTTGCTCGGGATTGTCCTCAGTATGGGGCACCGATTCGTCAAATTTTTAGTCAAATGCGACCCCAAGGCCCTCGGTCTCAGGCTAACATTGCAGTTCCCGCTCCTAACTCGGCTCAGCTCGATTCGAATGCACCAAATTGGCTTCTTGACAGTGGGGCTTCTCACCTTGTGACTCAGGATCTTTAGAATTTGTCTCTGCATGATCCCTACACTGGCACTGATGACATATTGGTTGGTGATGGTAAGGCCCTATCTATTACTCATACTGGTAGCTCGTCTATTCTTATTTCCCCTGAAAAATCCTTATCCCTCAAACATGTCCTCTGTGTTCCCAGCATGTCTCGTAATTTACTATCCATACCTCAACTTTGCAAATCCCATAATCTGTCTATTGAGTTCTTACCCTCTGAATTTGTTGTGAAGGAAATTCAGACGAACCAGCCTATCCTCCGTGGTCCAGTTAAGAATGGTCAGTACGAGTGGCCCAATCCGCCTATCGTTGCATTTGCCTCAAATAACGCCTCCTTTCAAGATTGGCACCATCGCTTGGGTCATCCAGCTCGTCCAATTTTATCCACTATTTTGCGCAATTATGATTTACAGTCCTCTAGTTCTACTTTTTCGCATTGTAATGCGTGTTTGCAGAATAAAAGCCACAAACATCCTTTTGGCATTTCTACTTTACATTCCTCCCGTCCCCTTGAGATTATTTTTAGTGATGTTTGGACATCCCCAGTTTCTTCTATTGATGGTTATACATACTTTGTTATATTTGTTGATCATTTCACGCGCTATATTTGGTTTTATCCGTTAAAACGTAAATCTGAGGTTCATCCTACATTTATTCGCTTTCGTGCCATAGTGGAAAAATATTTTGAACAAACCATCAAAGTTCTCTATTCTGATAATGGGGGTGAATTTATCTCTCTTCGTGAGTATTTCTCACTAAATGGCCTTTCCTTTTTCACTACTCCTCCTCATACCCCTGAACATAATGGTATTTCTGAACGTCGCAATCTCCACATTGTTGTCGGCCGGTCTCGCCTTACTCTCTCATGCTTCCGCTCCCACCTCTTTCGCCCTATCGTTTGCCCTCGCTGCTTTGTTTACCTCATCAATCGTATGCCCACTCCCACTCTCAATCGACCTCCCTTATGAATCCATCTTTCACAAACCGCCAAATTACCATAAACTTCGTGTTTTTGGATGTCTGTGTTATCCCTGGCTCCGCCCCTACACTTCTCATAAACTTCAACCCCGCTCCCAACCTTGTGTGTTTCTAGGTTATGTTCTTACCCAACATTTTTACTATTGCTATGACACTGTTACATCTCGCCTCTATGTCTCCCATCATGTTAACTTTGTGGAGTCTATTTTTCCCTTCTCTTCCCAGTCCACCTCGGACCCCTCGCACTCTCTGGCCTCTCTCTCTGACTGGCTTCCCCTTAACCCACCTCTTCATCATCCTCCTCCACCTCCTACCCAACCACCTCTTCTGCCGCCCTTACCTACTCCTACTCCACCTCCATCTCCTCCCCCTCCTCCATTCCCCTCCCCTCCTGCTCCTTCCCCCCTCCACCTCCTCCTTCACCACCACCCTCACCTCCTCCTTCCCCTCCTCCGCCACCTCTTTCCTCTCATCCCATGTGCACTCGAGATCAAAATAACTTTCACAAACCCATCCGTAAACTTAACCTTCACACCCACATTTCCACCTCCTCTTCCACTGAACCCACCAACATCACTCAGGCCCTTAAGCAACCACAGTGGTGAGCTGCCATGCAGGAGGAATATGATGCCCTTATTCGTAATATCACTTGGTCCCTTGTTCCCTCTCAACCTAACCAAAATGTCATCAGTTCCAAGTGGATATTTCATCTCAAGCGTCATCCGGATGGCTCTATTGATCGTCACAACTCACAAGGCTAGTCTTGTGGCCAAGGGTTTCACTCAGCTTCCTGGCATTGATTACTATGAGACCTTCAGTCCTGTGGTTAAACCCACCACAGTGCGTGTTTTTCTTACTCTAGCTCTATCGCAGGAGTGGTCTTTACGTCAGCTAGATATCAACAACGCGTTTTTACAGGGGCATTTGACTGAAGATGTGTATTTGGCTCAGCCGTCTGGGTTTGTCAGCATCGAGCATCCTAACCATGTTTGCAAACTACGTAAAGCTATTTATGGGTTGAAACAAGCTCCTCGAGCGTGGTATGATGAGCTCAAGGGGTTTCTTCTCACTAGTCAGTTTAGGAATGCGGATGCAGACTCTTCTTTGTTCATCTACAATATCGGTACTACTATTATTTATCTGTTGGTATATGTGGATGACATCATTATTTTGCAGGGAATGATTCCAAGGCACTTGAACAGTTTATCTCACTTCTGGGCCAACGTTTTGCGCTCAAGGATCTGGGTGTTCTCTCGTACTTTCTGGGTGTTGAGGTTATTTACAATAAGCACGGTTGTAGTTTATCTCAGAAATGTATGCCACTGAGCTTCTCGCTCGCTTACATATGGATCGGGCTAACTCTGTTGCTACACCTTTGCCAGCTGATCTCTCTAGTCTCACGGCTATATTTGGCTCTCTTCTTGATGATGTTTCTGAGTATCGTATGGTTATTGGCAGCCTTCAGTATCTCTTATTTACTAGACCAGATCTTGCCTTTGCTGTCAACAAACTGTCTCAGTTCATGCACGCTCCTACTGATCTTCATTGGACTCATGCCAAGCGCATGCTTCATTACTTAGCTAGGACAGTGGACCTCGGTTTACAGCTATATCTTGACTCCCCACTGGTTCTTCATGCCTTTTCTGATGCAGACTGGGGTGGCTGTAAGGATGATTATGCCTCTACGGGTGCTTATGTTGTGTATATTGGCAGAAATGCCATCTCTTGGAGCTCCAAGAAGCAGTCCACTGTTGCTCGATCATCCACTGAGGCTGAATATCGCTCTGTGGCCTCTACTACAGCTGAGCTCCTATGGGTTACGTTTCTCCTCCGTGATCTTGGTTTTCCCATAGCTTAGCCTCCTGTTGTCTACTGTGACAATCTTGGTACCACGCAGTTTTGTCATAATCCAGTTTTTCATTCTCGGATGAAGCACGTTGCTATTGACTATCACTTTATTCGCGATCAGGTGCAATGGTGTGCTCTGCGTGTTGCTCATGTTAGCGCTCAGGATCAACTTGTTGACTGCCTCACCAAGTCTCTTCCCAGACTAGCCTCTCTTCATCAGCGTAGCAAGTTAGGTCTCCTCCCTCGTCCAACTTGAGGGGTGGTATTAGCGTATATAGTTGTGCTTATTTGTTTATATTTAACATTATCATTAGGTCGTAGATATTTTCAATTCTATTTTAATAGCCCGAGTGATAGGTTATATATTCTGTGTAATAGTTTCAACTGTGAATATATCAAAATATAATTTCTAAACATCATCTGTTAAATGATTGGTGTTTGAAAGTAAATTAGCATCAACCATTTCAATGATTCCATCATCATCACAAGTGTTTTCGCATTTGGACAAAAAAATTCTCATTTCCATCCAATGGGAATTTCTTGCCATTTGTCTCCATAGCTTTAATTCCGATGACTTCACCATAATCGTTCCATGTAACTCCCCTTCAATGACTTGTTCGTCTTTATCAAAGATAGGAGATTTGTTGTCCCCATTAACGAAATCATAAACGGGATATTCATCGAAAATTGAATTAGAATCATAAACAGGATCATCCCAGAGAATTTCATCTTCATTGACATCCTCAATATCATTGAAAATGGGTAGGTTACTATTGTCACCAATATCATTGAAAAAGATGGGTTCTTTTTCAATAAAAACATCATCACCAGAAAAGTCGGTGAAATCCATTTTGACGTCGAGATCTCTATGATGATTTGCTCGATCACGATGCTCTAGATATCGAGCATGATTGTGATACGAGTTTTCGGAACTAAAATCGAAATTAAAGTGATAACTTTTTCGATTGCGCGCAGAGTTCCGCTAGTTCTTGGTTTAACTCTGTTATTTTCCACTGCAAGTATTTTTTTCATCCAACGTGTGTTGATGAGATCGCGATTCTTGTAGACTTTCTCAGCCAAAACTTGTCCACGAAAACGACCACCATAACCACCAACCATTAGAAACTGATGATAACTCTCGGCCTAAAAACGTAGGGATGCTCTGATACCAATAGACTGTAACGCCCCCAGACCCCGGGCCGGATAGTGCTACATGAGTCATAAATGGTACAGTCAACTGCTTAGATTGTCGTCCTCACTTGGTCTAAAAGGGATAACCCGAGTTGACAAAACCTTTAGAAATAGGGGTGTAGAGACAGACAAGAGGTTTGCCTTCTCAATTTCATATGTGGAAATTCCGTAAAGATCTCTTCGTTAGTTGGGGGAAGAATCCGCACGAATCGAATTTTTTGAGGAACATATCAAAAGAATTGGATTTGGTTAGATAATGTATGGTTAGTAAACAAGGATCGGTTTTTTAGCAAGGTACGGGATGTATCGTCAAATATTCAATATGATTCCACAAGATCTAGTTATGTCTTACACTTATATGGTGGTGATACGCTTCTCCCACTCCAGTGCGGATATCACATTCTCCCCCCTTAAGGACTGTCGTCATCTCCTATTAAACGTTTTTATCTCCTATATTTGTTGCAGATGCGGCGTGCTGTCCTACACTCTAACTATTGAACCATCCAATTGGGGTAGAACCTGTACCACATGTGTTGAACTGGTTTCGTCCCCCACCTCTGCGTCCTCTGCCTCTTTGAGTGAGAAAAGTTTGATTGTGATCAACAATGTTCTCTTCCTCTTTTTTCCATACTGACAAAGTTTGTTCATAGCCTTTTAGTGTCATGAACAATTGATTAAATGTTGGGTAAGAAGGATTAGTGATGTGATTCCCATTGAAGAAAAATGTTATTATATTTATTTATAGTTTTTATTTTTGGGGGAACTTTATCCCAAATTGCTTAGATTTTTTATTTATTTATTTTAAGTTATTATTTTTGGGCAAATTTATCCACATTGCTTAGATAGCTTCTTTGCTTGGAAGTTGTAGCCTATATAAGGCAATTAGGTGTTTCTTTTACAATACAACACATACATTATTGAGTGAAATTTATAATAAGTTTTCAAGTTTTTTGTGAGTATTCTTATTTAGAATATTCGAAACATGAACTTATCAATGTTCTGAGCATACTGTTGAAAATACATAGAAGAGACTTTCAGTTTAAAAAAGACAAATAACAGATAGCAATGCAAACTTAAAGAATGACAGAATTGATAAAAACACAGAAACAAAGAGAACACAGTGATTTAACGTGGTTTCCGGCATTGTGCCGACTACACCACGGACAGAAAAACGAGATATTTTATTATGCACAAATTTACAAGGTTTTCACAAGTTTGTGAACAACACTCTTGAAAGACACACATTGCATTTATTACAACATTGGTATTTATAGGCACAAATCCCAAACCCTAACCGCCAAAGATCTTTGTCAAAATCTTATAAATACCCCAGATGTGGACCCCAGCTCCAACTGTTATCCACCAGACAAAACTCAGCTCAAAACTGACTTTCTAGACTTGTAATCAACTGCCTAGATGTAGAACTCATCTATACTCAGCAAACCTTAGTAGACCGGAACTGACTGCTGACTTCAGAAACTCAGTTGCACTTCATCAAACTGACTTTCACACAACTGAATATAACTGACCATCATTCTCAGTCTCAGTTTTCTAAATTAGTTCCACTAGATATTCATCAGTTTAGAGATCAAGTCAGCAAACTGACAAATCTCCACCTTGACTTGAACTCTCATTCACAGTCAACCAGATTGCATAATAGATGTACTTGTACCAAATGCATTCGTCAATTCCAGGATGTACAGTACCAGACTTCTCCATAGAATCCACTCAAGCTGACCTGTCCTCAGCTGAGTATCCAAATTTCAGTTTACAAGCTTTGAATATTCAGCAAATCCAGACACAGCTGAAACTTGCTATCCTGAACTGGTTTAGTGAACATATCAGCATGATTATCCTTGGTGCTGATCTTCTTCACTACAACCCTATTCTCATTTCTCAGAAAATGATACCTTACATCAATATGCTTGGTTCTCTCATGATGAACCTGATCCTTAGCTAGACAAATTGCACTCAAATTGTAATAATAAATCTCAGCTTGATCCTGATGTAGCCCCAAATCCCTGACTAGTCCCTTCAACCAGTTACCCTCCTTGGCTGCTTCAGTAAGAGCCATAAATTCAGCTTCAGTAGTTGATTAAGCCAATGTTGCCTGAAGAGTTTCTTTCCGGCTGACAACTGAATTCCCTAATATGAAAACATAACCAGCACTGATTTTCTACTGTCCACATCACCTGCATAATCAGCTTCACAGTATATTGTGATCAAACTCTGAGTATCACCTCCATAAATGAGACCAACATCAGCTGTACCTCTAAGGTACCTGAATATCCTTTTCACATCTTTCCAGTGTTCCTTTCTAGGTTGAGCCATAAACCTGCTGACAACACTGACTGTCTGAGCCAGATCAGGCCTAGTGCACACCATGACGTACATCAGACTGCCAACTGCACTAGCATAGGGAACTCTTGACATGTACTCCTTCTCCTCTACTGATTGTGAAGCAAAATCTGACAAATGAACATTTGATGTCATAGGAGTATCTATTGTCTTAGCATCTGACATGCCAAACTTTGACAAAATCTTCTGTATATCGCCCTTCTGAGATAAAAACAACTTTTTCTGACTTCTATCTCTCCAGATCTCCATCCCTAAAATTTTCTTGGCTGCACCCAAATCTTTCATTTCAAACTCAGCTCTGAGAAGGTCTTTCAGATACTGAACATCAGACTTCTTCTTTGTAGCTATCAGCATGTCATCCACATATAACACAAGATATGATCCATCTTCCAACTGACTGTTGTAAACACATCAATAATAAGGACTTTTGTTGTTACCCAACTGGATCATATAACTGTCAAACCTTTTATACCACTGTTTAAGAGCTTGTTTCAGTCCATACAAGGACTTCTTCAACTTACACATAATATCTTCCTTACCAGGAACTTGTAAACCCTCTGGCCGAGTCATGTTTATCTCTTTATCTACCTCACCATGTAAAAAGGCTGTCTTCACATCTAATTGCTCCAGTTCTAAGTCCTCCTGTGCCACCATTGCTAGTAACACTCTGATTGAAGTATGTCTGACAACTGGTGAGAAAATCTCATCAAAGTCCACCCCTTCTTTCTGACTGAACCCTCTTGCAACCAAACGTGCCTTACACTTAACTCATTCTGCCTCAGTTAACCCTTTATTTTTCTTGAAAATCTATTTGCAAGTAACAACTCTCCTTTCAGCTGGATGTTTGACTAGATCCCAAGTCTGATTCTTCAGTAATGACTCCATTTCATCTCCCATGGCAGCAAGCCATTGAAATGCTTCAGAACATGTGATTGCTTCCCTGTAAGTAGAAGGTTCAAAACCATCCACTTTTTCTGCAACTTGAAGTGCGTATCCTCCAAATCAACAAAACCATACCTCTTGGGAGGTACCCCAACATTGGATCTTTTAGCTCTGCTGACAGCTATACTTTGTTGATCTATGTTCTCAGTTTGGCGCTCAACTGAAAATTGCTCAGCTGACTGGCTTGGACTCAGCTCTGGTTCAACAACCAGATCAGATGAAAATTGACTTGGATCAGTTGACTGTTGCGCTTCAATTGACTCCACCTGAAGCTCCACATTACTGTCAGTTTTCTCAGCTTCAGCACTGGTTTCAGATCAGTTTTCCTCCCTATTGATGAACTGAGCATAGAATTTTCATCAAAAACTGTATCTCTGTTGAGAATAACTCTATTTTCTACTGACTAAATTCTATAACCCTGAACTCCATCACCATACCCCAAAAATAATTCTTTCTTGGCTCTTGATTCCAGTTTCCCTTCACTAACATGATAGTAAATTGTGCTTCCAAATACCCTTAGAACTGAATAATCTGCAGGCTTCCTTGAACACATCTTAAGTAGAAAGCTGATTCCCGTGTGAGGACTCATGTTGATTAAGTAGCAAGCTGTGGTTACAGCCTCTGCCCAAAATCTCCTTGACAAACCAGTATGAGAAAGTATACATCTTGCTCTCTCCAGAAGAGTTTGAGTCATTCTCTCGGCTACACCATTTTGTTAAGGAGTATTCCTGACTGTATGATGTCCGGCAATACCCTCAGTTTTGCACAATGTATCAAACTCAGTCCAGCAGAATTCCAGACCATTATCTGTATGAAGCCTCTTGATCTTCTTCCCCAAATGATTGTCAACTAGAGCCTTCCATTGCATTAAGCTCTTGAATGCCTCACTTTTGTGTTTCATCATCACCACCCAAGTCATCCTTGAATAGTCATCAATAAAAGAGACAAATATATGTGACCACCCAATGACTCCACCTTTGATGGCCCCCAACAATCAGAATGAATGTAATCAAGTGATGACTTTGTGTTGTGTACCCATTTTGAGAACTTGCTCCTATGAAGCTTCCCAGACACACAATGCTCACAAAAGTCCAGATTCTTGACCTTACATCCCCCAAGAAGATTTTTTTGAGAAAGAACCTACATCCCCTTTTCACCCATGTGACCCAGTCTCATGTGCCACATTTTGTAAGCTGTGACTGATGAATCTCAGCAGATGCCAAAGCAGTAGAACCAGCAACAAATGACTCTTGTAATATATACAGAGTCCCTTTCTTGATTCCCTTGAGAACCTCAACTGAGTTTTTATAGACAGCACACCATTTTCCCTCCTAAAACTGAATTCCCTGCTATCCAAAGAACTGAGAGATACCAAGTATTTGGTCATTTGTGAAACATGTCTAACTTCACTCAGTTTACAGAATCTTCCATCCTCTGTCCTCAACTGAACTGAGTCAATCCCAACTACCTTGCAGACCTTGCTATTTGCCATAGATATATGACCACCATCTATTTGCTGATAACTTGAGAACCACTCTCTGTGAGGGCAAATATGAAAGGATTCCCTAGAGTCCAGAATCTACACATCAGTTTGATGTGTTGACTCTCCTGCCACTCGGACCATATCCTTATCTGAATCATGCTCAGCTGCCACAACAGCTGTGCCAAAACAGTTTTCCTGTTGTTTCTTCCTCTTTGGACAATTGTACTTCCAATATCCTTGCTCCTTAAAATAATTGCAAACATCTGTGGATTTAGGGCCTTTGGACCTTGTCTTCTTGAAATTTTTCTTCCTAGACTGACCATGCTCTTTTCCACTGCTGCTACTGACTATTAGTCCTGCAGCCTGATTGTCTACCCCAGCTGCCTTATGTCTCAGCTCCCTGGCATGTAAAACTGACCTTACATCCTCTATAGCAACTGTATCCTTCCCAAATATGAAGGACTGCACAAAGTTCTCATAGGAAGCTGGTAATGAAACCAACAAAATCAAATTAGCATCTTCATCATCAATCTTAACATCAATATTCCTGAGATCAAGTAACATTGTGTTCAACTGATCAAGATGATCTCTCAATTGAGCCCCTCATGCATCCTCAGACTGAATAGACTCTACTTCAGCAGCAACTTGTTGGTCAATGACTTAGTCATATACAGGCTTTCAAGCTTTAACCATAACTTGGTAGCAGCGTCTTCCTCAGCAACTTCTGTGATAACATCATCAGACAAGCACAACAAGATGGTTGAATGTGCTTTCTCCTCCAGACTGGCATAATCTACAGAACTGACATCCCTCTTATCAGATGAAGGAGTCTACGATTCTTGTTGCTTTAACAAGGCCCACATCTTGATTAGCCACAAACTGAAACTATTCATCCCTGTAAATTTATCAATCTTCACGTTCATTGCTGACATCCTTCTAATTAAAGAACAAACCTTTGATCACAAAATCCAAGCACCGGTCGCCGGTCTTGGTGAAGATCAACTCTGTTCACCTGCAACTCTGTTTCTCTTGTATTTTGAAAAATACATTGTTTGTTAAAGGAGCTATATTTTTTAAAATGGTTTTACTACAGGTGTTGTTTCGTTTTGTAGTTTCTACGATAACAACTTTATCTGCAAATAATTTCCCTCTAGCCTTACCTATGATGTCTGTCTTTCTGACAGATAGTACTATGAGATAATCCAAAGTGATCAGTAACACCTGTACTAGTAATCCATGGCAGGAAAGAAAACATTACCCAGTCCTCATGAACATGCTATATATTATTACTACAGATGTTATTCGCTTTGTATATCTCTGTCTCCCCTTCTTCTTTTCAAAGTGTTGTCTTTTCAAAGTGGTTTTGTTGATAATTCAAAGTTTTGTTGTTGTTAGAGTACATGAACAATTTACAATGACAATTAAAACCTGTATATTTGACAACAAAGTTATTATATATTGAAGAAATGGGACTTGTTTTCATCATCACTTGTTATTTGTTATGTATATATGTTGGCACTTCAATTCTGTTACTAATAAAATGAGTATCACCGCCTGACAAGTGAAAAACAAACAACAAAGGCATAAGGCCTGTTCGAATACACACTTTGACATTCTGGTATTGCTCTTGTTTTAGGCTTACATCTAGTCTCATTTTCAGGTCTGATTAGGTGTGCATTTGTGTTGTTGTAGGTGTATTTGATCTTTTACATCTTGACATTTAGTTGCCTTGAATCTAAAGGACTGCTATACTCTATGTTCCAACATGTTATATTTGTGAGAGAGAAAACAAAAATCAAGAGCTTTTTCTTCAGATTTGTATGTGCAATAGAAATATGTAAGAATACTTGGAACTACAATATTCATATTTTTAAGAAAAGGGGAACATACCAACTGCATCTTGCATTGAGAAGAAAATGCAATAGTGAAATTTGGATTTTGATCATTTTGTTGAATTTTGTTAGAGTTTTTGTAGAAGGTTGAATGGAGAAGGCTAGGATGATGAGTGTGAGATGGAAAAGAATTGATAAGTTGGAGAAATTGGAGAAAGGAATTTTATTGTATTGATTGCTTGATTCTTAGTTACATGGTGGTGGTGCTATTTATAGCCCCCATTGGATAGTTCAAGTGTCTAATGGAGTTTTCTAGTTCTTTCTTAATTTTGAGTAATCACTACTAGAACCTACATGCTTCTAGTAGCTTCCATTCTAGTGTAGCAATATTTATCTAGACTCTTACATACAACTAGAAGCTTCTACACTAGGAATGCATTTCTACAATCTAGATATTTCTTTTCTTTTTTTTTTTTTTTTCTTCTAGAAATGTGTAGCACAATTTAATGATCCTCCTTGGTACACATTTCAGTGACACCAATCTTTTCTCGTAATAGCTCGAACTTGTCTCTTGGTAGTGCTTTTGTGAATATGTCGGCTAACTGTTTTTCACTCTGCAATGCATGACTTCTATTTCTTTATTGGCCTGACTTCTCCGATGAAGTGGTACTTGATTCTTATGTGCTTAGTCTTGTTGTGAAATCTGGGTTTTTCGCCATTGAAATTGCGTAATTCATCACGATGAGACCAATGTTGCTTCTTCTTCGAGGCTCCCCATGTCCTCAAGTATGCGTTTGAGCCATATAGCTTGGCATGTTGTCAATCTTTCCGCTGCTACATGCCTCCTGCTTTGTTGATAGTGCAATTGTGTCTTGCTTTTTTGTTGCCCAAGAGAATATTCCCGAGCCCAAAGTGAATGCATAGCGGATGTGCTTTTATCATCGATGATCCCGCCCAATCGCTATCGAGTGTACCCAATCAATTTTGAGTCGGACTAGATCCATACCGGATGCCGTAATCCTTTGTACCTTGCGGATATCTTAGCACTCTTTTATTTGCTCCGAAGTGAACTTGACTTGGACATTGCATGAACCTTGAGAGATAACTTGTTGCAAACATAATGTCAGTCTTGTAGTTGTTAGATAGAGTAAACTTCCAATGAGACGTCGATAGACCGTACAATCTGCCCTTGGCGTGCCATCTTCGATCTTGAGTGCTTTGTTGTTGTTCGGAGGATTTTGCATCATTAAACAAAAACAATTTATAAACCCTAACCTATATGCAAAACTAACTCCTAACCGGCCGAATACCGGGTAGTTGCTAGTAAAGCGGGATAAGTAAGGGGTCAATCCACAGGGAATTGGGTTGTTGAATCTAATCTTATTAATTCCTTTCAGTTGTTACTTACGAAAACAAATAAACGAAAGAACAAACATAAAAACACATAGAAAAATAAACATAAGCTAAGAATAATAAAAATGACCTAAACTAAAGATACATGAGATTAAACATTACACAAACTAAGTGATTTCAATCCAAGTTCATCTCATGATTTTAATTCAATATTGTGGTTTCACCTTTACACGAGATACAAACTCCTAATTCCTTAGTGAATCTGTTTCTCAAGCTATGAACTCCTAATCTCTTAGTGAATTCAATTATCGATCTCTCCTCTCTCGAATGTTGAGACCAATTTCCATACAAAACGAAGGTGTAGATTCAAGTTAACTCTCGTATTTTAGAATCTAGCAACCTAGATAATTAACCAATTAATTTGTCACGAATTAACGATTAAAGATCCTATCTTTCTATGGTGATCTAGCGTTTACGCAACTCTCGTATTGTAAAACATCAATAGCAAACTAATCGCTCGATCTAATTCACATGACATCATAAAGCGCATAGAAAAATACAAAACGAATTAAAGCTCATGAAAATAAAACATGGATTGAATAAATTAAAAAGGATTAAACTCACATAGTTTGGTACAATGGATGATTTCCATGATTCAACAAACGAAAATAAACATCCTAATCTAACCCGGATCACCCGAGCACAAGGCTCGGGTGACCGGCCTTGGGAACCTCAGAAGGTGCGGCTGCTGTGTTATATGAATTCCTTAGGGTTGAGATATGCGGCTGTATATATAGAAATCTGAGGCGGTTTAGCCTAAGTCGGCCGTGGACGCTCGTTCAAAAAGGGTGGACGCCCGTCCATTCCATCGAACGCCCGTCCATTCTGGACGCAACTTCAGACGCACGTTCAAGGCAACTCTGAACTCTCTGAATTGAATTTCTCATCCTGGACGCCCGCCTGCGGCATAGTGGGCGCTTGATTCAATTTGGATCAACACTTGATTTCTTTCCTTATATCTTTTATTCTTCCATAAATCTGATTGATTCCTTTCCACTCGAATTTATCTCTTTAAAAATCATCTTTTCCATCAACAATGTGTATCTACAATGTAGGAAAAACATACCAAAGCGTAACGATATTCCAAAATAATATAAAATCACAATTTAAGCACATAATTCGTTACGTTTTGCAATTTAACTATTGAAAACACCACTTGCTCAATATTTCAATTATAAAGCTCGATTTCTATGAAAAACATCCACATATGGGGGAAATTGATATAAAACATATCCTTATAAAATGTATAAAATCACCCTTAACAACTCCCCCACACTTAAACCTTGCTCGTCCCGAGCAAGACAAAACATAATCAAGACTCGAGACCTATAAACATTTAAGCAACCATAAAGCATATTCAATAGCTTAGAGGTTCACCCAAGTGTGTGTGCATAGCCATAATAAATTTCCACTAAATCTACTTGAAATAGATTCAAGGAAAACTAGCCAACATCCCATTTAGATCATAAATATAAAAACGATTATAACATGCACCTCACAAAACATACATATTCGAAAAAAAAAAGGAGTATTTAAAATATTTCCGACATACTTAGAGGATAATCCCTACAACATATCATTCAGTTTATACTGGGGATAGTCAGAAGATGACTAAGGTTTTCAACCATCTTTCCAAAGTACCATTTGCCAAATTTTCTTTATAGTTCAATCAATTCCACATATATAGCATATATGCCCTCATTCCCAGCAATAGGATGTTTCGTGATAACACCCTAGCTGGACTACTATCATCAGGCAGTCGGGAGCTATTGAACCTCATAGTGGTATAGGACATTTCGTGATAATGACCTACCGCACTCAAATCATTGGCAGCTACTTCCGACATACACATATATTATTCATATTATTCATCTTAGATTGGTATTCAAACCTTAAATTATATCCCTCCTATCACATTCAAACCTTCAGATATTCACAGTATGTCATACTTTAATTCTAAACACAAACTATTAAAATCTTCAAAATTCGTATGTACGCAAAGAATCATGCGATAATCATCAAAAATCTCTAATCAAATGGGCACAGCTTTAAATTATAGCTCATCATTGACTATGGCTCGTGAAAAATAGTGTTGGGTGAGACATCTAAATTTACTAAATATGCAAAATAATGCACCAATGATATAAAAACTCAAATAAAGATATGCCTTTGCTCACTTGGGACAAAACAAACAAATTTTTTAAAATTTAGCACTTTTTCATAGAAATATAATAGTATGGAAAATGAATGTAGATACATAAAACCATTTCCCTCCCCCACACTTAAATTACAACATGTCCTCATGTTGTGCAGAATTAAAGAAAATATAAAAGAACTTAGCTGATTGTAGTTGGAAGGCAATTCTGGAAGTGGTCCGGATCCAGGTCCAGAAATGCTTGAAGAAGTCAGCAGACTGTGGACCATCCACCAGAAAACTGGCTTCATCTGAAAGCTCACAATCGCTATCGAAAATAACCTGCACACTTGAACAAACATGGCAACATCTCGGGGAACCAGGGGGAATATAACAAGCAACAATAATGATATAAGCACATGGTATAATTGCTCAGATGGAAAAATCACCACACAGTTAAAACACAGGACATCTAAGCGTCAAATATAAAACCACAGAAGCTTTACAATACAAATAAGGTCCAACATGTGCATACAGAAATAATGATAGAGATTAAGGACACTACAAAATAGCAGGATTGGACATGTAAAACACATGGAAAAGAAGTCAGAGAGATTTTTTCAGATTAAGCGCACGTAAAGATGGAACATATACATGGAACATTACAAAATAGCAGGGCTAGGTGCACTATACGAAAATATATTACAATGCAATCTACATGATATGCAATTATATAAAAAATGCTGACAGGCTCAGGCTGAGCAAGTTGGGAGGGCAACTCTACAGTGACTACGGCCCGTGAAGAATCAGAAAATGAAGGACATAAAATAAAAGTGGTAGCGTACGGCAAGCCGACAGTAACTACCCTCAAGAAAAATAAAATAAAAATAGAAAAACAATGCAACTAGATGACATGCAACTAAATGATATGCAAAAATAAAAGAAAATAAAAGAAAGAAAACTAGCCCACTCATTTGCAACACGACATGTATATAATAAACGTCTACTAAATAATGACAGTTTATGATAAACGACAGTACTATTCATTACAGGCAGTGTAGACACGCCTTAAGACTCATCAAAGGTGATATCATTATGGAGAACCAACAGTTAGCTATACTAAACAGATATAACTCATAAGCCAAAGATAGTAGCAACGAAAAACCGACAGTAGCTACCCATATGAGTTACAGAAAGAACAAGAAAACACGTAAGTCTCAAAGCTCACAAGATTCATCACAACGATATGTAGCATACGGAAACCAACATTAGCTAGTAAATAACAATAAGAACAGTTATAGCATACGAGAACCGACATTAACTATAACATGCATGGATGAATCATGTAAATAAAAATTAATCAATCATTTAACATGGATCCGTAGATGGAAAGATGTACACATGCAAGTTCAGAACATCTACGTAAAAATAACTAGCCACAGAAGCTCATATGAAAATATCCACGTCAAATAAAGCATTAAAAATCAAGTTAAGAAAAATTTGAACTAAGCATCTCACAATCACGACTTACCTAACACTCAACTAATAAAACAACTAAGTGTGTGTGAATGAATTTCATGACACCTCTTATAAGTGCATCCCAAGAATCGAGGTAAATGGGTGTGTAAGATAAAAAGCCATGCCACAACAAGAATGCGTCGAAACACAAACAGTCACTCTAACATGGACCGCAATAGATGGAAAAGGCCACAGAGGCTTAAAGTAAAGCATCCAAGTCAGGGGTGAAAGAATGCAAATTCTTATTACTATATTCATCACAATCCCTTAACATTTTAAAAAAAACTGGGTGGTTGGACGGCCGTTCATGTGTATGGACGGGCGTCTGGTCTAGGATTTATGAACTGGATGGTCGCACGTCCAGGTTCTGTAAAAGCATATCCAGAATAAGTGGGGTTGGATGGACAGGCGTTCACTTCTCTGGACGCACGTCCGGAGGCCACACAGAGTGGACGGGCGTTCAGAAGAAGTAGACGCTCATCCGGCATTAGAGTAATGCGCATCCAACAGAAACTCGACCTATATCATAAACCTTAGATACACTTCATAAATCATAAACCCTAGAAGCTTTAAGAAACCCTAGTTTTTATTAGGAAAGGAAAACCTAACCCTAGAAGAAAAAGAAACCTAATAAACCCTAATGAACAAACCCTAGTAAAAAAAAAAACTACCAAAAAAAAAACTCGTCATCTAATTCACGTTTCACAAATCGAGTTAAAAAAAACTTTTTGCACATTCTTAACCCAACGGTCATCGAAACACGGCAAAAACAAAAAAAAAACTCTCAATTTATTTAACGCTACTCTTATTGAAAACTACCTAAAAAAAATACGGAAACAGAAACCTAAACCTAAACTACGAAAAATTTAAAACAGAAAAACAAAAAACACTAAAAAAACGTGTTGAAATCTTCTGAGCCCAAAATGGAAGGGAAAACAGTGGATTTTGACCTCGAAAACGGCACTGAACGGCCACAGGCCTTCATCATGTCGTCGGCGTCGGAAAGAGCTTCCGAATTGGGGTCCTGCGCGCCAATCGGACACTCGAGCCGAAAGTTACGGCCAAAATACTAACAAGTGCTAAAACGATCCCTTTTATCCAAAAATTTGACCGCGAAAAACGTGGAGTCAGATGATTCAACCTCAGAACCCTACCTACGAAACCTACCTACGAAAAACAGAAACCCTAGTACATTTATTTAATAAGCACAAGAAAGACAAACCAAGATATCTACCTAAAACAAAAATAAATAAATAAAATCGGTGTGAGCAGGCCAGGACGGGCGTCAAGTTATTGGACGGACGTCTGCCGAGAAAAAAACAGAGACGGGCGCCCGTTTTTGGGACGCTAAATGCGCTGGGCAAAACACAAGCAGAGACAATCGATTTGGACGGACGGACGCCCAATAGCTCAGACGCCCGTTTACGTTCAAATCGAAGCACATAAACGCCGCTAAACACGTAAAACAGTCCAAACAAAACACGAAAACTAAACAAAACCCTAATTGGAACCTAAACACAAACCTATAAAAAATTAATAATCACTAGATAACACAAACTACCTACGAAAAACAAAACATAACAACTTTAGAAAAAAAATTAATAAGAAACTAGACGACCGTACCGATTCCCCGGCAACGGCGCCATTTTGTTCGGAGGATTTTGCATCATTAAACAAAAACAATTTATAAACCCTAACCTATATGCAAAACTAACTCCTAACCGGCCGAATACCGGGTAGTTGCTAGTAAAGCGGGATAAGTAAGGGGTCGATCCACAGGGAATTGGGTTGTTGAATCTAATCTTATTAATTCCTTTCAGTTGTTACTTACGAAAACAAATAAACGAAAGAACAAACATAAAAACACATAGAAAAATAAACATAAGCTAAGAATAATAAAAACGACATAAACTAAAGATACATGGGATTAAACATTACACAAACTAAGTGATTTCAATCCAAGTTCATCTCATGATTTTAATTCAATATTGTGGTTTCACCTTTACACGAGATACAAACTCCTAATTCCTTAGTGAATCTGTTTCTCAAGCTATGAACTCCTAATCTCTTAGTGAATTCAATTATCGATCTCTCCTCTCTCGAATGTTGAGACCAATTTCCATACAAAACGAAGGTGTAGATTCAAGTTAACTCTCGTATTTTAGAATCTAGCAACCTAGATAATTAACCAATTAATTTGTCACGAATTAACGATTAAAGATCCTATCTTTCTATGGTGATCTAGCGTTTACGCAACTCTCGTATTGTAAAACATCAATAGCAAACTAATCGCTCGATCTAATTCACATGACATCATAAAGCGCATAGAAAAATACAAAACGAATTAAAGCTCATGAAAATAAAACAAGGATTGAATAAATTAAAAAGGATTAAACTCACATAGTTTGGTACAATGGATGATTTCCATGATTCAACAAACGAAAATAAACATCCTAATCTAACCCGGATCACCCGAGCACAAGGCTCGGGTGACCGGCCTTGGGAACCTCAGAAGGTGCGGCTGCTCCACGTAAATTTCTTCCTCTAGGTATCCATTGAGAAATGCTGATTTAACATCCAGCTGATGAATTTTCCATCCTTTTTGTGCAGAGAGGGCAATTAATGCACGTATCGTATCCAATCGTGCAACAGGAGCAAATGTCTCGTTGTAATCCACTCCAAATTGTTGAGAGTAGCCTTTGGCTACAAGCCTTGCTTTGTGTTTTTGGATGGAGCCATCAGGATTAAGCTTTGTTTTATAGACCCACTTAACACCGATGACTTCTTTGTCTGGAGATGGACTTACTAGCTCCCATGTTTCATTCTTGTTTATCATCTTAATTTCTTCTTCCATTGCTTTTCTCCAAACTTCTTCTTTGGAAGCTTCTTCATAACTTCCTGGTTCTATCAAGGTGAGATTGCATCTCTCATATATCTCACTCAAGGATTTTGTTTTCCTTGGTGGTGTCTCCGAGAAGAACCTTCATCTTGTGATGTTTCTTCAATGATAAGCGAAATGTGATTCAGTTGACGGTTGTCTTCTTCGTTGGTTCATAGAAGTGGTGCCATATTAATAGTTTTCCTTTCAACTTCCTCTGTTTCCCAATTGAAGCTTGCATCCTCGTCAAATTCAACATCTCGGTGACAATAAGCTTTCTTGTTCTTAAGCTATAAACACGGTAACCTTTTGATTGTGTACTATAGCCTAAGAAAGTCCCTTTCTCTGTCTTTTCATCCACTTTACTCCTTTTCTCTTTTGGAATGTGAACATAACAGATGGAGCCGAAGACTCTAAGATGCTTTCTTTGATGGCTTTCGCCCACTCCAGGGCTTGAATGGTATTTTGTCTGAACGGCTTTGGTTGGACATATGTTTAGTAAGTAGATCGCGGTATGCACCGCCTCTGCCGAGAATGTTTTCGGAAGTCCTTTCTCCGTTAGCATAGATCTTCTTTGTCTCCATAACGGTTCTATTTTTTGGCGCTCGATACACCATTTTGTTGGAGCGTATCCAAGCTGTCAATTGGTGCTCCACGCCTTCATCTTCACAGAACTTGTTGAATTCTCTAGATGTATATTCTTTGCCTCGATCACTTCTTATGGTCTTCATGTAGTGACCACTTTGTTTTCGACATAGGCCTTATATTTTTAAATATTTCATATACTTGCGATCTTTCACGCATAAAATAAACCCATGCCATTACGGTAAAATCATCAATGAAGAGAATGAAGTACCTATTTTGTTCATGTGAAGGAGTGCGCATTGGGCCACAAACGTCTGTGTGCACCAATTCTAATGGCTCCTTCGCTCTCCAAGCTTTTCCGACAGGAAATGGTTGTCGATGTTGTTTTCGAGCATGCATCCTTCACAAACACGATCGGGTGCCTTTATAGTCGGGAGATCTTTCATCATGTTCTTACGATGTAGAATTTTAATCCATTGAAATTGAAGTGACCAAGCATACGTGCCACAACCACGAGTCGTCAACTTGTGCCTTCATTGCGACATCTCTTGCATAACTCCATTGGATCAGAAAGCATCGTTTTTCCTTCATTTTTATTTTTGAAATTTGAAGGGATTTATCTTTCTTATCATATATTGTACAAGAATCTCCTTCAAAATGCAACGAGTATCCTTTCTCTATCATTGCCCGACACTCAATAGATTTTGATCTATACTTGGGACCAAGAGCACGTCATTTATGTATCGCTTGCCCTTTCTTTGTGTTAATGACAATAGTGCCTTTTCCAAAGAGCCTCCATAAATTCGCCATTTCCTATCTTAATATTTGTCTTGAATTTTCAAGATGGCAAAATATAGATTCATCTTTTGTCATGTGATTGTTGCGAACCATTGTCAAGATACCATGTATCTTTCTTTTCCTCTGTTGCTACTTGTGGGCATAGAAGAGATTGTCTTCGACGCCCTTTTCTCTGAAAAGTTAGCTTGATGATTCCTTTTTGATCGACATACCTTCTCGACGTGACCAAATTTCTTGCAATTTTTGCATTGTGGTTTTCCTTTAGACCAACAGTCTTTTTCCAAATGGCTTTTCCTCTTGCATATAACGCAAGAAGAAAATGTTTTGTTTGGAAGCTCTGTATTTTAGAACCTTCATTTGATCTCCGATCATTTTGTTTTGATTTTTGTGTGGCGTTTTGAACTTAGATTGAAAAGCATTTTCATTTGTGCCTTCGTGACGCCTTTCAAATCTATGTTCATGAGCTTCTAAAGACCCCATCAATTTCAAGCGAGATAATTTTTCCAAATCTTTGATTCGCTCAATAGGCGTAATGATTGGATCATATTTTTTGTACATGTAATTAATATTTTTCCACAATTTTCTTCTCTGCAGGACGTCTTCTCCATTCGCCCGCAATTGATTTGCTAATGAATCTACTCTTGTGTAGTAGTCTTTAGCATTCTCCGAATCTTTCATTTTTAAATTCTAAATTTCTCCTCAATGAATGGAGTTTTGAGACTCGTACCTTTTCATTGCCTTGAAACCCCTCCTGCAACTTATCCATCGCTTCTTTAGCCGTCTTGGCACTCATGATTCTCGGAAACAATTCTTGATCAAGCTTAAGCCTGAAGGGCTAATATATAATGCTTGAGCATCTTCTGCATTGATTCTCCTTGAGTTCTTTCTTTTTGTGCGGTAGATAAATTTGAGATGTCGTCGGGGATGCTAAATCCCTTACTTACGATATCCCATAAATCTTGAGCACAAAAATAGGTTCTCATTTTAATGAACCAATAGTCGAAATTTTCACCCCGGAAAATTGGAACCGGAATGGATGAGCGGAGTGTGTAATCTGCCATGATGTTGATTTCACCCAGTTGTAGTTGTGTCGAAACCTTGCTCTGATACGACTTGTTAGAGTTTTTGTAGAATGTTGAATGGAGAAGGCTAGGATGATGAGTGTGAGATGGAAAAGAATTGATAAGTTGGAGAAATTGGAGAAAGGAATTTTATTGTATTGATTGCTTGATTCTTAGTTACATGGTGGTGGTGCTATTTATAGCCCCCATTGGATAGTTCAAGTGTCTAATGGAGTTTTCTAGTTCTTTCTTAATTTTGAGTAATCACTACTAGAACCTACATGCTTCTAGTAGCTTCCATTCTAGTGTAGCAATATTTATCTAGACTCTTACATACAACTAGAAGCTTCTACACTAGGAATGCATTTCTACAATCTAGATATTTCTTTTCTTTTTTCTAGAAATATGTAGCACAATTTAACAAATTTGTTATTTATTCATGACACAATTCATTCTTTCATTTGTTCATCCACCATGCATATATCATATGAAAGGATCGTGGGATCGGGGGTGAGGGGGCCCTCACGGTTAGGGTTTAACCGTTTTTTATGAAAGGATCGAGGCTTTCCTCATATTAAGGTATTGCGGAATTCCCCCACCTCAAATTATGTGTTTAGCAAAGTGTACACTTATGCGAGACCTTAGAAAATTACAAAATATTAACTGATTGACTATGTCAAAGGCTCATTGTGTGCACGATGAGACCTTAGGGCGTTTGGAACAAGGGAAACCCCTTTGTCACAAACTCTCGTGATAATCTTTTCAAGTATTCTTGCGATCTTGAGAACAATGCACTTATATATGTTGGTTGTACATATGTATATGTTGGTTGTACCATCAGTGATACACCCCTACGATATGTAGCAAAGCTCACACAATTCTAGAGTTTTTGTCCAGAGCACTAGCGTCGGTGGTTCTACATTGACATAGTATGTCATTGTGGGATAACATCTCCACTGATCTCATCAAAGACAAGTAATAATCCCGGGAAAAAGTTTTTTTTGATGTGCTTCATATAATGTAAGTGTATTATTGCAGTATTTATTATATATATATATATATATATATATATATATATATATATATATATATATATATATATATACTAGTCATATACCCGTGCACATGCACGGGGTTGGGATAGTAAATAGTCATATATCCCTTTCATCTTTGTGTCTTTACTCAAACCACATACATTCGTTATAACCACAACCCATTGTGAGACATTAAAAGAAATGGCAGTGCATAGTAGTTGATAGAATTAAACGAACAAAAATTTAACAACAAAGGTAATGAATCATAATATTGACATGAATCACTGTATATGATTTAAGCTTTCTATAAAATTTGAGTAGCACCCAACCGTATATTGCACGACTATTGCAACAACATTCATAGTGTTGAAGAACAACTAATGGTCGTCAAGCATTATTAGTGCATGGAAGGAACTCCAACCAAGAGTTCACCTTAAAGAAACCCATAACCAATTAATCGGCCGCATGTCAATGTAATGAAGGTCTTATAATTTAATTGCAAGTGTGAGTGTGTTTACGAAATCACACACACAACACATAATGCCCATGAATAAAGACCTAGGCAATGATCCTTTATCCAATCACACACACAACACATAATGCCCATGATATAATATCTCATGTTCCTGTATATATATAATATGATTTTTTTTTCATGTCAAAACAATATATAAAACTACAAAAAAAAAACCATATTATATATATACAGGAACTTTTTCATGTCAAAACAATATATAAAACTACAAAAAAAAATTATATATTTATACAACAGGTCCATTTCATTGTATTATAAAAAGTTTTTATAAAGTTATAAAAGGTTTATGTAAATTTTATAAAACGATGATGTGGCGATGTAAAAAGGTTTATGATTGTAAATAAAAGGTTTATAAAAAAAAGGTTTATAAGATAGATGATATGTCACTGTCATAAAGTTCAGTAATAGATCACCTTAATTGAGGTGAACATAATAATAATAATAAGAAACATAAAAACCGTCAGATCATCAAGAAATAAAACCCACTTGAAAAGAAAACAAACAATGAAAAAGCAAATAAAAAAAATTACCAGAACATAAAGGAATTGCGAGGAATTGTCCACACAAACTTTAGACTCGGAATGAGTCATGAATGTTGAATTTTCCATAATTTAAGGAATGGAAAACTCTTCCATTTAAGTCGTTCCTATAATACGATACTACCAGAAAATCATCAGAAGTTAAAAGGCCATTTCATACATATGATTAATTCGTGAATAAAATGAATTTTATAAATAAAAGCAGAACATAAAAAAAAGATTCATTGACTGATGTCTGATAATCGAGCATCCCGCCTGGCAATTATCTGAGAGATACATATTGTTAAATGTAGTGAAAGAGATACATACTACCAATTAAAGATGCGTATGAGAATTCATTCCACCACCCCATGAGGCCATTTTGTATCTCTGCCAAACAAAATTGATAAATTGTTGAAGAAGAAGTGAAGAAACCTCAAAGCTGAAATATCAATGATACTTAAAATAAAAGAGGAAAATCATACGATAAGATACTTGATGGAGCAAAATCACCTGCAGAGGGAAAAAAAATCAACTTTGAGTGTCACTAGAAACAATAAAGGAGAAAGGATCGAATCTCAAAGAAGTAATGCGATAAGCAATGCGTAAAGCGAAATCAAATCACTGTGAAGATATATGTGGTTCGGCAAGATTTTACTCGAGATGAGGACACGTTTCGAAGCGATTTGAGGCCCTTTCAAACAGCCCTCGTTCGTTGTCTCAGCCTCCCATTCTTCATTGACGCGCGCACAAATTCAAACCGAATAGAAATGCAGAAATTGAAAACACCTTTGAGATTGGAAAGAAATCCGGTTCATGAATATGTGGAAGCGATTCCCCAACATTCATGAATATGACGGGAGTTATGAATGAGGAGGTTTTTTTTTCTTTTCTTTTACGGTGAAGTTGTAGGGGTTTTTTTAGTTAGGATTGTTTGTTGAGATAAAATGAGGATTGTTTGTTGATTCCTTAAATTTGTTAGGATTGTTTGTTAAGATAAAAAAAGAAGATGCATTTTTTTTTTTTTATTTGTAGGTTTTTGTTACTTTTTTTTTTTTGTTAAAGTGATTTTTTATAAAATTTTATTGGCTAAATATTATAAGTTTCTTTAGAGTTTGTTGAGATTAAAAAAGGAAGATGCGTTTGAAGAAATAAAAAGAAAAAACATGTGCATTTAGCTTCCTGTTACTTCCGTGAATTATTTTATTGTTTTTTTTTTTTTTTTTTTTTTGTACAGCTGATTTTTTTGAGTGGAAAAACTGTAGATTAATAGTAGTAGATATTATTTTGTTAAATTGTTGTTGTTTAGATTTTCTTCCGATACTATCTATTTTTTATTTTTATTTTTCATTTTTTTGTGGAGGCGGCATAAACTGGATTATTTTACGGGTTTGGGTTAAAATAATGGGTAATTGGGTTAAATCCTCCTTTCCAATATATATAGATATATATATATATATATATAGAAATGAGTTCATATACATACCTATTGATCCATGCTTACCGTACATACTACTAAAATAGTGCATCGATCACTATTTTAGTGCACCACTGCAATTATTGTTTGAGTGCACCTAGTTAATGAAGCGGGGAAATCTGCTATTAGGTAATACTAGAAACCTAACTAAAAAAACCGCTCCTCAATTTGTAGTTGATTTGAAACAATAATTGAGGTGCACTACTAAAATAGTGATCGATGCACTATTTTAGTAGTATGTACTGATAAACATGGATAGTATGGTATGTAGGGGAACCCAACCCTATATATATATATATATATATATATATATATATATATATATATGTGTGTGTGTGTGTATGTATGTTTTATTTTTATATTTATGTAGTCCACAAAAAGTAAGGTAAGACTTCATACAACAGACCTATTCAAACCCCACACAAGCGGATGCTTCCATGCATTGGCCTATATATTTTTATTAGTTGTTTCAATTATTGATCTAGGTAAATTTATTTTTGACCCTTGTGAACTGTGTTGAGTTGACATTCCAGAAAATATCAAGAACAATGACCAATGGACAATCTACATGATTTGAGAAATAGAATAGACTGCATTGGAAATGATGTTGTTTGGCATGAAAGGTTAGTTTACACCCCACAGGCAATGCATGAAAAGAAATGACTGTAATATATACATGTTGCTCATGAAATTCTTGTGCGAAGATGGCAAAATCGATACTTATAAGATTTTGTTACAAGGACAGTACATAATAAGAGTGGTTAGCATTGTGGCTTTTTAGGGAATATATTATACTTCGTTTTTGCACTTAGTTAAAATCATTGCTTAAGTAGATTTTATCAACCTTTTTGCTGTCTATATATGATCATGATTTCAACCTTTTTTTGCTCTACGGAGATTTTTGGTTATGACTGCAGGATCATATGATATTAAATTTATCATTGTTTGCAGACCGGAAAAAAGTGTGGCTTTTTTCTTTGGCTTGAAGATGTAAGTACTTGTTTGGAACAAAGGTCAACCAACTTTAGAACAAAATGAAATGCTCCGGAACATGCGTAAATTATTAGATGGAAAAGTTGAACATTTTGAGATCAACATTAATAAGGAGTTGTGTGAGGGTAGAAATTGTTAAAGGAGTTATTCGTTTTGTTGGACTTCTTTGAGAGAACTTTTGCTGGTAGGCATTGCTTGTGGCTACCTGTTGCAGAAAACAAAATTCTGTTCGACTGGACGAGCTTCTACAACCCTATTTTAGGTGTCGCTTTTAGTACATCTTTTTGGAGCTCTTTATATCCATCAAGCAACCTACTAAACAAGCTTAACTCTGTTTCTTTCACCTTCTCCACTTCTTCTTCAATCTCCTCCATTTCTTTGATAATGGTCTTCACTCCTTTCCCTACGGTCTTCTCTATTCTTTGAGGAATTTCACAAGCTTTTTGACTTCAAATTTCTCTTGAATCAACTCTCCTTCATGTGTTAGTTTAACTGCCAATGCTTCCACCTTTAATAAACGAAAAATCACATGTTAAGAAGATCAAACTTAGATGCGTGCACAATAATTTCTTAAACTCGAAGTTCATAAGTTGAAAAACCAGTAGGCATGAGAAATGAAAGACACAATATCTCCAAGCAACAAAAAAAACCGTAAAACAACCACTTTATTCACAAAATCCAAAGATGGTTGCAACCATAGTAAAATTATTAACCAAGATTATGATGAAAATATAGTTGCGATATCACTAGTAAAATACTAACCATTGAAATGGCTTTTTCCACATCATCCTTATTTCGCCCTGTAACCCTTCCTTAAGAAAATACTCAAGTGCATATCTTGGTAGGTTAAGAAAATAAGATCAATAGAGTTCAACCGATTTCCAGCTCTCCACATCATCTAAAGTGCACAGGTCAAGATAAATGTGCTCCAAACACAATACTCAACAAGAACATCAATGAACTAAAATCCTAAAGCATAACTATAAGTAATTAGGATTCCCGAGGAGTGAATGGAATAAGACAATTTAAACTACACTCACTACAGGAGGTTCAACCCGTTTAACTTCAATTACCCGACCCAAACCCTTTAAAAATACCTGGAAAAAAAAATTAAAACACAGAGACCCGTATCAATAGGGCTTCTCCCCCAAAATCTCTGATCTTCAATTGCGGTTCCACTTTCAAATTTGAAAATCATTTTATGCTGTTTCGCTATCATTATTTATAGAAATTGAAGGAAAAAAATGTAATTGCTCAGAAAGAAAAACAACAATCACGAAATTCTTGAGCCAATCTATTGCGAGCCAGTCAATTTCAAAGCAGCTGAGATTTAGTTATGCTTTCTGTGAATCGTATATTTGAATCTTTCTGTTAAATTAGGTTCTCAATGTTATGGGTCTTGAATGTAACGACTTGAGGTTTGATTTCTAAATTATACTTTCTCTGTACCGGTTTCCATGTTTTATGAAAACCTAGATTGATTATTTGTTCTTTAGGTTGCTTCTCACAGGACTTTGAGAATTCGTCATCAGAGTGTTGGAGTTGGGTTGTGATGTTGAGTTATTTCGTAACATTTACGTCTTAAATGTATAAAATATGGTTTCAGCTATTGGAAGGATTCGTATGAATTAGTGAGTCTATCTGTATGATTGGCTAACGTTTACGTCAATATTGTTTCAGCTTTTGGAAGGATTTGTCTGTTCGTGGCTGAATGCAAAGGACGCCTTTACCACAAAAATCATTTGTCCTTATTTTGTTTTCCTTAAACCTTCTAACTATTTCTATTATGTTGCATCATCATCTACATAAATTTATGAACAAAATTGAATTAGTGTGTCTATTTGTATGCTTAGCTAATAAAGATTAATGTTTAGGTTGGATCATGTTGTATAGATGTTCATGGATGGGATTCACATTCTTTCACTCAAATTAGATTTAAGAGGACGCATGAAGTTTCTCTTCTGCACATTCAAGAATTGTTTGTCCACTGAATGGTATTGTTTTTTTTTTTCTCCCAGTATATATTGATAATATATACAGGTCTCTCACCATTCACCAAATTAGATCTAAGAGGATGCATGAAGTTCCTTCTTAAAGTTGTTGACCTTCTTATTAGAAGGTCAACTAATGCTCATTTTGTTTATCTTCTTATTGAACTTCAACATGCGTGTGCTTTTCAATTTTAGGTAATCTAAATCTTTTTGTTTTTGTGGAAGTTCATTTTGTTTTGCAAATGATGTATTAATATGCAATACTCTTTTATTCTTTTTTCTTTTTCGTGCAGGAATAGCTTGGTTGACAACTTGGCACTTTCCTATGAAGTGATAGGACAGTGACATGTATTAATAATGTGGAGGGATTTGCTGTAATTATCACAAGTAAAGGTAGAAGAGATTTATGGATTAAAAATTGAGGATTAGGATTTGCAAAATATTCAAATGCAACTGCTACTTATGTCTCTGTGTCATTTTCACTTGCGGGTATCAATCTCCAACTTCAAAAAATATTTATTTTATGATGGCCATCAATTGCTCTTTTTCTGGGTGTAGACGGGGATGCGGGGGCCGAGGACATGGAATCGTAAATTGACCCTTAGAGTGCTTGACCCGTGACCTGTCTTCCTGCTTCCTGGGCAAAGAGACAGACGATCTTTTCCCAGAAATCGGTCAATTCAGTCCTGTTAGTGCTCTATTCAACCGGCTTTCTTTAGTCGTCCAGGTCTGATCACTTCACATCAACTCAGTAGAAAGCTAGATTATGCATACTTTTCATGTGTTATTCCTATAAAACATGAATAAAGATTATATTCTATGTCAATGTGGCTGTTCCATGTGAAGTGAGTTTGTGTTTCTGTTTAGAAACATGGATATGTTTTTTTGTGCCTTTTTCCTTCTTATTATCAATGTTTCTATGGCACTTTCTCTTAGAGATTTGGATCTTACACTCTCAGACTTTCAGTTGGACATTCTGTCATCTTTCATGCCCATGATATGCTTAATCGTGTCAAGTTTTGTTTCCTTCAGGTGTGATGAAACTTATGTGGTACGTTTTGTTGTTTCTTCAAATTTTTCTAGCTGGACTTTAACTTTTATGCATCTTTTAAACTGTTGGCTTTTTATTGATACCGAAAGCTGCTTCTTGCTGAGCTTATGTGAAGATTCGTAGGACTATAAAATCATTTGTCAAGGTTTCTTTGACATGTATACTCATCGATGTGGTATTGAGTAGGTGTCTTTTTGATAAATGCTAATGTCGCATGAACTCATTCATTCGGTCTTTCTTTCTTGAATTGTTTTGGACTCTTGAATGTTTATGTAATTGAACTGTACCACTTGAGAACTCTTTTCCATGCATTTGCTTCTCTTTTTGTGGTTTGTTCTCTTTTCTTCATTTTGCTTTTGCCACCTCTATGACGCAATACTTCGATTTTGGGCTAGATTGTTTTCGTTGTAGATATGAACTCAGATTTTGGGCTTTTCCTTAGTTTCTTTAGCTCATGTTTGAATGTTTTAGGTTTTTTGGTTGTGTAGTATGTTTTGATTATATTAGGATGGTGGTTGAAACTGTTTTTCGTCAATTTTCCGGAGGGATGGAGGTACAAAACATGTAATTCTGCTTTCATTTTTTCTACTATCCTTGCAAGTACATTTATGATTTTTTTCATGGTTTTATTATTTTTTTTTTTTTTGTCAATTTTCCAATGGTTCTGGAGGTACTAAACAGGTGCATCTGCTTTTTCTTTTTCTCCTGTTTTTGTAGGATGATTACAATTTATTGTGATGTGTTTGTTGTGCCAATTGCGATTGGGTTAGTGGGTAGATTGAATGGCAAGAATCTTATACGATAATCGATAAAGAGTGTGAGCTTATGTGTATTCCAATTTAACAGAAATTAAGTGGAGCTGGTCGAATCGTTTTTTGTCGGTTTTCCGGATGCGATGGAGGTACAAAACAGGTAAATCTGCTTTACATTTATGATTTTTCTGATTATCCATGTGTATGACAACAAGGGGTTCGGGAGGCATGATTTTGTATTTTGATTTTATCCGTATGTTGTGGTTACATTGTTCTGATTTCTTTATGGGAGATCTTAAGAAAAGCCTCTAACTACTTGCATTAGTAAATTCCCTACTACATGTACCTACGCCATCAAACTAATACAAACTAATGTAATTAGAAAAGTACCCACTTTTGATTGTTGTCATGAAACTTTGTCGAATTATTGTTGTAAATGTTAGTTGTCGAATTATTATTGGTGTAAAGGAACTAATTTAAAGAGAAGAAAAAAAACATAAATTTCCTCAAAATTGTGTCCATTTTGGTGTTGCGAAAACTTTATCGTGAAACTTTTTTTTTTGTATCACTACCAATTAAAAGTTGCAGTTTCCCTCACCGTAGGAAATTGATCCCTTATTAATTCTGGAGGATGATTGCAGCAATTATACACTTTCACTATTTTTGCTTTATTTATAATCGTTTTTTTAATTTCATATTATACCGTGCATCGCACAACTTGCACGTGTTTTGTATATACGATTTAGATGCTATTTACTTCCTTTGGTTGTGACCCGTGCATTATCTGTGGGTTTTGTAACTAATATATATATATATATATATATATATATATATATATATATATATATATATATATCTGTGTGTGTGTGTGTGTGTATATATGTATAATTATGCATATAATTATACATGATCTATTTAAAACATTGATACTTGCAAGAGGACTAAATCAATCACAGTATAGCACGCGAGTCTATGCAAATATGCACACACACCCACACACATATATGTGTGTGTGGATATACTATATGTGTGTATGTACACATATATGTGTGTGTATACATAAATATGTGTGTGTGTATACAGAAGTGTGTGCACGCACGTGCGTGTGTCAATTTTTGGCCTTGTTTTGTATGTCATCCTGATGTGTTTTGGCTTTGTAATTACTAATTATATTTTGGGGATTGTTAATGGCACCACATCCAATATACTCGGACACCACACCTGTGCAAAATTCGACTTTTTAGAGGTCGAAATGTGTTATTTCAACTCCCGAAAAGTCAAAATCTGTTATTTCGACCTTTAAAAAGTCGAATTTCGTAAAGGTGTGGTGCTCAAGTATATTGGATGTGGTGTCATTAACATTGCCCTATAGTTTTTGGGGAAGAGCCAGAAGGTCTAGAAATTTAAAAAATTAGGATGAAAGGACAATTTGTTTTTATGTGATTAAGAAGTACAATTTCAGAATTAATGTACCAAAATATCCTTGAGATGAGGAAACGCATTCATATGGAGCTGTAAATTTTAGCAATAAAGGTGGATCGAGTAGTTATGGGGGTGTATCTTCCAAAAGAGTAAATCGGTCGTTATACAATTTTTAATTACAGTAAAAAAAGTGCAGTAACATTGATAATGATAATGAAGATATAGTTCAGCCAAAAATGTAGTAGTAACACATAAAAAGAAGTTGTAGCAGCCAATGAATTAGATATATTTCAAAAAATAAAGTAATATTTAAAAAATAAGTAGTAACAACTAATAAAATAGATGCTGTTACAACAACAAAAGAATATAGTCACACTAAAAAAATATTAACAAATCAATAAAACAGATGTAGTGACGGCAAAAAAATGCAGTAACACCGATATAAAAAATGTACTTACGGAAAAAAAAAATGTTAACGCCGTAACACATAAAAAGAAATAGAAACAGGCAGTGTAATATATGTATTTACACTGAAAATAAAGTAGTAACAACCAACAAAATAGGTGCAAAAAAATGTGGTATCATCGATATGGATCGATGAATGTAATTGGAGCAATTTTTGTATAGAATATAGGTGAAGTATATTTTGTTTCACAAATGGTAATGAATCCAAAAAAAAAAATAAAAAAATAAAAAAAATTGGACAACGAGTAATGTGGTGGGTGGCTCTTGAATCTATTATCCAAAGTAGCCTACCATTAGACAATTTAGAATTACCTAAACCACTGCAATCCAGTTTTGCAGACATAGTAGCAGAGGCAGCTGAGCCCTGCACTGACTTGTGAATTCTTGATGAGACTAAGCTGGTGATTGTACTAGTCTAGAGCGATAGTGGGATTCATCTCCTAAACACCTTGAGTACCATCTTCACACTGATCATTAAGAAAGACATTATTAGCGGATGGCTTGCCATTATTCCTCCATTTTCATCTATAGCGTGGTCGAAAACCATGTTTCCTATTGAACTTATCCACAATATGGCCAGTGATATTACAATGAGTGCACTAGGGTTTAGTAGAATTGGAGACCATTTTCTTGAAAGTATTCTTATTCCTCTCGGTTTGATCTGACCCCACTAACACACTTTTCCCTGCAACCCTAGTAGAATTGGAGACCATTTTCTTGAAATTGTTATGATTCCTCTGTAGGATGTAATATCACCGGATCAATCATAGATTGACCTGATTACCAGCGGAATGCATCAGGTCTAGATCTAAACGAAACAAAACATGTAAATAATAGATCTAAACCTACGAGGGGGTTTAGATTGTTTACCTTTTTATGGTGTGTAAACGCCAAGAACAATCTACTCGATCCAATGATGCCACTGTCTTCCGACGTATATCTCCAAGAAACACCAAGTGGATGGTGTTTCAAGACGCCGGACCTCCTTGATATGCTACCTTAACCCGAAGTTTTTCTAAAACTCAAACCCTAGTAAATAGCCGAAAAATCCAAGCTAGTTTACTCCCCAAAATGGCGTGTTATGTATATGCCAAAATGCTTGGGAGAACTCTCTTTATATAGGAGAGTAATCATTGTCCTCCAAGGATTTAATAATTATTAGATTAATCCTTTTTCCAAATAAAAGATAAATAAAATAATTATCCCAAACAAATTAGGATAAATAATATTATTATCTAATATTCCATGAATTATCAATTAACAAATAAAAGATAAATCACACATTAAATAATTATCCAAGAAAACTAATTCCTTAATAATTAAGTAATAGTAATATGCGCCCCACCCTAAAAAAATTAGGCCACACGCATTTTTTGACACATTGAGCCGAGTACACGAAAAATATCTTTTCCATGTATTTAATTATCTAGTCCAACCAAAAAATTAATCCACATATCAATTAAAAAGTCCAATCCAACTATTTAATTATAATTAAGGTGAAACGACGAGAAAACGTATGCTATGTTAGGAGCCACGTCGGGGACCATGGACCCATATTCAAGAAGTTACATTAAATTAAATAAAATTATTAAATCGGACCGAACAATTATATTCAATCTATTAATTCGGGATTACACCACCATAAACTCGGCGAACTCTTTGAATATAGATATAAACTTACACTCAACTATGAGTTATAAGGTGTCCACTGATATAATCATTACATACGGATAAATCCTCCATAGACTGTTCATTTCGATTCGGGATATCTCCGTAAACCCTTCTCGAAACATATTATCCTTATTTACCATTAACCCCCTAGTGATCAATTAGTTCATAACTAATATAATATGAACTGGGCCCATCGATCAGTTTTTTTGGGTTAACAAATAAGGGAGCTGTCTGTCTACTTCCTGAGGGAAGGAATGGATTCCATATCTATGATAGCACAGACTACTCACTCATCCTAGAATAGAGCCAACGAGAAGTGTTGGACCACATACTATGAAGTGATCCTTACTAACGCATCAAATCCTACCCTAGTCTAAACAGTTTTCTGTGCTCACCTCAGGATTGAGATTAATCCATATATGATCATCTTGTGATTTGATAAGACTTCTCGATCACGGAATTATATCGAGAACTCAAATCAAATCGGTCCGATTCTATATGATTATCATCATATATAAATGCCCCATTAGGTATTCTATTACCGGCATCCGGATAAGATGTCACACCTAAAGTGTTAGGTGCATTAATAGCAAATTAATCATGAGACCCGCACTCAGATTAATAAACGCTACGGACTAAGTTAATTTTAAGTACATCTCACTAACTCAATCCTCTTGTGTACGTATAGCCATACACTGAGTTATGTGATTACATAAACGAGGTACTTAGGTTTTTCAGTAGTGTCTTAATTATAAGCACACATGCATATAATAAGATGAATTATTAATTCTGTCATAAAACAATTAGATAATTGTCTTTCGGGCACTACACCTAACATCCTCTCGGTTTGATCTAACTCCAATGACACACATTTCCCTACAAAGGCAGCTAGATCTAACAAACCAATCTGATTGTAGTTTTGTTGTGCAACTTGCTACAAAACTTACTACAATTCATTACTAACAGAAGGAAAAGCCCTCATTAACAAAACATATGATAGCACTGTGGCAAACTTATCACTTGATCCTTTCAAGAACTTGGTTAATTACATTATCCATCTCACTATGCTTCTTGTAAGCAGGCAAGGCATGACAAATGCAAGGAATCACAAGTCTAAGGACATTATACTGATCCCACAAAGTTTTAAGCCCTAGTGAAGTATTCAGTTACTAAGAAATCTCCTTGTTTGACTTGATAAATATCTTCATTGAGATTGGATACCTGTAGAAGCTGCTGGCACCAAATCTTTTCTCCAGATCATCCCAGACTTCTTTGGCCGTCTTATACAGGATAACACTTTGAGCAATGGTGGGACTTGGGAGAAACAGAATGTATCAACCAATGCATGATTCTTATCAGTTTCAGGTAGCTCTTGCATGGATCCATTGACAAGTCAAACTTATTCTTGAATGATAGTATAAATTTCATGGCCTTTCTCCAGCTGTGATAGTTGCTTTGTGAAAGAACGTGATGTACCTTGACAGCAGCTGGGCAGTCTTCAGAATGAAGATTGTAAGGATTGTCCAACCCTCGCAACTGATTGCTGTTAGATATTATGTATGTATTACATTGGCAGTAGTAGTATAGTAGATATTATTGGACTAATCCATTTATCTTAGGCCTTTTGTATAGATGGGCCTGTCCACCCAATATATAAGGCAATTTTACGATTGACCAAGTCATAATAAGAAAAATCAAAAGAACTTTTCATCTTCTTTTGCTCTGTTATGGTTTTAGCAAAACCCTAGTTTCTCTATTGAAAGTGGTTTGATACCACTTTCTTCTGGTATCAGAGCGGATTATTTCGTCGATCCATGGTTTTCCTTCTTTTTCAGAGTGAAAGCTCAGAGATTTGTTTTTCTTTCAAATCGGTTACTGTTTCTTCGATTGAGATCGAGAAATGGCTGAAAACAGACATGCGAGAGCTGCTGTAGATTTGGAGGTTTTGAGCCCTTTTTACCTTCATCCTATTGAAATTCCAACCTTAGTACTGGCAGATCCACCATTAGATGGTAAGAATTACCACTCTTAGAGCAGGGCGATGCGTATGGGACTGATTATGAAGAATGATGAGCATTAAATCTACCCCTTCAAAAACAATTTATAAGGACTCGAAACCGTGGGTAAACTAACTCTCTAACCGGCAGTGTACCGGGTCGATTGCTAGAATAGCTACAGGAGTACGAGGTCAAACCCAAAGGAATCGTGTTTGCAAGTACCAAAGTGAACGTGGGACTTAGTCTAGGTGATCGATGATTTTTAAATTATCTGTAACTACAACGACACTAAAGTGATCTATACTAACAAGTTTGCAGATAAGATAGAAAGAAAGAAGATTAAACTACTAGGCTTTAAAGATAGATAAAGAGACATAGCCGAACCATGATCAAAATAGCTAGTTTCACCCAAAGGAATGACAAAATCGGGAGTGTGCAATAACGACGAACTCTTACATTCAATTTCACACGGCACGCATCTCTAATCCCGGTGCTACGGTCCGAACAACTCTTCCCCAACACCTTATGCCAAGTCAACTAACCTTTCCTAAGAGAGATTCATTCACAAGACAATTTATGCACGAGAGCCGTTTAAGCGTTAAAGCGAGTAACCTCGCACTACAATGCGATCTTAGAACCCTTTTCCCACATCTCCTATCTCGAACAACTCTCAAGATTGATGTGTGTGATTTTTTGACCTAGGTGATCAATCTAGCCCAAATCCGTTATAACAAGTTCTAAGACATGAAACAAGCAAGATATAACATTAAAAGCACTACCCACTCCCAATTTCATCACCCAAGGGGTAATTTCACTAAATTTCACATGATTCGACTATGAAAAGGGATTAGCTACTCATTATACTAATCAAAACATACATAAAGCAGTAAATAAAAGTCATAACAGGTAAAAGAGAAGAGAAATATACCATAAAATTGCAGAAATTCGAGTTGAGATCCAAAAAAGTACAAAATAAAGAAGTAATTAAAAGGTGGTCTCTTAGTGTTTGAAATGAAAATCTAACTAAGAAATGGAAAGATTAAGCTAAGATGTTGTTGATTTACACTAAGAGAGAGTATTCTAAGCTATTACAAAATTCGAGCAAGAAAATGGGTAGAGTTTTGCTAAGAAAAGCTTGATATCCAAGAAAATGTCTAAGGGGGGGTATTTATAGGTGAAGGGAAAATGCTTGCGCAAAAACGGTCCAAACGCGCGTGTTTAGAAATTTGAACGCGTGCGTTTGAAATCTTCAAACGACGCGTTTCGCATAGTTGAAACGCGCGTTCGCATAAATTCAGGCAGGGGGCTTGCGTTTCTTCATCCGAACGCGACGTTTGAGAGGGTTCAAACGCGCGTTTGGGATCTTGGAACGCGCGTTTGAAGTTCAAACGCGGCTTGGGGAGCTTGAACTCAGTATCAACTCTGGACTTACGGGCATACGTTTGAGGGGTTCAAGCGCGTTTGAACCCTGTTTCCCAAATCTTCACTTTTCTTCCTTTTTGGGCCCTCGTCTTGCCTCGGTCATGCTTTTTCACCGCAAATCGTCACCTTCCGGGTCCTCGAGACACCAATACCCTTCAATATCAAAAGCAACCACAAACATCCAAACAATTCCGGAGGGTAAAAGTGCTCGGGAATGGGGTTAATATCAACAAAAAGGGGTATGAATTCATCAAGGTAATGGATTCGTTCCCCGTGCCATAAGCTCACGATATCACCCGAAAATGGTCCAATTTACCCAAAATTGTCTTTGAAGGTGTGGTAAGCGGGGTAATTAATACACCGAGTCACGTAAAGTTGACTCCCATCAACCACCCCACACTTAGCCTTTGCTCGCCTCGAGTAAACTAGGCGTTTTAAAACAAACAAGTGGATTCAACATTGTGACGTAGGTGCTACTATCCACACCCTTGAGGTAACCACTAAGTAAGACAAACGAACATACACACACGGTACAACATTATCAAAAGAATAGAGTGTGTGTGGTGCCGAGCTACATCCAAGTGTTCAAAATGATTATCGGGGCTTGAATCCCGACCAAAAGCCTACCAACCGTCTCATACCAACCACCCTCTCCACTAATCAAGGTCACTAAGTTTGGACACAATCGGGTAGGACTTGAAAGGTTATAACGTTAGGCTAGGGTAATTCCGGTTAATCGAAAAGGATATTTTGGGAACTGGAGAAAAGAAGTACGAGTGAACCTAATCAACAAGTGTACCACTTTATCTCTACCATACAAACCACCCAAACTCCTTTTTGATTAGTATAAAACTTTGGGAACCATAGGACACTAACATACCCGAACTCATTGCCTAATTCAACTATGTTTCAAGTTTCATGAGGCGAGATCGAATACATTAGCATCTATCTCACTATCCCAACCCTTAACATCATAAATATAACTTTTGAGCTCATCTCTTTGATTCCAACCCTTATTTATATACACCAAACTTTTATTCTTTGAGAACTTTCTAATTTAATTTGAACTTTGATTGATTGAGTTCTTTTTTTTTTTTTTTTTTGAAAGAGAAGAAGAAAATTTCATAGATTTTTTTTCTTTTCTTTTTAGGCCAAACCCAAACACTAGGCCCAAACGAGCTCCTCCTCTCCTTATAGCTCCAAACCAATGAAACACCAACCCATCAAAACCTCATTTCCCCCACCCCACACTTGCCTTAGCAAGTGTGGCCTAACAATAGACTAAGTCCACTTGTAGGGTATAAATGAAGGAAATGTGACCAAAATTACGGCTCAAGGTAGGTTTCTGACTAAGTAACAAAACGGCTATAAGACGAATGGTGTTCAGACCATTCTATCAAGGCTGAGAGGGGCTACGAAGGTTTAATGTCCGGGATAAGGCTTATTTGGCTTTGGTTGGTCAAAGAGACGCCATGACCGTCATCCCGTGTCCTACTTAGGTAAACCTTTCTATTTCGCCTCGAGACTAGTGGTATGTGAGATGGTAGCAATCAAATTGTGCACAAAGTGTAGCTTACGTGAAATTAATAAACTCTATTCTCAAGATAATATCAAACCGAAGTGCATACGTTCGGGGCCCTACTAAGGTGGCCACCACTCGGATATAGACATAGCACAAACAACACAGTGTCGGGAACCCTTGAAAAATTTTTAATTTACCCAAAAATAGACTCAAGCCCGATCATAGGCTAAGTATACCACATGTAATGCACATTCAACAATAAAAACAAGAAAACGGCTAAGTCCCCCACCCCACACTTAAACGAAACACTGTCCTCAGTGTGTTAGAGATAAGAAGCGTAAAAGACTTAGCTGTTTGACCAAAAGACCCGGCAGAAAGGCGCAACCGTGACTCAAACTCGTGATAACCTCGTATGAATCCATCCCGTAACCTAGAGCGAGATCAACAGAAACAAAGACAGCGCATGCACGGGACAGAATCCGCGTGCTAAAAAGCAAGCAATAGGGTAAGCGGGTACATAAAACAACGAGTCTAAGCCACAGTGATGGGGTCAAAGCAGAATGAGGGGGGGAAATACGGGATATGCAATGTAAGGATACAATCGAATCAAATAATTACAGAACATCCATGCATTATATATAAGCCACTAATAACATCCTCGTCATCCCACAGTATCAGTCAATGAAAAAGGAAAACATACACGGTCAAGCAGGCCTCAGGGGCTCAAAAATAAGTGTACGTGCATGAAAAAGTGAAGTGTGTCCAAAGTATGATGAAAGAACGCCAAAAGTAAGTGAAATGTCAAAGTATAAAAGAGACAGACTAGTAAGTAAATACAATAAAAATTGCATGAAAAAGCATGCTAGTCAGCTCCATGTCCCTGTACGTCAGTAGTGGAGTCCGGTGTCCCTGATGTTGGTGCAACCATAGCAGCTGCACTCTCGGTCTGTGAAGGCCCTGCAGCACCTGTCCTAACTGCCTCTGTCCCAATCAAATCATCCAAATGAATGTCGTCAAACCCCTCTTCTGGCTCATCAACAAATGACTCCTCTATGATCCGCTGCAAATCCTCCTCAATCTCCGGGGTATACTGAAACGGTGAAATATCCAGATCTAATGCAGGAAGCTCAACCTGCCTCTCCTGAGCTAATACTTGCTGATTCTCCACTATGCCATTCAGTGTCACCCTCAGACTGTCCATCCAATCTCTCTGTTTATGTGCAATCAAAAGCCCTTGCCGCTCACTAAGCCACGGCCCCCCGGTAGTAGGTGTAGAAGGTGGAGGTGTAGGGATGGTGGAAGGTCCAGTAGTAGAAGGAGGAGGTAGAGGTGTGGTGGAAGAGTCGGTAGTAGTGAGGTGGGAGTGGGGGGTAAAGTAGTGGTGGTAGTGGTGGTGATGAGAGGTGGAGGTATAGGGAGTGTGGTGGAAGTAGTAGGGGCAGTGGGGCGGAGAACGGTGTGAATAGGTCGTGGAGTTGGTCTAGGAGATTTGGAAGTGGTGCGGGCATTGAAAGGCTTAGGCATCACGGGGAGGTTCTTCTTCCTCAGAATCTGATCATCTGGATACTCTTTTACCAACGCTCTCTTGCACAAGCCATGGATAAGATAGGGGCACATAATCATCCGACGCTTAACCTTTTGATTTTCTCTAAATTCCTCAAAGATGGTTTTCCCGACGTCTACCTTCAGATTATAGTGTAGAGCGTACAACAATTGCAAATCCTTAATGTGGAAGTGCATTATGTTGTCCTTCGGTAGTAGACGGTTCTGAGAAAACTTAGCTTTCACTTTCCAAACATCCGGCCAAGTCGTCGTCACCAACTGACTTCTCATATTGCTACCTTTTGAAATCCACGGTAAGTCGGGGTTGATTGCCTTCCTCATCTCCTCTAATGGATCTAGATTCTCAGTATTACCCCAATGAGATCTCTCTGCGAACCAACTAATGTAGTCCTGACCCTCGAAAGCCGGTATCCTGTAATAATCATTGATAGCCTTGACCGACCACGGAACATTGACCCCTCTGACCTTGATGAAACCGGACTCAAGATTAGCCACACTAAAGTTTGCGTACCATTCCCGGACTATTGACAAATTCAGATGCCCCTCTGGCTCATAAATCAGATTGTTCCACCCTCTCTTCCTCAAGTCATCAATGAAGGTTTGAGGCACAGCTTTGAGGTCTAGCCCCCTCTCATAGCACATGTTTTTCACAGCGATATACTCATTATAGTTAGACAAGGCAACCGGTGAGTTAAAACGCTGCTCGAAAGGAATAATGTCATCAGGAGGGGGGCTAGAGGAGGGTTCTGCTCGGGGGTACTCTGTGGAGGGGTAGATTGTGGAGGAGGTGAAACAGGTGTTGTTACCTTCTTGGCTTGCAAATGTGCCAAGGGCACATCGCTCTCAAAGTCTGTCGCCTCCTCACTATCACTACTGGTATTCCTCCCCTCGGTATCCGGCTCAAAATCTTCATCAGACGTCTCATCTCTCAACTGTCCCGCTGGCCTAAGGGCTCGAGGATTCCTACTCCCTACACAGCCTGTATCACTTATTCGAATACCACCCTTTGGTATCCGAGGGTAAACTAAGGTTTTCTGTTTTTTGGGCACTTGCCTAGTCACTGGTTGCTTCCCCTTACCTTTACCCTCGGTTTCCTTACGTTTTGTTTCCCTCATTATCACTGAAAATCGTCCAAACATCACCCAACAACCAAAGCAACAACAAAACCAACCCGGTTATCATCCAACCGGGATTTCAAAACAAACCATCCATCCACAACGAAACACCCCACAAAAGCCACACCATTCACCATCGATCAACAAAACAAACAAAACAAACAAAAACAGGATATAATCATCAATAAACAATAAATAACGAGAAAGGGGCGTTGAACCAAAAATAGGCAAAAACTAACCCTAACCGAAACATAAACGTAAACCCAAAATATACCTGTTCTATGCTTAAACGATACGATGAGAATGATTTGGAGCGAAGAACGAGCCTCGAAAACGTCGAAATTGGCTAAATTCGACTTTGGTGAAAAACCGCCAAAAGTGAAGTTCGAATCGAGGATTTGGTGGATTAGTTGTTGGAAAGGCTTGTTGAAATCAAAAGAAGAGGTTGAGAGGTGTTGAATGGGCTTTAAATCGCCAAAATTGGTTGAGAAACGAAGGATTTCGAGTGAAAGTGGTGAATGCGGCCGCCAAACGCTGCTAGGGTTGAGAATACCCGTTTGTGAAACGCCGGTTTGCAGTTGTGGATATTTAAAGAAGAAGGTCCCAAACGCGCGTTTGAAAGAGGTGGAACGCGCGTTTCGCAAGCCCAAACGCGCGTTTGAAGTGTGAAACGTGCGTTTGGGAAGAGGAATCACGATCAGAGAGTTGAGGCTCCAAACGCGCGTTTGAAATGGTTCTAAACGCGCGTTTGGGAGTAAAAAGCTGTAAACGCGCGTTTGAAAAGGGGTAAATGGGCGTTTGGACCAGAAACTAGGAAAACTCAAGATTTCTACCCCAAACTCGATTCTAACCGCCCCGAGACCACTCGAAACACCAAACTAACTCAACAAACTACGAAATGGTGGGTTGCCTCCCCCAAGCGCCTTTGTTTTACGTCGTTGGCTCGACAAGATGGATTATACGGTGCCAACTTTTTCAAAGTTATACCGTTGGCACAAGGCGAGAAAGGGTAGAAATATGGAAAGATGGATTCAGAATTATACGAGTCAAGGTTTAAAGTCCGTGACAAGACTTACAAGATTCGTCACAAGGTACGGGGTCTTCAAGATGCACTATTTCTAGTGCTTCATCGTAGGGCAACCTCTCATACCTTTTCAACCTCAAACCATTAGTGGTGAACGTGCCGAACTTAGAATGGGTGATTTCAATAGCACCGGACGGATAGACTTTCGACACAACATAAGGACCGGACCACCTAGACTTCAACTTCCCTTGAAACAGATGCAAACGAGTATTGTAGAATAAGACTTCATCACCCTCATTGAAAACACGAGGTTTAATCAACTTATCATGGAGTAACTTAGTCTTTTCTTTATACTTCGTGGAAAGGTCATAAGCACAAAGGCGGAACTTATCTAGTTCATTCAATTGGGCCATACGCTTCTCACCAATTAAGGTATTATCGAGGTTTAGCATTTTGATGGCCCAATAAGCCTTGTGTTCGATCTCTACGGGAAGATGACAAGATTTACCATAGACTATCATGTAAGGAGACATGCCTAAGGGTGTCTTAAAGGCTGTCCTATGGGCCCACAAAGCATCAACTAATTTTAAAGACCAACTCTTGACATTCGTGTCTACCGTCCTCTCTAAGATACGCTTAATTCCCCTATTCGTGACTTCAACTTGACCACTCGTTTGGGGATGGTAAGCGGTACCTAACTTGTGTTTCACCCCATACTTCTCTAAAAGCTTATCAAACGGCTTGTTAGCAAAATGGCTTCCATTGTCACTGATTATAGCACGAGGCACCCCAAACCAACAAAAGATGTTCTTTCTAAGAAAACGGATAACAACATTCCTATCATTGGTGGGTGAGGCTAAGGCTTCGACCCATTTGGACACATAATCACATGCGACTAGGATGTACTTGTTACCACACGAAGAAGGGTAGGGGCCCATGAAATCAATGCCCCACACGTCAAAAATCTCACACACTATGATCGGTTTCTGAGGCATCTCACTCCTTCTAGATATACGACCGGACCTTTGACAAGCATCGCAAGATTTCACATAAGCATGTGCGTCTCGAAATAGAGTGGGCCAATATAGCCCACTTTGCAATACTTTCAAAGCGGTTCTTTGCCCCGAGAAATGGCCTCCGGCCTCTTTGTCATGACAAAACGAAAGAGCACTCAAAATTTCACTTTCTGGGATGCACCTCCTCAAAATGCCATCCGAACACAACCTATATAAACAAGGATCTTCCCACACATACCTACCAACCTCACTAAGGAATTTACGCCTTTGGTTCGAGTCAAGGTCGGGATCTACAAAACCGCACTCGTGGTAGTTGACAAAAGGAGCGAACCAAGGACTACCTTCCTTACCGACTTTTAGAAAGTTTCCTTTTTTAGCCGGAAGAAGGGTGTCAAGTGCATAAAGTTGCTCGTGAGGAAAAGAATCATTTATCTCCCTTTGTGCCTTAATCAACTCCTCACTAAGCTCCATACGACTTAAGTGGTCGGCTACGACGTTCTCACAACCTTTCCTATCACGGATCTCTAAATCAAACTCTTGCAAGAGCAAGATCCACCTCAAGAGGCGGGGCTTGGCATCTTGCTTGGCAAAGAGATAACGCAAAGCGGCATGATCCGTGTGGACAACTACCCGAGAACCTACGAGATGAGACCGAAACTTATCAAACGCAAAGACGACCGCTAAAAGCTCTTTTTCAGTGGTGGTGTAGTTTTGTTGGGCCGGATTCAAGGTGTGACTAGCATAAGAAATAGGCTTGAAGATTTGTCGATCTTTTGACCGAGGACCGCACCAACCGCGGTGTCACTCGCATCACACATGAGCTCAAATTCTTGATCCCACTTCGGGGCAACTAAGATAGGAGCGGATACAAGCAATTGCTTGAGCAACAAAAATGCCTCAACACAAGCTTGGTCGAAATTAAACGGGACGTCTTTTCCAAGAAGAAGAGTAAGAGGACGGGCTATTTTCGAGAAATCCTTAATGAACCTACGATAGAACCCCACATGGCCTAGAAAACCCCTAAGAGTCTTTAGGTTGGTGGGCATAGGAAGCTTAGCTATCGCTTCTACCTTAGCCTTGTCTACCTCTATACCCTTGCTAGATATCTTATGCCCTAAGACTATCCCTTCCGTAACCATCAAATGACACTTCTCCCAATTTAGCACCAAATTCGTCTCCTCACATCTACTCAACACCTTTTCAAGATTATCTAGACATTCCTCAAAGGAATCACCAAACACACTAAAATCATCCATAAAGACTTCTAAAAACTTTTCAATCATATCCGCAAATATGGCAACCATGCACCGTTGGAATGTCGCGGGTGCATTACACAACCCAAAAGGCATCCTACGGAAGGCAAAGGTACCATAGGGACAAGTGTAGGTAGTCTTTTCTTGGTCTTCTAAAACCACATGTATTTGGTAATACCCACTAAACCCGTCAAGAAAACAATAAAAGGCATGGCCACTCAATCTTTCTAACATTTGATCAATAAAGGGGAGGGGGAAATGATCTTTACGGGTTTGGTCATTTAGCTTACGATAATCAATGCAAATTCTATGACCACTTACCAAACGCTTAGGCACCTCCTCTCCTTTGTCATTGATCTCCACAGTCATACCTCCTTTCTTCGGCACCACTTGGGTGGGACTCACCCACTTGCTATCCGAGATGGCATAGATAATCCCTAGCTTCAACATCGTGACCACATCTTTTCTCACAACCTCTTGGAGGTGTGGATTGAGCCGTCTTTGGGGTTGCCTTACCGGCTTTGCTCCATCTTCTAGAATAATCTTGTGTTGACAAATGGTGGGGCTTATACCCTTGAGATCACACATCTTCCACCCAAAAGCACGCTTATGCTTCTTAAGCATCTTCACCAACTCATCTTCCTGCAAAGACGTTAGTGTGGCAGAAATAACCAAAGGAAGTAAATCATCATTTTCAAGAAAAACATACTTCAAGTGAGGTGGAAGCGGCTTCATCTTCAAATCTTTCGGTGGGTCCTCAATTGATGGCTTTTCTAGCTCTTCTTCAAGCCCAAGATCAATCTTCTCGGTCCACCTTTCACCCACGAAAGCCGTCTCTTCTAGCTCTTTTGCTTCCTCTTCCAACTCTTCTTCTTCATCGAGTTCCGTACTCACTCTTGCCATGCATTCATCGGAATTATCTTTATACGCCTGCATGTCAACATGTTCTGAAACGCAAGGATATATAACATCAATAGAAAAACAGTCCTCGGTGCTCTCCTTAGGGTGTTTCATGGCTTTATAAACATTGACCGCGACTTTTTCATCTCCTACTCTCAAAATAATCTCACCGCTCGCAACATCTATCAAAGTCCTTCCGGTGTTTAAAAAGGGACGTCCTAACAACAAAGGTGTTTTGGAGTCCATCTCCATGTCTAGTACCACAAAATCTACCGGGAAGGCAAACTTATCCACTTTCACTATGACATCCTCTATCACTCCCATAGGCTCCCTTATAGACCTATCCGCCATTTGAAGGGTCATCCCCGTTGGCTCCAACTCTCCTAGGTTAAGACTCTCATATATAGCACGGGGCATTAGGCTTACACTAGCCCCCAAATCACATAAGACACTAGGAAAATGAGTCGTACCAATAGTAACCGGGATAGTAAAACTACCCTTGTCTCTAACTTTCGGGGGAATCCTAGACTTTCCATCAAAAATAGCGGAACACTCTTCATTTAAACACACAACTTCTTGCATTTTACCCTTTTTAGTTAGCAACTCTTTTAAAAACTTACAATAAGAGGGCATGTTTGCAAGTGCTTCAAGAAAAGGAATGTTCAAATCAATTTTTCGCAAAATCTCAATAAATCGGGTTTGTGCCTTATTCAAGAAACTTTGTCTATGATTCTTAGGGGGATATGGGAGAGTACTCAAATCAAAATCTTTAGAAGGAGGAGGGATCATACCTTTCTTACCTTTGGTGCATGGGGATGACGGCTCTTTCATTGGCTCTTTCCCTTCTCTCCTAGTTGGTTTCTCCTCTTTCACATCGATGACCACATAATCTCCCCTAGCTTGAGCTTCTTTCTTCTCCAATTCCTTCTTCTTGACATATTCTTCATGATCTTCAATCTCATCTATGTCACCATCCATGGCTCCCGCTTCGGTCTCAATAGGAGCTTTTCTAACTTTGTCCACCCATAGGACTTTCTTTTCTCCGTTCGTCCTCAAAACTTTTCCACTTCGAGTTAAGATGGCGTTTACACTTTTTGGATTCTTTTCAGTGTTACTCGGTAAACCGCCTTTCAACTGAACATGTTCCACCACTTGACCAAATTGTGTCTCAAGATTTTTGATGGCGGAACCATGCTTGTAGTTCATCTCAACCATGTCCTTCTTTATCTCCGCAAAGTTTTTGTTCATTTGTTCCAAGATGACATCGGTTGAACTCTTTTGAGGTATAGGAGCCAAAGGAGGAGGGTTTTGATAATTGTTGGAACCTTGTTGATTATACCCTCCTTGTTGTTGCCTTTGGTGTGGAGGTTGATAGACTTGTCCTTGTGAAGATTGGCTTTGATTTTGGCCTTGTCTATACCCTTGGTTTTGGCCTTGGTTTTGATTCCAGTTCCAACCTTGATTGTTGTTATTCCTCCATGAACCATCACCTTGATTTCCATAATTCCCTCCTTGACCTTGTCCCACATAGTTCACATCTTGGGATTCTTCATACGGTTGCCCACCTTGTTGCTCCCCCATATATTGGCCTTGATAGGGGCTTTGAGATTGATTTTGATATTGGGGCCCCGTATTCCATTGCTCCATCGAGCAAATACTCATCATCCGCTTAGCCAACTCATTCATGTTATCTTGAGATAGAGTACTAGGTTGCCCATGAGTTGAGGATTGAGGATAAGCCATATTTTGAGCTTTGGTTGTCATCCTACAATCCTTTGCGAGTGTGGTCCACTACAAATTTGGCAAAGCTTAGCACTCTCATTCTCCTTTTGCAATCTCCCCAACTGTTGCTCCATCGCATGCGTGAGCATGATATTGATCATTTGCCTCAACTTCTTTCACTTCAACCAAACCGGGCTTGCTGCTTGTCCCCTTTCTACTCGGCGATATATGTATTGCCTCGAGGTCTTGGAAATTTTCTCAATTTGGTTCATAGCTACTTCGGGTACCATACTCATAATATCTCTATTGCATGAAGCATGCAAGGTACTTTGATGGACTTGATCTAGACCCCGGAAGAAAGCATGAACTACCTCATAAGATCTCAATCCGTGCCCCGGGCACTCCCTCAACAAAGCTTTAAATCGATCCCAAGACTCATGTAGCTCTTCTCCTTCATAAGCATTGAATGACATGATAGCTTCTTTCATATCCATGGTCTTCGACGGGGGGTAATATTTGAGTAGAAAAGTCTTTACAACTTCTTCCCATGTGTGTAAAGAATCATTAGGCAACGAATCATACCACCTCTTAGCTTGCTCTTTCAAAGCTGCTTAACGGAAAAGCATAAGTTTGAGCGCCTCATCACTCACTCCATTGATCTTTGTTGAGTTCACTATTTGGAGAAAGTGATCAATGAATAAGTGAGGATTTTCTAGAGCGGTTCCATTGAATATAGCATTGTCTCCCAACAAATGTATGATGTTCCTATTCAATTCCAAATTGTTGGCGGCCACCGGTGGCATTCGGATTAGACTATGCCCCATGTTTGCCGTAGGAGCTAGCACAAAATCTCTACAAGTCAAACCACCTTGGTTTTGCTCTTGTTGACCGTTAAACCAATTAGGCATCGCATTTGCACCTTGATTATGAGCCTGATTTTGGTTCTGTTGAAGTTGATTCAACATCCATGCGTTGAATTGTTCCATGAGAACGGGATCCATTTGATTCCCTAGGGCCTCGTGTTGAACATTTTGAGGTATAGGCCCATTCGCATTCACCACATTGTTTCCTTGTCCATTCCCACCTCCTTGTGCATTGTTATTGACAAGAGGCGGGTTTTGAATTGGGACTCCATTGTCGTTCCCCAAATTCCCTTCCAAACCTTGTCCACCTTGTTGTGCCATGTCGGATCCTTCTCCCAACTCACCCAAATTATTCTCTTCAACGACCGGAATCGACTCCTCCACTTGACGACCTCTTCTTCGTTGACTATTTCTACGCCTTGCGTAAGCCTCAATTCCGTCTATGTAAGGTTCGAGTGGTGTTTGAGATCTCCGGGTCATGCACTACAAAAAGCAAACAACAAGAAAACAGTAAAATAAAACCTAGGCCCAAGCCTTCGGTTCACTTGCAAGATATCACAAATAGCACACAATTCCCCGGCAACGGCGCCATTTTGATGAGCATTAAATCTACCCCTTCAAAAACAATTTATAAGGACTCGAAACCGTGGGTAAACTAACTCTCTAACCGGCAGTGTACCGGGTCGATTGCTAGAATAGCTACAGGAGCACGAGGTCGAACCCAAAGGAATCGTGTTTGCAAGTACCAAAGTGAACGTGGGACTTAGTCTAGGTGATCGATGATTTTTAAATTATCTGTAACTACAACGACACTAAAGTGATCTATACTAACAAGTTTGCAGATAAGATAGAAAGAAAGAAGATTAAACTACTAGGCTTTAAAGATAGATAAAGAGACATAGCCGAACCATGATCAAAATAGCTAGTTTCACCCAAAGGAATGACAAAATCGGGAGTGTGCAATAACGCGAACTCTTACATTCAATTTCACGGGTACGTACTCCCTAATCCCGGTGCTACGGTCTGAACAACACTTCCCCAACACCTTATGCCAAGTCAACTAACCTTTCCTAAGAGAGATTCATTCACAAGACAATTTATGCACGAGAGCCGTTTAAACGTTAAAACGAGTAACCTCGCACTACAATGCGATCTTAGAACCCTTTTCCCACATCTCCCTATCTGAACAACTCTCAAGATTGATGTGTGTGATTTTTTTGACCTAGGTGATCAATCTAGCCCAAATCCGTTATAACAAGTTCTAAGACATGAAACAAGCAAGATATAACATTAAAAAGCACTACCCACTCCCAATTTCATCACCCAAGGGGTAATTTCACTAAATTTCACATGATTCGACTATGAAAAGGGATTAGCTACTCATTATACTAATGAAAACATACATAAAGCAGTAAATAAAAGTCATAACAGGTAAAAGAGAAGAGAAATATACCATAAAATTGCAGAAATTCGAGTTGAGATCCAAAAAAGTACAAAATAAAGAAGTAATTAAAAGGTGGTCTCTTAGTGTTTGAAATGAAAATCTAAGCTAAGAAATAGAAAGATTAAGCTAAGATGTTGTTGATTTACACTAAGAGAGAGTATTCTAAGCTATTACAAAATTCGAGCAAGAAAATGGGTAGAGTTTTGCTAAGAAAAGCTTGATATCCAAGAAAATGTCTAAGGGGGGGTATTTATAGGTGAAGGGAAAATCTGCTGCAAAAATGGTCCAAACGCGTGTTTAGAGGGCTGGAACGTGCGTTTGAAATCTTCAAACGCATGCGTTCGCATAGTTGAAACGCGCGTTCGCATATAAATGCGGGCGAGGGGCTTGTTGTTCTTCATCTGAGAACGACGTTTGAGAGGGTTCAAACGCGTTTGGGATCTTGAACGCGCGTTTGAAGTTCAAGCGCGCGTTGGGAAGCTTGAACTCTGTATCAACTCGGACTTACGGGCGCGACGTTTGAGGGTTCAAGCGGCGTTTGAACCCCTGTTTCCCAAATCTTCACTTTTCTTCCTTTTTGGGCCCTCGTCTTGCCTCGGTCATGCTTTTTCACCGCAAATCGTCACCTTCCGGGTCCTCGAGACACCAATACCCTTCAATATCAAAAGCAACCACAAACATCCAAACAATTTCGGAGGGTAAAAGTGCTCGGGAATGGGGTTAATATCAACAAAAAGGGGTATGAATTCATCAAGGTAACGGATTCGTTCCCCGTGCCATAAGCTCACGATATCACCCCGAAAATGGTCCAATTTACCCAAAATTGTGCTGAAAGTGTGGTAAACGGGGGTAATTAATGCACCGGAGTCACGTAAAGTTGACTCCCATCAAAGAACAAATTAGGTTTCGTTGATGGTACTATCCCGAAGCCGACTAATGACCAGAGAATGATTTCACGATGTGAGAAGCGTGACATTACTGTAATGTCGTGGATCGTGAAATTGGTTACTCCGTCAATTGCGAAGGCAGTTTTCTGGATGAATTTAGCACATGAAATCTGGCAAGAGCTTTAGAATAGGTACTCAAAGATGAATTGTTTCCGACTTTTTGATTTGCTAGAGGAAATAAACCAAATCACTCAAGGTAACTTGTCTGTTACTGAGTATTTTGAGAAACTTAAGACTATTTGGGATGAGATTATGGTGCTGAGGCCAATTCCTTCCTGTGAATGTGTAGTCAAGTGTAGCTACAGAGTTATTCCCACATTACTGAGTATTTTGAGAAACTTAAGACTATTTGGTTGAGATTATGGTGCTGAGGCCAATTCCTTCCTGTGAATGTGTAGTCAAGTGTAGCTATAGAGTTATTCCCACATTTATAGGCTATATTGAGTAAGAATATGTAATACACTTTATGAAACGCTTGAATGAAAGTTTTGCACTAGTTAGGTCATAGGTGTTTATGCAGAAAATTTTACCCAACATTACAGAAGCATTTGCAATGAGTGTTCAGTTTGAAAATCAAATGGAATATAGTGCTAGTCATCCTCAGAATGGACAATCGGTGATATTTGCTAATAAATCAAATGCTGAGTTTAGTGGTAACAAGACATACTCAGGCACATGAATGATAAAGGACATTCGAAATGGGAAGGTAATCAAAGGAATGGAACTTGAAAAAGGGTCCAATGCTCATTTTGTGGCTTCAATGGACACACCATAGAGGATTGCTACAAGAAGAACGGGTATCCTCCTGGCTAGAAGTCAAGAAAGATAGTTAATATGGTAGAAGGTAAGGGAACTTCCAAGATAGAAAATGATAAAGTCTTAAGAGTAGGATTCAATCTCACCTCCCAGCAAATTTAGAAGCTGACCAAACTGCTGGATTAGATGAATTTTGAAGAAAGGGCAGAACACAATGTGAATTAAGCTGTTGTACTAACAACAAACTTCCATCAAAGTGATCAAGAGCTGCAAGGCAGTAGTCTAGACACTTCGATACTAGACTCTGGGGCAATTGACCATGTTATTTGTTCCATTGATTGTTTTGAGAAGGCTAGGAAGGTTCAAGGTGTCATGGTAACCTTACCAAACGGAAGTTCTGCTAGTGTATCACAGAATAAAGCTGGAGTCTACTTGCTGAAAAGATGAAGTAAAGTTGAATAAGAGAATAAAGCTGATAGGACTATATGTAGTAGTTTTGTTTTCAATATGTCCCATAATAAAGACCTCCTATGGCCTATGATGTCAGGACATATGTCTCATCAAATGATGAGGGTTGTAAAGAAAGATTTTGATGAAGTGATTTTACCTGAAAGTGTTTGCTATGTATGTCCTCAAGCTAGAATGAAAAGGTTACCCTTCCCCTTGAGTAAAACTTCAGTGAGTGAAAATTTTGACCTGGTGCACATGGACTTATGGGTCCTTATAGACACCTGACAGTTCATGGGCAATGTTATTTCATGACTGTGGTTGATGACTTTAGTCATTTCACTAGGGTATTTTTATTGAAAAATAAAGCTTAAGTAAGACCTTTAATCAAAGGCTTTTGTGCCTATGTTTCTAACCAATTTAGGACTCAAATTAAGGTCTTAAGAACGGACAATGGTGCTGAATTCATATGGCCAGAATTTTACTCAGAAAAAGGTATAATTCACCCAGAAAGTTGTGTGTCTACACCCTAACAGAATGGAGTTGTAGACAGGAAACACCAGCATATCCTCAATACAGCTAGAGCACTAAAATTTCAAGCAAACCTACCTATCATATACTGGGGCTATTGCATCTTACATGTTGTCAGATTGATAAACTTGACACTTACACCCTTATTAGATGATTGCACACCTTATTAAATTTGATTCCAGATCCAAAACATGTGTTAATCTAGGTTTGTCTGACACCACAAAAGGACACATATTGCTTGATATGGTAAACAGGCAGATATTCTTGTCAAGATATGATGTATTCGATGAACTAACTTTTCCATTTCATGACAGAATTAGAAGTACGGGTTCTACTGATGGAGTTTCTTTGCCAGTTGTGTATGATGATGCAGGATTTCCTGAGGCTGATCCTGCTGAGCCTACAGCTACTGAAAATGAGACACCAGTCCACTCAGCTGAGGAATCAGCTGTTCAAATCCAGCAGCTGATACTCAACCATCACCAAGACCAGTCCGTACCCAACGGCATCCTTCTCACTTGCAAGACTTTGTGTGTGCTCAAGCCCATCGCCTACACACAATTATCAGCACCTTATTTAGCTTTTATGGGTGTAATTTACAAGATCTAAGAACCTCAAACATACAATCAAGTTGTTATTTCCCCTGCTTGGCAAGAAGCCATGAAGAAATAAATAGAAGCCCTAGAAGCAACTCAGTCATGGGAGGTGGTAGATTTGCCTCCGAGGAAGAAACACATGGACTAAAATGGGTCTATAGGGTGAAATACAATGCAGAAGGTACTATTGAACGTTACAAGGCCCGGCTGGTAGCGAAAAGGAATACCCAGACCCAAGGAATAGACTACAAAGAAACATTTTCCCCAATTTCCAAAGTAACTACAATTCGAAGCCTCTTATCCTTGTCAGCTGCAAAGGGATGGTTTTTGAACCAATTGGATGTAAATAACGCATTTCTCCATGGAGACCTCAATGATGAGGTATATATGGGGTTACCCCCTGGTTTCAACACCTCTACACTACATAAACTCTACAAATTAAAAAAATTGATCTATGGCTTGAAGCATGTAAGCCGTCAGTGGAACCACAAACTCAGCAATGCCTTATTTGATCTTGGGTATATTCAATCACAACACGACCATAGTATGTTCACCAAGAAACATGGAGCTGATTTTTTGATAGCATTAGCATATGTTGATGGCATAGTGCTAGCTGGGAACAGTATGCTTCTAATTGACGAATTGAAGACACATCTTCACAACTTGTTCAAGATCAAGGATCTTAGAGAACTTAAATTCTTTCTCGGTCTGGAAATTTCACGATCCAAAACTGGACTTATCATGCTCAACGCAAGTATGCTTTGTCTAAAGTGGACTTATCATTTCTCAATGCAAGTATGCTTTGTCTATCCTTAAAAAACATGACATGCTTGACTGCAAGCCAGCCATCACACCAATGATATCTAAAGTAAGCCTTTTTGCTGGGGATTCTGAGTTTTTACATGACAGCTCCCTCTATCGAAGTCTAGTAGGGAAGCTGCTTTACTTGACCATACCAAGGCTGGATCTCAACTTTGCAACACAACAGCTCAGCCAGTTTCTTTCGAATCCAACAATACACCATTACCATGCTGCTCAACAGGTGCTCAGGTATATCAAATCAGCTCCAGGTAAAGGACTATTTTATCCAGCAGACAACTCTCTTACCTTAACTACATATGCTGATTTTGACTGGGGTACTTGTATAGACACTAGAAGAAGTGTCACTAGCTATTGTATGTTTGTTGGAGAGGCTCTAGTTTCATTGAAAACTAAGAAACAAACTACAGTTTCCAGGAGTTCAACTAAAGCGGAATCCAGATCACTAGCTTCAGCCTATTGTGAGATTCAATGGATATGTTATCTTTGCACATGATTTTGGGCTTTCATATCCTACACTAGTTTCTCTATATTGTGACAACACCCATGCTATCAATCTTGCTAAGAACCCGGTCTTTCATGAAAGAATGAAACACATCGAGATCGATCGCCATGTTATTCGAGAACGCATCTAAGATGGCCTTTTGAAGCTAATCTCAGTTCCATCTTTACAACAGTTAGCTGACATTTTAACAAAACCATTAGATAGCCCTTTATTTCATTCTTTATTAGCTTGCTTTAATTTGAATGACATATACTTCTGCCCAAGTCCATCTTGAAGGTGGGGTATTAGATATTATGTATGTGTTATATTCGGCAATAGTAGTATAGTAGATATTATTGGACTGATCCATTTATCTTAGGCCTTTTGTATAGTTGGGCCTGGCAACACAATATATAAGGCAATTTTACTATTGACCAAGTCATAATAAGAAATATTAGAAGAATGTTTCATCTTCTTTAGCTCTATTCTGGTTTTAGCAAAACCCTAGTTTCTCTATTTAAACCACTTTCTTCAATTACCAACATCAGTATTCAAAGCAGCCATTTCTCAATCAGTGATAGCAAAACTATCTATCAATAACTCAATTTTACTCAATTTTCCGTATGGAATCAAACTAATTGGCTCTTCTCTTCCCTTGATCACGGTATTTATACCTCATTGGACTGTGGTTGCAAGATAGGAGGTAGTTACTGTTGGGTGGATCACTTCATTGTGGAGCACAATAAATAATAGAAAAATAATAAAATAAATAAAGAAAAAGAAATATGTCAAGTATTATTTAAGGGAACAAGTTAGGTTAATCTTTCCTCAATCTTAACAATCTAATCTTCACAACAAAAAGAGGGGCAAAAGAAAGGGAAAATTCATAGCTTTTGTTGGTGTTACAGCAGGAACTTTATGGCGACGATCGGGCATCGAAACGGACTCCGATCGGAACGGTGGAATTTATGTTTCAACGGTTCAATTCCGGCAATCATCTGCAAACCTGACTGTTGCATTTTTAGTGATATTTTTCAACAACTCTTGTATTTTGCATTCTTAGTTGATGTTTTGGTGTAGTTGAGTTGGTTGATGTGTTTGGAACACTTTTGTATAATCTTTTGCTGATTAGTGGATTTTTTGTCAGCCTCGTCCTCGTGATTTTTACTCTCTCAAATCGAGAGGGGTTTTCGACGATAAAAATTGTGGTGTTTTCTTGTTGTGATTCGTTTCGCTTTATTTGTGATTTAGCTTCGTTGGGGCTGCTATATATCAAATTTATGTTGCTCCTGAGGACTGAGAAAATACTACCTTGTCCACATAGTACATTTGGATACTGTAGGATGCCTTAACCTTTAGGTCATTTTCCAGACAACAAAATTGCAAGTGATTAGTTCAAAACTATGTTCGCTTTGATGCAATGAAAAATAGAAAGAGAAATTGATTTATATTTCATTGTTTTTTGAATGATAAATTACACTGCCAAAAAAAAAAAAAAAAAAAAAAAACCCATAATCTGCAAGATCTGTTTCACAAATAATTGATCAGCTACATGATCAAAAATTTGCATAAATCTTGGACTAGGTCAACACTTTATTTAATTCAAAGATAATAGAGTATATGATATGCTGAAATATATTAAACTGTGTTTTTAATATTGATTCTCAAAAACACGGTTTCTTCTTGTCAATAGTCGTCCAACAGAAGAAATTTCACCTGCACCTACACAGAGAAAGTAAATACTGAATATGTAAGTCTATAAGTTTCTGAATTGAGGTTTGGTCTCTTAACAATAACAATGCAAGACTTACAATCTCACCCATGCACTAAGGAGGAGGGGTGCATGTCAATGAGTCAGAGTCACAATCTCCGCAGCCATCCTCCACGCATGTATCATCGTTTTGATCGCATGTCTCCGTTTCACAACCATGTGGCAGAAATGTGCAAAAGTACGTCGGCGTAGTAGTCTGATCATCACAAGGTCCGCAACCGATTTGAGTGCATATAGTTGGATCTGATTTGCATGGCGTTTGACCACAAGGATCTGTAGGGTATTGTAGTTCCCTTCGGATTCCAAATGACCGAGTCCACACACGATCAATAATTCCCTTCGGATTTCGTTTCGTTGGCCTAAACGTTGGTCCTTCAAGCCCGTTCCCTTGATTTAAAGATGCAATACAGCGTCAACAACGTTATTAAATTATAAAATGTAGGATCATCAAGGCATGAATCTAGTTTCATGAGAGAAAAAGATTAAAAAATATGCAGGCTGATGATCTCATAATCAATAAGCATGATAAAAAATATTCTTCTATATTTTTTATATTTAAGCATCATTTTTTAAGGGATTATTTGGGGATTTCAGTGAAAGTACTTAATCAATATTGCCTCACTATTGATGAATTATATAATAATATATGGTCTGTTCATTTCAATCTTGGAAATGTGCAAGAAACCTATTGTTGACAACCAATTTAGGCTCTGTTTGATTTAAAGGAAATAAAATGAAAAGAAAAAAAGAGAGAATGAGGGATTTATGTCTACTCTTTGGTATTCTGTGTTGAAAAAGAAAAAAGAAAAAAAGGAAACTGTGGAAACCAATGGAAATAATATAATGTAATTAATTAAAAAACTTAAAGGGACTTTGATATTTTCTTTCTTTTCCTCCGTTCAATCCAAACACTAGAAAGGGACATTGAAATCACTCATCCCCCCTCATTTCTCTTCGATCACAATCTTCTCTTTTCTTTTCTTTTTGTTTCCTTCAAACCAAACATAGCCTTAGACACAATATTTCGCGAAAAAAAGGACACTACAACATATGTACCAAAACGAAATTAATAAATATTTTTGTACACTGCTGTTACTAAGACAATGTTTCTTCCCGCTCTTATATATTCCTTAAATGTGTATAATTCTACAATATTAAAAAAATATAATAATCTCATTGATGCTCCTTTAATTTCTGGGTCTCTGTAGCATCTAAAAAAAATTATTGCCAATGTTCTTGTTGGTGGATGTATGCATGTGTTATTTAAGAGAGTAGAAAGGCTAACCCGCAACGAAGAAGAGAATGAAGAAGACAAGGGAGTACACAAGCTTAGCCATATCTTTTCACTTCAAGTGAATGATTGTGGATTCATCAATCATATTGGAGTAATTTATATAGAAAAAATGTGTTGATGTATTCAAGCAGCCCGAGGAAACATACAAAGAATGGTATCTTGAGGTCATTGTTTAATTCCAAGCTACAATTCATCCCATTCCTGTCTCTTATGGATTAATTACGGGAGTTAAAATAATCCTCCATCCATAGATAAACTTTACTTTCTAATTGTTATTTTTAAAGCAACACAGAACGAAGTTGTAATAACAGGAATGGAATTTATTTGACCGAGTCATGTCCGGATTTACGTAAGAATTGAAGAGACTGAAACGTACATGTCAGCTCGTTGAAGAAAATAATTGGTTGGAGTGATTCCGAACATAGATAATCCGAAGGTTATATCGGCGTTCCAGACTCGTGGAATAGTTCTTCCATCAAGGACAACTAATTTATATGAACCCTTGACGTATGTATCGGTTACCTTGTCAGAACATTTCCAGTTCAGCTTTAGAGTGCCAGATGGTTCAGCCCGGCTGACCTCGTTCTTTCTGAGTACCACATCTCTGACCTGGAAGTATGAATGCTAGACCTCATAGTGATAATATTGTGAGAGTTTCTGCTTATATTCAGCCATTTTGATTGACGCAACCTCTCTTTGTTCCTCTAAGTTCACTAAGTCATACTTGTGTTCACGTAAATTTTGTTCGTTAGCTTTTTCTAAGAATAATTCCTTTCGACAAGATGGGACTACGACCTCTACCGGTATGACTGCTTCACATCCATAAGTTAACGCAAAAGAAGTCTCTTTTGTATCCGTGGATGGTAAAGTTCGATGGGACCAAAGGATGTACATACCGGTAGAGGTCATTTTTAATAGTAATCACTTTTGATGTAGGCACACAAATTAGGAAAATAATTAATGTGTGAAATACGATGCAAAATGACTAAATTGTCTTTTAATCGATTAAATATTTTCACCTATTAAATAGTGTACATGTTTATTATAATTAGAAAGACTTTTATCTTCTCATATTGAATACTCTTGGAAATTGTATTTTTCTTCACAAAGCAGATGCTTCCCTGCGTTGAAAAATGATTTGGGGTATTGGAAGTGTGAATATATGTTTAACTAGTAGGTGTTAACGTCGTGCAAGGCACGACGGGCCCAGTACGGGTAGAATGTTATGAACGGCTAAATATTGATGTTCTATAATACGTAAGTGTAGATTCTCTTTGGGTTTTGAAGCATGTAAACAGGAGAAAAACACTGGTAAGTAAGAAATCACTACACACAAGGCAAGACATATGATGATAGGTGGGCCCAGTGGGCCGGGTTATCCATAATTGGGCCAGGCCCAAAATTAGACAATCAAGATAATGAGCCAGTCAAGCTTTACGACCAGCGACCATATCAAGATCTTTGGGCGAGAATAATCGAGAGGAGCGAGGACTCACGTGTTACGACGAGAAGATATTCTGGACATAATAATAGACTGAACGTGCTGAAGACCGAGTCAACAGCGTCTCAACCGCTTGCAGACGCGGGTAGACCCCACGTCCAGAAGATAGCCGATAATAACTTCCCAGTACGCCCAGGAAGAGATTCATGATCTACCCATTATATAAAGAACACCCTGAACTACGAGGAGGACTTGATTCCAGTTTATTACCTAAATTGGATATGTAGGCAGCTCTCTCGAGGAGTTCAGTCCAAATTACATACAAAGCTCTTTGTTCTTACATTATTTTCCTAATGAGAATTATCCGATTACCCGATTGTAATATTCAAACAACATCATTTGGCGCTAGAAGGAGGGTTTAATTCTAGTTAGTGAGTGATTGTTTACAAAGATGGCAAGAAATCAAGGAAATTCGAAGAAGCAACAAAATCAAAATCAACCTGAAAAAGAAAATCAAACTGAAGACCCAATCCCAAATCGAAAGGACCAAGACACCGGAAAGAAAATTCTGGAAGAAGGACAGTCAAGCAATCCACATGCAGTTAAACAAATGTTGGTAAAAAACTTGCAAATCTCAAAGGTGATGAGATAAAAGCCATATTCGAGGCCGTTTTGAAAGTGAGAAATCAAGATAATGATATTTCTGAAGCACATACTCCTCCTCAAACTGCTAAAAAAGAAAAGCAGGAAGCAGAATCTAGCATACAGGTGGTAGTTACTCACCCAGGTGGTGATAACGCCAGAGCGGAATTAGACGCCATGCTTAAGCCTAAGCAAGATGAATTTAGGCTGGTGTCTCCTTTCACTGAAGACATTGATGCGTTCCCGTGTCCTCCAGGATTTAAAATCCCAAAGATTCAAGCATATGATGGAACTAAGGATCCATATGACCATATGCATCAGTACATCCAACACATGAACTTATACAATGCACTAGAAGAGATGAAATGCAGGGCATTCGCAACTCTTCTTACAGGAAAGGCAAGAGATTGGTTCAACAAGTTGAACCCTAGATCTATACCAGATTTCCCCACTCTGACCAGAAAGTTCATGCATGCATTCATCGCAGCAAGACCTTTCCAGAGAAACCGGACTTATTTGCTGACAATTAGGCAAAAAAGTGATGAAACGGTGCAAGATTGCAGTTTATCAAGAGATTCAACGGAGAATCATCCCAGATAGCAGATCTGGATGATAAATTCTTAGTAGCATCCTTCATAGCGAGTCTTAGAAGGCGGTTACATGCGGTCGGCGGCAAAGATCCGAGCACAATGGAAGAATGCGGAAATAGCATCTGAGACATTGTCAAGGAGAAGAGGCTATGAGCAAGAGGAGGAATCCCACATGGATGCTAAAAAAGGAAAGGCGAGGATAGGACCGACAAAAAAGAAAATCTGTTTGGGATAGGGTAACCGCTCCCATTTCTGAAAGGTTAGGGAAGAAATGTGCTTTGCAGGACAGAGACCTTATTCCTCTGAACAGATCTCGTGACCAAGTTCTGGCGATTATGGAAAAGAAAGGAACCGCCAAGACTCCTCCTCCATTGAGGGGTCCAAGGGAGAAGAGAGACCACACCAGGTGGTGCAAGTACCAAAAAGATATTGGACATGACTCTGAACAGTGCAGAGATTTGATCATAGACATAGACGCAGCAGCAATGGAAGGAAAGATCGATGAATGCATCGATCGAGCGCAGGGAGATAATCCTAGAGGAAGGTGAGAATTCAAAAACAGAATAACAGCCATGACCGGTACAACCTGAGGAGACACAGAGATCCGTCTCCAGATGCAGATGGGCATAGAGAAAACGCCCCAATTAACACTGTGAACACAATTGTGGGTGGACCAGGAGGAGGTAGCAAGGCTGCCCAGGAAGATAAAAGGGGCAGCACAGAAAAGGATGGAGAAGCGAAAAAACAGAAAATAATGGGAACCGTTCAGTACGGTCCAAGAGATGCGTTACCAGCTGTCGTGAGCAACGAATGACTGGTGATAGAAGCGGTTATTCAGAAAAACCTGGTCAGAAGAATCTGCGTAGACACCGGCAGCGCAGTAAACGTGCTGTATCACAGTGCATTCCAATCCATGAAACTAACGGACTCGGAGTTGACTCCTGTGTCAACTCCTTTTTTTGGATTTACCGGGCCACCCATACATCATGTGGGTATGTTAAAGCTGCTGAAAACTTTTGGCAAAAGACCACAGAGCAGGACTCTGATTGTCAATTATGTGGTGGTAAAGCCCCATCAGCTTATAATGTGATTCTGGGAAGACCAGCATTGATTGACCTAAGGGCAGTGGTATCGCCAGCACATAACAGTATGAAATTTCCAACTTTTGAAGGAGAAGCCACTGTTAAAGGGGATGTGGATCTTTGCCAAGCGCTATCTGACCCACAATCAGTGGAAAAATAAAGGTGCAACAGGTGACAATGAAAGATCTAGTTCCAGATGAAGAAAAAGTTGGCAGTCCAATGATCCAGTGGAATTAATAATGCTAGATGAATCGGACCCTGAATCCACAGTCAGCATAGGATCGTGGATACCGGTGACAAGCGATTCTTTGGTCAGCATCTTGAAAGATTATAATGATGTGTTTGCATGGAAAGCAAGTGACATGCCTGGGCTGTCAACAGAGATGGCTGTCCATAAGCTCAACATCGACCCAACCAGGAAACCAGTGAAACAAAAGAAGAGATCTTTTGCCCCCGAAAGGATACAGGTTGTCCAGCAAGAAGTGGAGAAATTGTTGCAGGCCAACATGATTAAAGAAGTTATCTACCCAGAGTGGCTAGCAAACCCGGTGCTAGTCAAAAGCCGAGATGGCGATTGGAGAATGTGTGTGGACTTCACGGATCTAAATAAAGCTTGTCCAAAAGATAGTTATACTTCCCTAGAATTGTGAGGCTAGTAGATTCTCTGATTGGTTATGAAATTTTTGCTTTCTTAGATGCTTATAAGGGATATCATCAGTTATGATGGACCCTATAGATCTTGTAAAAAGCGCTTTTATTCTTGAATTTGGTTCATACTACTATGTGTCTATGCCTTTCGGATTAAAGAATGCAGGGGCTACCTACCAAAGGGCAGTCAATACCATTTTCAAACAACAGATTGGAAAATCAATGGAAGTATATGTGGATGACTTATTGATCAAGAGTAGGACTCTTGACAAATATTTGAAAGATGTAGCATAGGTTTGTCAAGTTTTAAGACAAACAGGAATGATGTTGAATCCAAAAAAGTGCACTTTTGGAGTAAGATCAGGCAAATTTCTATGTTATATGATATCTAAAGAAGGTATCAGGGCCAATCTTGATAAATTAGAAGCTTTGAAGACCATGCCTGAACCGTAGAATGTTAAAGAAGTGCAGCGATTAACAGGAAGATTAGCAGCGCTAAACCGATTCTTGTCGAAATCTGCACAGAAGTCATTGCCATTGTTCAAAATTCTCAGGAAGGCCATTCCATTTGAGTGGAATGAAGAATGTAAATAAGCTTTTCAGGAGTTAAAAGATCATATCAGTCACTTACCAACTCTAACTCCTCCTCAGGAAGGTGAGATACTGTTTCTTTACTTATCTTTCTGCAATGAAGCAGTACGTGCTGTGTTGGTAAAGCAACATGGCATGATACAAAGGCCAGTATATTTTGTAAGCAAAGCCCTACAAGGACCTGAGATTAGATATTCTAAGGTGGAGAAATTGGTCTTAGCCCTAGTGCATGCCACAAGGAAATTAAGGCCATACTTCCAAAGTCATTCGGTGATTGTGTTGACAAATCAACCTTTAAAGCAAATTTTGGATAAACCAGACAAGTCTGGAAGGTTAGCAAAATGGGTAGTTGAATTGGCAGGGTTTGATATCGAATACAAACCAAGAACGACAATTAAAGCCCAAGCGTTAGCCGATTTCTTGGCAGAAGAGAAAGCCTTGGCTATAGAGCAAAATTTGAAAGCGAGAACAAAGTGAGAAGAACAAAAGCTGAGCGATTGGCGACTTTATGTGGATGGAGCCTTCAACAAAGAAGGAGCAGGAGCATGACTCCTACTCATTAGCCCAAAAGGTGAAGAATTCCCATACGCTCTTCATTTTGACTTTCAAGCCACTAATAATGATTGTGTTGACAAATCAACCTTTAAAGCAAATTTTGGATAAACCAGACAAGTCTGGAAGGTTAGCAAAATGGGTAGTGGAATTGGCAGGGTTTGATATCGAATACAAACCAAGAACGACAATTAAAGCCCAAGCGTTAGCCGATTTCTTGGCAGAAGAAAAAGCCTTGGCTATAGAGCAAAAGGCTGAGCAGAACAAGGCTGAGAAGAACAAAACTGAACAGTGGGAGCTTTATGTGGATGGAGCCTCCAACAAAGAAGGAGCAGGACTCCTACTCATTAGCCTAAAAGGTGAAGAATTCCCATACGCTCTTCATTTTGACTTTCAAGCCACTAACAATGAGGCAGAGTATTAAGCTTTGATAACTGGATTAAACCTAGCACAGAAGTTAGGTGTGCAAAATTTGAAAGTCTACACAGATTCACAACTTGTAACCAATCATATCAAGGGAGAATATGAAGCAAAAGAAGGCCCCATGAAAAAATACCTTGCAGTTGCACAAAGGAAATTGCAAAATTTCTTAATGGTAGATGTGGAACAAATAACTCGGGCCCAAAATACCAGAGCGGATGCTTTATCAAAGTTAGGATCAAATTTCTTATCCAACAAAAAGGTATTGGTTGAGCAGTTAAAGCAGAAGAGTTGTGATGAAATTGAAGTACAACCAATAACACAGGATGGATCAAGTTGTTATGTATCTGAGAGATGCAAGACTTCCTGAAGATAAAGTATGCGCCAGAAAACTGATAAGACTCTCAGCCAGTTATGCTCTGTTCAACGATGTTCTGTATAGAAAATCTTATGCAGGACCTTGGTTGAGATGCGTTACTCTAGATGAGGGAGATTATGTATTGAGAGAAATACATCTCGGAATTTGTGGAAATCATTTGGGAGCAAGAGCTCTGGCCAGGAAATGTAGGCTTTACGGGTATTATTGGCCAGAAATGCAAGATGATGCAGAGAATCTGGTCAGAACTTGCAGGACATGCCAGGTGCATAGTAATTTATCACACAATCCTGTGCAGGAGATGATACCAATTGTGTCTCCATGGCCTTTTGATCAATGGGGAGTAGACTTAGTGGGTCCACTACCCCGAGCACCGGGAAATTTCAAGTTTCTAGTGGTGGCAGTGGATTATTTCACTAAGTTGGTGGAAGCTGAACCTTTAACCACCATCACAGCCAACCAAATACAGAAGTTCCTATGGAGAAATATTCTATGCAGGTATGGAATCCCTAAAGTTCTCACCTCTGATAATGGCACACAATTTGAAGATCAAGGAGTGCAGGCCTGGTGCACCAACCTAGGAATCTCTCAACACTTTACATCGGTGGCCTATCCCCAAGCCAATAGCGGAGTAGAAGCGGAGACAAATAGGCAAATAAAATAGGGACTGAAGAAAAGATTGGAACAAGAGGGATCGCATTGGGTAGACCATCTCCCAAATATCTTATGGGCATACAGGACTACACCGAATGCTGCTACACGGGAAACTCCATACTCTTTGGCATACGGATGCGGCGGTGATACAGCGAGAGATTGGACACAAATCTCTCAGAGATGTAATTATCTTGTCCGAGAAACACAAGAGGTTGACATCTTTGCACGTGAAGGATGAGTTGGAGCACAAAAGGACATAGCCTTATCTGAGATGGCCAAATAAAAGCAGAGGATTGCTCAGTACTACAACTCCAAAGTTAAAGGTATGTATTTTAAAGAAGGCGATTTAGTTCTGAGGCGAAATGAGGCCAGCAAACAAGGTCCCACTGGAAAGCTAGACCCAAATTGGGAAGGTCCTTATAAAATTATCAAAGTACATGGGAAAGGATCTTATCAACTAGCTAATGCTTCTGGAAAAACCATTCCTAGAAAATTTGGAATCTTTATTCATTTACGGAAATACTTTCCTTAAGATATTGACATTGAATTATTATCCTTTTTATTTTTAGCTTTAATTTTGTGATTGTACATGTGAATATTTTATCTTGTGCTGGAACAAGGGATTAAAGACAAGATGTTTTGATTATCAATAAACCTGCAGCACAAAGTGATTCTGGGCAGAGAACCCAATTAAAAAAGACACAAGTGTTAAACTTGCAGCGCAAGAAAATTCTGTGCAGAGCACACTATTAAAAATATAAAAATGCCAAACTCCCAGTGCGGAGGCATTCTGGGCAGAGGACCCAATTAAAAAACACACAAGTGTTAAACTTGCAGCGCAAGAATATTCTGTGCAGAGCACACTATTAAAAATATAAAAATTCCAGACTCGCAGTGCGGAGGCATTCTAGGCAGAGGACCCAATTAAAAAAACACACACAAGTGTTAAACTTGCAGCGCAAGAAAATTCTGTGCAGAGCGCACAATTAAAAAATATAAACATCGAACTTGCAGAGCAAGACTATCCTGGGCAGAAAACAATAATGTCCTATGCATTAAGTAAATTCTGTGCAGAAGATACAATAAGAATTAAGAAGCTAAGGATAAAAACATCCTAACTTCTTTGCAGTGCAACAAGAAAATAATGCTCTAAACCCAGAGAATAGCAAATTCAAAGGCATTATTAAAAGATTCAAATAACAGCCAAAGTTATTACATCAAAAGTTGCTCGAAAAGGCGGCTAAAAATCCAAAGTTTTCAAGAAGGCATAAATTAAGAGGATGGAGTAGCAGAAGGCTGGGCAGAAGTAGTAGTAGAAGGCTGAGCAGATTTCTTCTTGGCATACTTGCGGACAATGTCCTCCCCACTCTTGTACTCGTCGTACCGCTTCATGAAGACTTCTCCCGCTTTCTTATCATATAACTTATGATTGGGCAGAGTACTAATCATTAAGTCGGCCGGTTTAGCTTCATCAACACCAAGGGTGTATCCTCTACGTAGAGCAGGAGCCAATATGACCTGGATTTCCTCAAGAGTCGGGGAGCGACTTTATACCCGCAACAACCTTCGGATAACGTTACGAGCGCGGGAGCCTCCTCCATCATCTCCTGCAGTTTCGTCAAAATCAGCTTTCATTTTCTTCGCCATGGCCAGGTGCTGTTGGTTCTCTTCTCTCATCTGCCTCAGCTGCTCATCTCTAAGTTTCATTTGCTCCTCTTGGGTGAATATCAAACCCTCAGCTTTAGCAAGATCGGTTTTCAGCTGCTCGATCTCCTCATGAGCAATAGCTTCTGAAGATTCCAAACTGGCCACCTTGGCATTGGCCTCATCCAGGTGCACCACTTTTTGCTGCAGGGCGGCAATCTCCCTAGCCATGCTAGAGGTCTTCTTATGTAATGACTTGCCAAAGCGGTAGCACTGTAGAAGGCCAAATTTTAGAAAACACACAAGTGAAGGAAGAAGAAAATAGATACTATAAAAAAGTACTTACCGAATCAGCAAAATCATCCGCAGACATGTCCTCAAAATCAAAGGAGGAATCACTAGCAGACGTCCTAGATGAAGAAGGTCTATGCCTTTTCTTACTTTTTTGGGGGACAGACCTCAATGGCACAGCAGTCAGAGCAGAATCCGGGATAGTAGGAGGAATTTCTGAGTCGATTGGAGTGGTGTTCTCTGCGATGCTCGGAAGAATCTGAACATAAGATTCTAACGCAGCAACCGTATTCTGGGAAACTTCCCCAGAATCAGCACCTACATCTCCTGTAACTTTTTGAGCAGAAGTCTCACCTTGACCAGGGACGGCTGATAATGTCTGTTCAGAATCTTCTTGTATCTGCTGCTCGTCTTCCTCCTCCTCATCAATATCGATGTTGATTAGATCGTCTACATTGGCCATTACAGTGAGGAAGAATAGTCAAAATATATTCATAAAGCAAAAGCAGGAGTAAAGACAAACATACATTTTTGATATTGTTTCTTGGTAAATTCTACATAACCACTAGGCCCCTTGATGAGAAAGTGGGCGGCATCCACGATCTTTGGTGATAGTGCTCAAAGTCAAAGTGATGTTATTGCTGGAAAGGTATTTAACATGAGCTTCATCTATATGATCCTCCAGTTTATCCTTCATGGAGGAAGAATTCCAACGACCAAGATCCACCCGGTGTTGTGCTTTACAAAGAAGAAAGCGCTCGACCATTTCTTCTTGGTCTTATCTTTCTTGGGACGGAGGGATGATATGGGCTAACCTACCGGATCTACGACAAAAATGGTACCATCCTCCACTACCACTGTGTCAATTTACAACGATAAAAGTTCTAAGCAGTTTCTACGAGAGAAAGGAGTGGTGTTCGGGTGACACCAAATCATAAAACCTACAAGAAATTTAACGCTATTTTGGTGTATTTGACCGACCCCTAATTTGTAGTACTTCATCACCTCAATATATCCAGGAGATTGGGGGAACCTTAACCCACTATGAAGCTGATCAGCATATCTTTGTGCGAAACCTCTTTGGGGATTGTAAGCATATTCAGTAGGTTTAGGAAGAACGACTGCAAAGGGGTCGGTACGAATCTGATAGGTTTTCAATAGACTAGCCATTTCGGTTTTGGTCATTTTAATAGAGACACCATGGCAAGCCATTATTGCCTTGGTTTTATCAAATCGATTGATTTCTCTCTTTAAAGTGTTTAAGAAGGCACTGTGGTCTTCTGGATATTGATGGACGATATAAGTGGGAGTAAAAATCCGAGGAGGGAGAAGATGAGAAGGTAACAGGCACAGAGGGTTATCTCCAAAAGTGGAAGTATTCCCTAAATCAATCAGAGAGGAAGGATGATCGGCCGATATTGCAGTTTCAGGGTGCAAAACAGGGTTGGATGAACTCACTTCCTCACCGTCTAAGGCAATTGAAACAATTTTTCTACAGAATCGCTAGAGGCGGTATCGGCTCCCAGACTCATGAATGAAATGAAGATTCAAAAGAAATAGTAAAATGACATAAAGGCAGAGACTTACTTGTAACTGCTGGGGTGCGATTCCAAAGGTTCGAAAAGATGAGTTGTTTGACAAGAAGTGGAAGCGACGTAAGGGCTCAATTCACAGTTATAATAATGACCAGGTGTGACTTGGCCTCGTTTCGCAGTATAATAATAACAGAAGTTAAAGCGTTTCAGACTAAGGTGGCTGTGAAGCAGTCCACCCTAGTCTGGGGGGACTTATGATGATAGGTGGACCCAGTGGGCCGGGTTATCCATAATTGGGCCAAGCCCAAAATTAGACAATCAAGATAATGTGCCAGTCAAGCTGGATGACCAAGCATTGACCAGATCAAGATGCTGGAAAGAATAATCAGAGGAGCAGGACTCTACCTTGTTACGACGGAAGATATTGCAGACGAGAATAATAGGCCCGAGCGTCTTTGAAGACCGAGTCAACAACGTCTCAACCGCTTGCAGACGTGGGTAGACCCCACGTCCAGAAGATAACTAATAATAACTTCCCAGTACGCCTAGGAAGAGATTCATGATCTACCCATTATATAAAGAACACCCTGAACTACGAGGGGGACTTGATTCCAGTTTATTACCTAAATTGGATACGTAGGCAGCTCTCTCGAGGAGTTCAGTCCAAATTACATACAAAGCTCTTTGTTCTTACATTATTTTCCTAATTAGAATTATCCGATTACCCGATTGTAATATTCAAACAACATCAACATACATTAAGAAGCTAAGTAGATAATGCAACAGTTGATGAGTTCAAAAGCTAGAGCAGTTTCTACGGCCTTATATCAGGCTTACATTTATTTAGAGGATAGGCTACGCTTGAACATACATAAGTACTAAACAGCGGGGATTATTTCAGCCCGTACTTCTGCATGTCTATGTATCTTATAAGCATTAGATATTTCTATCTAATGCCCATAATACACAAACATTATATTTAGGAAAAGAGAGTACCATCATACAAAAGGTTCATTGTTAGGTTCAAAAGCATAACATCATCATAACTTAACATTCCTTTTCTTTACTCTTGCTTTTCTTGATTGGGCTTTCAAGTCCAGAATTTGTAGCCACTTTTTTTCTAGCAGCATTAATGGTGTAGGGATTAACCTCAGATGCACTTTGAAGTGGCTTTTCGACAGTATCAACATTGAGCTGAGAAGAAACATTTGCACAAATTGTCTTCATTGATGGTTGATGAGATGCAGGATTCTTTGGGGTGAAAGAGTGCCCTTTTCACTGTTGGCAGACTGGAAGCTGATTCATCATGGGAAGACATATCACTTATTTCCTCAAGGATATTTTTGGTTGTTGGACTAAAAAGCTGATCAGAAGCAATGTCTTGGACAGTTACTTTGTTTTTGCTTGAGGTACCCTCACAGATGACCAGGGAATCAGTATTTTTATCAACATCATATGAGGACTCAGCCTGCAGATACACTTTTAAAGCTGCATGTGCTTGCACGTTATTACCACGGAATGCCTTGTCGTAACCCTTGATGAAGCAAATCACTGGTTTTTTGTATACAGCTACCTCAATTTCCTTAATGAAAGATATATTATGTAAAATGCGAAGATAGATAGCATCATTCGTAATTAGTTAATAACAATGATAATTTAAATAACAATAATAATTAATCGAAAAGATGAGAACTCTGCTGTGCTTGTTTTAAAACTGTTAGGGAATGCTGTACACCTTAATCTTACTACAAACCTATTAATGCAGTTCAATTTATTCTATGTTAAATATTACACAATTCACATTTTCATCTGATGCTTTCAGGAGAGCAGCTGTATAGCCTATCAACTTTTCAGCTTCATGGGAGAATAAAGTGACACATAAAGTACTAGAAGCATCAGTTAAATAAAATTCAACACGGCACCTACAAACGAAACATGTTGAAAATGAATAATTCTAGTAACATATTGTGCTATTAATCATTTAATAAACACCTCAGATCGAAAACGGTAATTTAACCTTGTTTGAATCGGTGCTTTAACACCGCATGAGGTACATGTAAATTCCCAAGTGATGTATTGGCTCACTGACTTGTTGCAGTTATGACATGCAGGATACCAAAGTCTCTCCTGAGCAGGCACCAATTGCAAAGTCCCAAATATCCATGCAACTTTCAACTGCGTTAAAAAGGTTTCGTTTTTTTATTTCATAATTGTTAAATTATTTGATAGCAATAAGAACAGAGTGATGAATATTATACCTGGTCAATTGATGCTAATGCATCAGCAACAGACATTATTGTTGCGGAAGACGGGACAGGCAATAGTACATCGGTGTTTTTGTACATCTCCTTTTTAAGCAGAGTACCAACAACCTCAGAATTCTTGTGAAACCTATACATGAGAACATCATCAATAATATGAGTAGATTACAATGCAGCATTCAAACTAATTGAAAGAAGTAATTGATTATACCATTCCAGTAATGATTCTTTAGTGGGTAAGGGGGGATTGTGAAATACTGAACCATTGGTTTTTGTAGCCAAAGACAGACCTGCGTTTAACTCAGAAAAATTAAATGTTTGAAAGACTTCATCAACGTCTTAATGTGCATAATTTATGCTTCGTCAGGATTAAAGTTAACATGTAAATCGATGTAAACAGAAAGAATATAAGTAGAATAGCATACCGTGATGTGTTGTAACCTTCACATTTATAAAAACAACCATTGATGGATCAGGAAGCTTAACGCTTACTTGGTTTTGGCTATTGTCAACCAAATCCCCCCCAACATGTATCAGCATTGCAATGCCTATGGCAAAAAAAAAGGAAACAACAATGAAGATATTCTTTGTAAACAGAACCATACCATTAATTAGAAGCAATACTTACTCCTCATCGACCACAACATAGTCTGTGGTTTTGGATTTGCTTGATGTAACAGCAGTTGGAATTGAATGAATAACCAAGCACCTAATAGCTTTAATAATAGAAACACAGGCAAAGCATAAACACATGATTCTAACAAGCAAAAATAAATGATACAACATACATCAGAAAGTTTACCTATTGGTTCGTTGTGTTCAATCCATTTATAAAGCTCTGAAAACTTGATAAAGTTAAAATCACATGGGATACTATAAGGGACTGCATCTTCAATAAGCTCCACATGTGTATAGTTAGTAAGAGTCCACCCGTAACTATAATCACCAATTTGATATACTGGATTCGCCTCTTTGATAAAAGCGTTGGACAAATAGTATCAATCATAGGGCTGCATCAATCTGTTGAACTTATTGATAATTGGTTCATGGGCAACAACTCCTATCATGGTACCCTTTAAAAACACAACAGATAGGAAACAGTCAACATCCGTAAATTTGGTAATCACTGCAAGTGTCAATTGGAAGGACATTAAATAGCCTAGTACGGGAGCTTTAACAGACGCAATGGCCATACATGCAGAAATACACTTTATTCTGTATAATCATGACTATTACAGTGAAATAAAAAAACATGAGAATCAGTAGGCGGGAAAGCACTTTTCTAAACAATTAAATCGTATAGACAAATAAGGTAACTAAAGTAATATGGATATAGCTAAACAAACAAAAAAACTATACTTTATGTGACATGAGAACCATAGAATGGAATAAGCTAGCTAAACTAATACCGTTAAACACGTCTTTCTAACACAAACATAAAAAAATGACCAATTGTACATATTCCTGCTATGATATAAGTCGAAGTAGCGACAAAAATCGCAAAACAAACCTCTCCTGAATGACAGGGGCTTAAAAAACTAACAACGAAAATCAATTTTATTGCTCAAGAAACCAGTAACAAGGAAAATTAAAGGCATACCAAACTAATCATGCAAAACAATAGGTAATGGATCCTACATTATCTTGTATTCAACACAATAATAAAATGATGACTGTAAAAAAGGACATATTCATAAAAAGAAAACAAGAAAAGAAAACGTTTTCTTACCTCCATATCAGTCAGCACATAGTTCTGATATTTTTTCCCAGATTGCCCAATCTTTACATCATCTTTTCGTAACACCTGGACTATAACAGTCCAAAACTTTTTCCTCTTATCTGGTAGATTCAAAGCATTGCATATTGGCCTGCCTTTGTTATTCTACCAATGATAAACATATAGTGTCTTTGTTAGAATTTCGGATGAGCAATTCAAATGATTTAATCTAATCCTGCTATTTCTGAATTATGGTAACAATGATCACACATTAACATGGAGTTTTTCAGAGAATAAAAACTATGCATTGTCTAATATTTCTCTATAGACAACATTTTTTGTTGTGTTTGCTGTTTGAGTATCAAAAAAAGCTGGAGTAATAAGAACATGTACACTACACAAAACTGGACCTTTTGCGACGGAAGGTTACCGTCGCAAAATAGGCTTATTCCGTCGCAAACCCTAATTTGCGACGGATTTGCGACGGTTTTTATTCGTCGCATTTTTTAGTCGCAAAACTGAGTTTTTGCGACGGTTTATCCGTCGCAAATTATTTGCGACGAATGTTGCGACGGATAATAACGTATTTTATTTTTTTTTAAAATATAATTTCCGTCGCAACAAAATGTATAATCCGTCGCAAACAATTGTATAATCCGTCGCAAAAATATATAATCCGTCGCAAAAATTTTATAATCCGTCGCACAAATTGTATAACCCGTCGCAAAAATTGTATAATCCGTCGCAAAAAATTGTATAATCCGTCGCAAATATTTTTTATTAAATAATTTATTTATTTTTAGATCCTTACATATCCGTCGCAAATACACTTTTCCGTCGCAAATACAACTTTGCGACGGAATATTTCGTTGCAAAAATTAAAATTAATCGAAAATTATGGTTTTTTTTGCGTGACCGCCAAACCACCGCCATAAAAGCGACCATAATTTTCCCGGTAGCATTACAATTGCTACCGCTATCAACAACAACAATATAAAAAGGGATACGATACCAAAATAAATAAAACGATATGTCAAAGGGATATGTCAAAGAGGATATGTCAAAGGGGATACGATAAGCCAAAATAAATAAAAATGTATAAAGCAATATGTCACCCAATCGGACCGGTGTACTACCTAAACCCATGTCACCTCCTCCAGTCCGTGATCGGATCGGTCATCTCTGTCTTTGCCTCGTACCCGGGTTGCATCCTCGGAGGAGGATCTTTGTCTAACTGTTGGGTAATCCACTCTCTCCATCTGCGCTAGTCTGTCTTCCCGACGCTTTCTGTCTCTCTCTAGCTCCTCCAACCTCGCTTTGTGTTTACTGCATTAATCTGTCTTTCTCTCGCCATCTCACAGGTGAGGCGGGTGAGTATGCCGGAGAGTATGTCTCGGCGGATGAGTGTCGGCGATGCGAGAGCTGTCGTAGTACATGGAGGCGGTGACCCCATGCCAAAAACTCTCCCTTCTTATGTCGTAACCACCAGCCGGCCAGTAATAAAGACGCGACTCGTCGATTGAGGGTGTCAGTCATGTCTCTCTGGGCTTTCGCCTTCTTGAGGTGAAGACGTCTGCAAAGTATGATATAAATTTGTTAGTAACAATAATTACATGATATATATATATAATGTATATATAATATTTAGAATACATAACGTACCAAGATTTTCTCAAACTTCCTCGAGGCGAAGTTGCCCGACTTCTTCTTCTTCGAACTAGTCACGGATCTCCGATTGATAGGGGCACTTCTCTATTGTCCTCTATGGCCCGGCGAAATCGATAACGCGCGCGTCGCCCCATAGCATGTGTCGAGGATCTTCCCTTCCTCACCGGATCGAAGCTCGGTTTATCTTCTTTTTCGCAGATGTTTCCTTGAATGCCTATTCGACATAAGATAAACAAGTTAGTACATACATATATATATATAAAACACAAGTATTATTAATTAAATATTGAATAATTGCTTACGGGACTCCCAATCCACTCCTCGAACTGACGGAGAATATCCGGGGTCATCCAAAGCCGAGCACGGGGGTTTGTTTGAGCCCGATACATATAATCATGGACCTGTTGATAGCATACCGCTCAAAAGCTTCCACAACCAGGCGCTTTCGTGGCGTAACTCGAAAAATTTGAAATGACCACGCAACATAGTTATATATATGTTATATGTATAGTTATAATTATAGTTATATTTATATATAGTTATATTTATATGAGCAGCGTACCCCTAAATGTGTGCCACCACCTATCCTGCTGCTCTGGTGGCATTATGCCACGTGGTGGCAAAAGTGTTAAGCTTATTGATTATGGCGGTCTTGGCCATTTTCTTGACATAGTTGTCGGTAAACCTGTCATATTGAAAACAATAAGTTGTTAATATATTTGGTTAATCAAAATATAAATAAAAATACAAACAAATTAAAGCAAGATATGTATTAACTTACCATCTTCCCTCGGGATCCAAAACCGGCAATCCAAGGTCACCATTGACAATGACACCCAAATCCTCCTCGGTCATCGGGTGTATCTCATCATCCAAACCGTGAGTCTGTGTGGAGGAAGACGCTCCGGGGGAAGGGGAACTACCCCTACCGCGTCTACCTACCTCTACCTCTACGACATCTATTTGACACGAGAAAATGAGCGTTTATACTAATCTAAATGCAATTATAATAAAAATGCGTTTATACTAATTAATAATAAATTACAATGTTTAATACATTATTATTCACTATAATGACAAAATAAAATATTTAATACATTATTATTCACTATCACTACTAGAATGGAAGAGTTCTTCCTCCTCTTCATCAGTATCTAGATCATCAACTGATTCTTCTTCCTCTCCATCTTCATTCTCGGATTCAACATCCACTTCTTGTTGAATGAAATCCGCCATCTCATCATCATCCAAGTCATTATCCCCAACATCGGAGTCAACGTGGACAATGTTAAGAGGATCAGATAATCGGGAAACATCATTGATCACTTGTTCTTGGAAAACGGTTTCCTCGACGGGAGCATCGATAGTCGATCTTGCCTTTGTTTTGAAAACAACCGACCATTGATCTTTGTCTTTTTTCAAACTTGGATATGGAGCATAGTAGACTTGCTCGACTTGATAAGCCAGAACAAATGGATCATAAGCGCCATATTTCCTTCCACGATGAACTTCAACTATCTTATAATCTTTATGCACATTCATGCCCCGTTCAGAATTATCAAACCAATCACATTTGAACAATACGGCTTTGTAGGCAAATCGAATGTCCATAATACACCAACTCAATGATTTCATTTAAAGTGCCATAATAGTCGGCACCTTCCGTGGAACTGACACAAACTCCGTTGTTGACTGAAGATTTACCAATATCAGTTGCCAAAGTTAATGTATATTTGTTCAGAAAAAACTGTTAAGCATTGTATATATGTAGTAATGAGGTACTTACAGTTCATACGGTTTCATGATTTTGTGATTAGACAATACGTACTTGTGCACAAAGTCATATTCTTTATTATCCAAGAACCTCGTCTTGCACTTCCCGATTGTTGTACCATTATGATCACGGAATAACTCAGGTAAATCTGAAACGATTCTCGATGCGAAGTCTCACCAACAAACAAGATTCTTTGCTTTTGTTTCAATATGATCATCATAATACATAGAAACGTAAGTTTGAAATCTCTTCCAACAAATACGCATTGCATATTGATCCCTCTACTAAAGCTTTGTTACCAATCTTTTGTTTTAAGTGATTCAAAACCTTTCGAATGGATACATCCATCGATATTGCAGGACCACCAACTCGACCTCATACGGCAAGTGTACGGTAAATGCTCCATCGAGTTAAAAACACCGGAGGCAAAATCTTCTCTAACTTGCAAATAATCTCAACAATGTTATTCTCTAAACGAATCACGTCTTCTATTTTTAGGGTAGCGACACACAAGTCTCGAAAGAATTGACTTATCTTAGTCAATGCATTCCACTCATTTTTCGGAATCAATCTCGAAGGGCAAGCGGCAACAAAGCGTTCCATAAAAGCGTGACAATCATGGCTTTTCAAACCACGTAGAATGTATTGATCATGATCTACGCACCTACTCAGGTCCAAGCATAACCGTCGGGGAATTTCAACTTGGTGACCCATTCACACAACACTTTTCTTTTACGCTTGTCAAGAACAAGTGTACAATCGGGCGCTTTACGCAAAGCTCTTTCAAATCTTTAGTGATTTTGGACCACAAGCGATTTTGCCTTTAACGTCTATAACCGTGTCAATCAGTTTTTCAAAGAAGTTTTTCTCAATATGCATCACATCCAGGCAATGTCGAAGCAAACAATGTTTTCCAATACGGAAGATCCCAAAAATGCTTCTTTTCCACCAACCATTCTTGGAGTTTTTAAGCCGTTTCAAGTCCGAATCGAGCCATCAATGATGCTTGGTAGGTGTTGTACAAATTGCCATACCTCCTCACCACTCAATCTACGGGGTGGAGTCGCGTGTTCATCTTGTTTGGACTTCAAAAACCTTTATCGGTCGAAAAATATGGTCTTGAGGAGAAAGCGCGATGACAATCAAACCAAGTGCATTTACCACTATGTTTGAGCGTAAGCGACTTGTTTCCATCACCACAATAGGGACAAGCTTTCACACACGGCCGTTGTCCACCGGATAACATGCCATACGCAGGAAAATCATTGATAGTCCACATTAGTGCAGACCTCATATGAAAATTCTGTTTTGTGGATACATCGTAAGTAAACAACCCTGTTTCCCACAATTTGCTTCAACTCCTTAATCAATGGTTGCAAATAAACATCGAGGTTTCCTTTTGGATTTTTCGCCCCGGTACAAGCATCGATAAGAATATAAAGCTGTCTTTTCATGCACAACCAGGGCGGAAGATTGTATGGTGTAACCATGGTCGGCGAAAGAAGAGTAGTTCTTCCCAAAATTACCAAAATGTGCAAAAACCGTCGTGCAAAGTCCTAACCGCACATTTCTAGGCTCCTTAGCAAACTCGGGGTGCATTTGGTCAAAATGCTTCCAAGCTTCAACGTCACTTGGGTGGGCCATTATACCGCTTGTCACCGGGTTTTCGCGTGCCACCTCATTTCCTTGCCTATATGTTTCGTGGCGTACAACCTTTGGAGTCTAGGTCCAATCGGAAATAAGTCATCGCTTTGTTAGGCACACGTTGACCTCTTGCGTTCGCTGGTTTATATCGATCATGGTCACACTTCCGACACTTGTCCGGATTCGCGTCCTCCTCCCAAAATAACATACACCCCGCAGGACACACGTGTATTTTCTCATGGGGTAGCTCTAATGCCTTTAACAACTTTTTGGTTTGATAGAAGTTCGAGGTCATTAAGTTATTCTTCGGAAGAATATCTCCTATCAAACGGTAACCCGTCAACGCATTTGTGAGAGAGGTTGTGATCACATTTCAAAGTGAGCAACCTAGAAGCCGCTTGCGATGCGGAGACACTACTTCCATCACATCTGAGGTTCCTCTGCGTTTTCAGCATTTCAAAAAGCGATGCAACTTTAGGGTTTGGTGTCTCATTGTTCTCTCTTGGTTAAGAAATTCTTCTCTTACGTGATCAATCCTATCACGTAATTCGTCATTAACCATGTCCACGATAAGGGTTCACATTCCGTTCTTCTTTGAACGTTGATCGGAATGGGAAACTCTTCACCATGACACACACAATCATAGTAGTTTGCGCAAAACCCATATTTAGTTAAATTTAATCTCACGTCATGTTCGATCGAAAATTTAGTGTTCTTACACTTACTACATGGACACTTCATCATTCCATTATTTGCCCGAAACGAATCTAACTGCTTTGCATGTTTTATGAATTCCTCCACACCATTCACAAATACCGGGTTAAATTTCTTGTTAGCATCCAACCTCTCGTACATCCAACTACGTTCTATTCTCTTCATTTTCAATCCTACACATCATATCATACAAAATATGAGACTAACAATAGTCTTTGAAGGTTGTCTCAACACTTTTGCAAACTCAGGTTTTACTCAACTTACTATGAAACTAACAACACTTTAACCTAAATTTTCAATTCATGGTCAAAGGTTCGACGTCAAAATAATTCGGAGGCTTTGTCGGATAACAAAGTACCCCAGAGTACCATTTTCCAAGCGGGTAGGAACAAGACCTTTGAGGACCTTATGTATGTTATGCTTATCATGTAAGCACATACTTATCATCATTTCAATCCAAATTCAACAAACCAATTCAACCAACATCCGGTTTCTAAACTAATATACATATCTATCCCAATTTCAATATCAGGCAATATCAAGAATATCTCAACAAACCATATCAACCATTTCAATAATGTAAGCATTTTCCTAACTTATCTAACTAATACACATAAGTAAGCATTTTCCTAACTTATAATTACTACACATATATATCTATAAATATATACTACATATGATACACTATATATATATATATATTTATAACAAAAGGAAAAAAAAATTTGAAAAAAATTACATACTACAATATATATATACATATACATACATATATATATATATATAAAACGAAAAATAAAAATAAAAAATATACATACATATATATACGCTGTGGCAGAGAGGGAGGGGGAATCGGGTGCTGGGAGAGGGGGTGGGAGGGGAGGGAAGAGGTTACTGTGGGTGGGCTGCGGCGGTGGTGGAAGGAGGTGGCGCGGAAGAAACGACTTTCAGCAGGGGCGGCGGGAGAGAAGAGGGGAGAAGAAGAGAAATGAGGAAGAAAAAGGGATTAGTCGTGATATCCGCCCGTTTTGCGACGGAATTTAATGTCCGTCGCAAACTAACCCTAATTCCGTCATAAAAATCTAAATTGAGAATAATAAAATAATTTTATAAAATTTTATTAAATATTCCGTCATAAAATAATAAAAATTCCGCCGCAAAATGTCCCGCCAAGTGGAAAAATTGGTACCAAATCGTCCCGCCAAATGTCCCGTCGCAAACAATAAAACATCCGTCAGAAGCGTAAATTTGCGACGGAAATAAAATCCGTCGCGAAAATTCCGTCGCATAAAACTGCTGTTTTTTTGTAGTGGTAGATCATTTTTTTCTTAGCATGTGACAACGCCACATATAATCGACCATGTGCAAAAACAGGCTCTTTTAAATAAACACCAACACAATCTAAAGTTTGCCCTTGAGCTTTATTAATTGTCATCGCAAAGCACAATCTAATTGGAAATTGATGCCGTTTAAATGGAACTGGATAAAACTCTTCATTCGAAGGCTGTAACATGATTTTATGAAGGAAAACCATTTTTCCAGCATGGTCTCATATAGCAATTTCAGCATGTATTATGTTTTTATCAAGCTTTATGCGCCATAAACGTGTGCAGTTACACAGGCCTTCACATGGGTCAAGGTTTCGAAGCAATATAATAGGAGCATTGACTTTGAGAATTAATTTATGTGGTGGTAACCCGTTTGGCCGTACGCTATTTAACATGTCTTCATACAATCCTTGATCATTTGGGTTAATGGCTTCATCATAACTAAGATACTCAGTTTCAGAACCTTCTATTATTTTAATCATATGTTCGTTTATTTCGTCAACAAATTCATTTTTTGTTGTCAGAATCGCTCGACTAATACAATGTCCAGGCACAAAAGTTGGTCTATCAATTTCAGGAAATACTGTAGACATAAGATTCTCTAGACCATATTTGTCATTTTCCGGGGATATGATTATGTCGGTTGGCAGTTCTATTGTTTCACTATCGGCAAACTGATATGTTCCATCTCCAATATTTAATAGGAATTCTGTAAATCTGGGATCTAATCTAGCTCTCATATTTTGAATTAATTTTATCTTTGTTAATTCAAGCCACACATATGACTTGCATAATGATGCATTTATTGTTTGGTTTTTAGTACCTCCGCGTACAACAGGGAGAGTTTGCCTAAAATCACCACCTAGTACAACTATCTTGCCACCAAATATCTTGGGGCAATCTGTTCGGAGGATTTTGCATCACTAAACAAAAAATAATTTATAAACCTATACCTAACATGCAAACTAACTCCTAACCGACCGAATATCGGGTAATTGCTAGCATAGTAGGGTAAGTACGGGTATCGAACCACAGGGAATTGGGATGTTGAATCTAATCTTATTAACTCTTTAAATTGTTACTACTAAACCTAAACTAAAAACGATAAAATAAACTGGACAGAGGATTGTCAATCCAAAGCCAGGAAGGATAAAAGCGAAAATAAATAAATAAAACTATAAACGGAAAGAACATAAACTAAAGATACATGGGATCAAAAAAAATATAAACCAAGTGATTTCAATCCTAGTTCATCTCATGATTTTAATTCAAATTGTGGTTTCACCTATCAAAGGTATGAATTCCTACTTCCGTAAGTAATCCGTCTATCAATCTCATCATCTTCCGATCTATAGAGATTAACGCTCTCAAAACAAGGTGCAAGATTTATTAGATCTAACAACCTAGAAATCTAACCTATCAACTTCCGTTAGGTCAAGGTTAATAATCCCATCTTTCCTATGGCAATCTAAGGTTTACACCGACTCTCGTCATACGGTAAACATCAATAAGCAATTCATCTTCCGATATTGATTGCATAAACAAATAAGCATAGGAAGATACAAAACGAATCAAAGATCATAAAAATAAAACAGGGATCGAATAGATTAAAAAGATAAACTCACATAGTTTATACAATGGATGATCCATGAATTGAAAACGAAAAAACGATCCTAATCTAACCCGGATCACCCGAGCACAAGGCTCGGGTGATCGGCCTTGAAACTCCCAAAGTGCGGCTGCTCCTCTAGGTTTAAGTGTATGAGAAATTATGTATGTATTAGGGTTGGGGATATGCGGCCTTTTATAGAAAACAAAGTCGGCTGGGCCTAAAACTAGGTCGGTTGTGCTTAAGTCGGCCGCGGACGCCCGTCCTCTTCTCTGGACGCTCGTCCAACATTCTGAACGCTAGAGCAGACGCTCGTTCATACCACGTCCAAACTCTCTGTATGTAAAAGCCCCTCTTGGACGCCAGTCTGAAGCAGTGGACGCCCATCCATAGTGGACGGGACTTGGACGCCAGTCCAGCATGCCTGGAAGCTGATTTCTTCATCTTTATCCTTTTCTTCTCATCCCTATCTCTTCTCTTCATCAGAAAATCCGAATGCAACCTCTTCTAATCCTCTTTTAGCTCGAAAACATGTATCTAAAAGATAGTAAAACATACCAAAGCGTAACATAACTCCAAAACAATATAAAATCACAATTTAAGTACATAATTCGTTACGCTTTTGCAATTCAACTATTGAAAACACCATTTGCTCAATATTTCAATATAACATTTCGATTTCTATGAGAAACATACGAATATGGGGAAATTGATATAAAACATATCCTTATAAAGCGTATAAAATCACCCTTAACAACTCCCCCACACTTAAACCTTGCTCGTCCCGAGCAAGACAAAACATAATCAAGACTCGAGACATATAAACATTTATGCAACCATAAAGCATATTCAATATTTAGAGGTTCACCCAAGTGTGTGTGCATAGCCATAATAAATTTCCACTAAACCCACACTTGAAATTGATTCAAACAAAACTAGCCAACATCCCATTTAAATCAGAAATATAAAAACGATTATAACATGCACCTCAAAAAACATACGCATTCCGAAAAGAATGATAGAGGATATTTAAGACCTTTCTGACATACTCAGAGGATAATCCCTACAACATATCTTTCAGTTTATACTGGGGATAGTCAGAAGATAACTACGGTTCTCACCCATCTTTTCACATTACCATTCACTAACTTTTCCTTTAAGATTAACTTAATTCCACATATATAGCATATATGCCCTCATTCCCAGCAATAGGATGTTTCGTGATAACACCCAAGCTGGACTAACTATCATCAGGCAGTCGGGAGCTATTGAACCTCATAGTGGTATAGGACATTTCGTGATAATGCCCTACCGCACTCCAATCATCGGCAGCTACTTCCGACATACACATATATTATTCATATTATTCATCTAAGAGTGGTATTCAAACCTTAAATTATATCCTTCCTATCACATTCAAACCTTCAGATATTCACAGTATGTCATACTTTAATTCTAAACACAAACTATTAAAAAATTTCAAAATTTGTATGTAAGCAAAGAATCATGCGATAATCATCAAAAATCTCTAATCAAATGGGCATAGCTTTAAATTATAGCTCATCATTTACTATGGCACGTGAAAAATAGTGTTGGGTGAGACATCTAAATTTACTAAATATGCAAAATAATGCACCAATGATATAAAAACTCAAATAAAGATATGCCTTTGCTCACTTGGGACAAAACAAACAAATTTTAAAATTTAGCACTTTTTCATAGAAATATAACGAATTAAGCAAACGATATGTAGATACACCAAACCATTCCCCTCCCCCACACTTAAATTACAACATGTCCTCATGTTGTGCAGAATTAAAGAAAAGATAAAAAACTTAGCTGATTTGGTAATGATATGAAGATAGGCTGAAGAAGGATAGATAATCGATCCGCGTTTCCGAGGCACGAGATGTCATAGGTACTCCTCTCCAGATTCACTTCCAAGTTAGCTTAACAAGAACAGCTAAAAATGTGCCTGCACCACTTGAAAAACATGGCAGTATCTCGGGAACACGGGGGAAATATAACAAGCAACAATAATTATAGACAAGAAATAAGCACATGATATAATGGCTCAGATGGAAAAATCACCACACTGGGAAAGCACAGGACACCTAAGCGTCTAAACACAACTGAACGGAAGTTTGATATAAGCACAAAAGGAAATAAAGCCACAGAAGCTGGTAGAATAATATAAACCATATGTGCAAACAGAAACATCAAACTCCAACTAATAATGACAGAGGATTATACATGGAGAAGAAGTCATAGAGATTTTTCAAATTAAGCCCATATAAAGATGGAAATTATACATGGAACATTACAAAACAGTAGGGCTAGGTGCAACTACATGAAAAAGATATTACAATGCAATCTACATGATAAAGTGGTAGCGTACGGCAAGCCGACAGTAACTACCCTTAAGGAAAATAAAAGACAACAGAAAAACAATACACCTAGATGACATGCAACTAAATGATATGCATCTATATGATATGCAAAAATAAAAGAAAACAAAAGAAAGAAAACTAGCCCACTCATTTGTTGGAAAGGTGTCCTAAACCCAATCGGGTTGGACCGGATCCGACCGGGTCGGGTCATTTACAGTCTATTTAGTTCATGTAATAACTTTATTATGATTAATAAAAGCACTTATGTTATTATATATTGTTTGTCTTCATATTATTTGTTGTATATATATATAGTAACGTCCCTAGTATCAATCTGTGATAGAGAAACCATGATAGTGATTATGGTTGATGAGATCTCTAATCACTATAACAAGGTTGGTACTTAAATGTCTCTAGTCTTACATATTATCAAATGGGACATTGATAGTATAATCGGACTAGCACGTATTGGATGTCTTCTATCTTTTAGAAGGTAGGGATAGATCTCGTCTATCGAAGTGTAGAGACACTTGGGTATGCGTGGGCGTGTATTAGAGAATGCGACGTTAGAGGTGACCCACTTACATTAAGTGTCACACTATGTGGCGGTTGTGTAATTATCCTTTGACCGAGTCTTCATGGCATCACGGTGTGGATTGTCATGCTTTGACACTATTGAGATTTCTCCTAACCACGGGGCGATCATGCGGTAGTGATTGGGTATGATATTGAAGCATGCGGAGTATACATGATTGGTCGTCCGGGAATCACGTATCCTATGATTGGGATCGAATATCCGAAATGGCCTTCTTATAAGGAATGTCTCGCTCTCGAGAATCTTTGCAAAGTGGGAGTAAATGTGTTATTCGAGAGAGCATGATATCCAGATTATAAGATACGATCGTCAATGTATTGACACTCGAGATACGATCGTATGGATATTGTTACAATGATAGGATTGTAAGTTACACGGTAAGCGCTTCACATGAAAGGTAGTAGTCATTGCTTTTGACTCTTCCGATAATTGGGGTCACGGTGTGTTGCTGACGCTATCCCGTGATCGTTAGGTATGAAGGGCATTTTAGTAAATTGCACTTTGTGTCTACGGCCAACATATTCGAAGCCTATCGGGTCACACACATATGAACATCGAGTCGGATTAAAATGCGGTTATAGTTGATAACCAAATAAGGAAAGTTTATCTCAGACTATAAAGGTTATAGTGGTAAATTAATATGGTGGTGTTTATTTATTATGAATAAATAAAACACAAGATATTAATTATATATAAATTATATTAATTAAAGAATATTCCGGAAGTCAATTTGTTGACTAACGGGCGCCACTTTTGAGTGTATGAGATACACTTGGATTGTGCACTTTAATTAATAAATATTGCCATAATATTAATATAGGATATTAATTGATTTTGCAAAAATAGATTTATGGTAATAAGATAATTATAATCAATATATGATATTGACAAAATAAATTATAATAAAAGAGATAAATCAATCTAATTGATTTTCCTTATTTTATTAGAAAAAGGTTTTCTTCTCCACACTTGAGATGGGCGCCACCTCCTCTATAAAAGGAAGTGGGTGTCAAGCTCTTTTGTACAACACAATTGCAAGAGTTCATAATTCTCGTGTAAAATAGAGAGCTCTCCATAGTGAGTTTGTGAGGAAGAAAAGGTCGGTCTAGCGGCCGGAGTTTTACGATAGCAATCAAGGAGGATTCGGCGAGGGTTCGTGTGGATTAGCGATAGAGGCCGGACGCGTGGGCGGCTTGCGCATTGAACTACTCTCCGTTGGCGGTCAAAGCGACGATCTTGTAGATCATCTAAGGTATAACCGTCAAACTACTTAACGTGTTTATTGCATTAAACGAAGAACGATCTAGAAAAGGAAATCAAATTTTAAATTCCGCTGCGTTAAACTAGTGATTTCCTTACAGTGGTATCGGATCCAGACTTCGAGCTTAAGCAATAAGCATAATTTAAATGCGTAGTATTTAATCGATAGATGCAAGATTTAAATCACGAAACGTTAAAACGAAAAAAAAAAAATTAGGGTTCTTTGGGGTCGGCCGATGGCGGCGCCCTCCCTCAAGGGCGGCGGCGGTAACCCTAGGGTTGCCGTCCGTCGGCTCTCCTCTTCCAATGGGGAGATCGGCCTTTTTCGTTTTGTGATATTTTATTGTGCATAGATATCTCGTTTGTTTAGTTGTGTCATATGGCCAACCAATGGTTCAAATAGTTTGGACCATTGGGAAACCATATGGCATGTTGGCCTTTCCAAATTTTGATTTGGAATAGGCCTTTGCCCTTTTCAAATATTTGATTTGGAATAGGCCTAAGCCTAGGCCACTTCCAAAATTTTGATTTTGGAAAGTAGCCAGGCCTAAACCAAAACTATTTGGCCTTTCCAAATATTTGATTTGGAATAGGCCTAGGCCCTTTCCAAATATTTGATTTGGAATAGGCCTAGGCCTAGGCCACTTCCAAAATTTTGATTTTGGAAAGTGGCCAGGCCTAGACTAAAATAGTTTGGCCTTTCCAAATATTTGATTTGGAATAGGCCTAGGCCCTTTCCAAATATTTGATTTGGTATAGGCCTAGGCCTAGGCCACTTCCAAAATTTTGATTTTGGAAAGTGGGCAGGCCTAAGCTAAATTTAGTTTTGGAAAGGAAAAAAATAGGAGACTTTATAATTTTAATTTTATTTTGAATAGTTCAAATTTAATTAAAATTAAAATCGATTTAAAAATTAAATGTTAATTTTAATTTTCGGTTAAGTCATATAATTAATTAAAAGTTATTTAATTATTTGACGTGATAAAATAAAGACGCATGAGTAGTAGTAGTTATAATTAGAATTTAATCTTTTTCATAAGATAAAATTGTATGGATTAGATGTGTAGATATAATGTGATTATATGGACCCCGATTGATCATGGACTCGACCAATAGGATAGATGGGAATGTTTTTCTTTATGTTGGTTTTGAAAAATTGTCTAGGCCGTTATGAAGAAGCGTGACCTAGTTTACTTTTGCATTTATCCCATTCCTAAGCTCCCCGTGTGCGGCGGGTGTAATTATTTATTATGTAACAAGAATGGAGCAAAAGTTCAAGACCAAGGAGAACCCATTGGCGTCAAACAATAAAGATCCTATTGGCGGTTGCAGATACCCTTAGTTTGTGACCAGCGGTTTAAATCGGCTTGTATTGAAACCGCATCTAGGAAAAGTCCATGATCATACCGGTTATTTTATGCGGCGGAATGTTGTGTATGTTTTACTTTATATGATATCATAGTAATATGCACATAGTAGATGAGACCATAATTAAACCAAATTAATTAAGTGAATTAATTTAAAATTATTCCCACGCCAAAAATCGAGCCAAAATTGTCTCCCAATATTATAATGACGGTGAAGAGCCTTTGTTCGGATCAAGCGATCGACCACCGTCGGGAGTTGACTACTACCACGGGTATATCGTTATTATTGAGATATGATCGCCACGAGATCTCATGAATATTGGGTTATGACTCGACTAAAGTCTTTCGGTGATTGGCCACCGTCGAGGGCCGTCGACTTTAGAGACAAGGGTTAACTATCACATAGAGATGTGAGGCGTCAAAGAGTTGACTAGTCACCACCGGGAGTCGCATGCGATCGACCGTGGTAGAGTACCTACCTTTCGAAATTGCCGAGATTGATCGACCACCGTCGGGATTAAGGCAACTAGATGGGGTCCCGACCACTAAAGAATTAATTAAATTCTTGAAAGCCAATAGGGAATAGTTGGCTAGTGGGAGTAAAACCTTATAAATTTCTTAGTGCAAATTTAGGTTTTTATACATGAGCTTTTACTTATTCTATCTTTATTTATTGTTGTAGAAAATGTCAAACAAATTGAACCTTCGTTTTATCATCGAAAACAAGCTTGCGAAACTAATTTTCTCGATTGGGAAAGAAACCTCAAAATCGTTTTGAGGCACGAGAAGATTGGCTATGTCTTGGGCGAGGCCCTACCGGAAAAGCCCCGAGGGTTCGGTGTGAGATGTTGTCGAGAAGTACAACAAGCAATCGCTCGACAAGATCGATGCTACATGTATCATGCTTGCTTCTATGACACCTGAGTGCGAAAGCAGACATGAGTCCATGGGCGCCTACTCTATCATGGTCCACTGAAGGAACTTTATGCTTCTCGGGTCCCGCCTTTGAGAGAGTGCGAGGTCTCGAAGGCCTGTTTAGTTGTAAGATGGCATCTGGGACTGCGGTGGGGTCACACGTGCTTAAAATGATCGGGTACATAGAGAGGCTTGGGAAGTGGGCCACAAGTTGGAGCGAGAGTTGAGTATTGACTTGATTACGCAATCTCTACCGACTCATTCTCATGGTTTGTGATGAACTATCACATGAACAAGATAGATTGCTCCCTAGCGGAGTTATTGAACATGTTGAAAAGCTACTTGAAGGCACCGTAGGGAAGGAAAGCAAGTGTTCTTTGGTCACTTCAAGCAAGGGCAAGGCAAAAGCCCGAGAAAAAAGTCCAAGAAGGCGAAGGCCGCACCTAAGCCAACGCCTAAGATAGCAAAAGACAAATCCAAGGATGCTTGCTTCCATTTGCGGTGAGACCGGACATTGGAGGAGAAGCGCAAGGGCTTCTTGAGTACCAAGAAGAAGCATTACGATGCTTCGACTTCAGGTATATTTATGATTGAGATCAACATTACTTCTTCTAAGTCTAACCCTTTGGGTATTAGATCATGGTTGTGGTTCTCATATTTGTACGAATATGCAGGCACTAAGAAGAACTAGAGATCGAGGAAAGGAGAGGTGGACCTACGCGTTGGAAATGGAGCAAGTGTTCTTTGCTGGCCGTAGGAGTTTACTTTCTTTCATTACCCAAGTGGGCTAGTACTAGAACTCAATAAGCTGTTATTTTGTTCTGCTCTGACGAAGAGCATTATTTCTATTTCGCATTAGATGTTGATGGATTTTCTTTTACGTTTGAGAATAAATGTTGTTCTTTTCACGTGATGGAATCTTTTATGGTACTTGGCATACTTAGCAATGGTCTCTACATATTAGATATGAATGTTGATGTACTTAATATAAATAACAAGAAAGCCAAAACAAATGACTTGAATGAATCCTACTTATGGCATTGTAGACTTGGCCATATAAATAAGAATCGCATTTCCAAACTCCATAAAGATGGAATGTTGGATCAATTCGATTCACGAATCGTTTGATACATGCGAAGCTTGTTTACTTGGCAAGATGACAAAGTCACCTTTTAGTGGCAAAGGGATAAGATCCAATGAATTGCTTGAGCTTATACATGCGATGTGTGTGGCCCAATGTCAATTCAAGCCAAAGGAGGATACTCTTATTTTATCACTTTCACCGATGACCATTCTCGCTATGGTTATATATACTTAATGAAGTATAAGTCTGAAGCCTTGAAAAGTTCAAAGAATTCGAAGTGAAGTGGAGAAACAAGCTGGGTAAAGAAATCAAAACACTTCGATCCGATCGAGGTGGAGAATACCTAGATGGAGAGTTTCAAAGTTATTTAAAGGAGAATGGGATTCTACGAATGGACCCCTCCAGTGACGCCTCAAATGAATGGCATATCGAGAGGAGGAATCGTACTTTGTTAGACATGGTACGTTCCATGATGAGCTATGCTGATTCTTCCAAAATCGTTTTGGGGTATGCTCTAGAAACCGCATCCTATACATCGAACCGAGTTCCATCAAAGACGGTTGAGTCCACTCCTATGAAGTGTTCAAAGGAAGAAACCAACACTAGGTTACATGAAACCTTGGGGATGTCCATTTATGTGAAACGAACCATGCGACAAGCTGGAACCTAGATCGACAAATGTCTGTTTGTGGGTTATCCTAGGAAACCAAAGGGTAGCAATTTTACCACCCCGAGGAACAAAAGGTGTTTGTTGCCGGGGATGGCCACTTACGGAGAAAGAGTTTATTACGGATAGGGTCGGTGGGAGTAAGATTGATCTTGAAGAAATTCGAGAACCACTTACGGATAACAATCCGTTGATGGAAGTAGAGGAGACACCACATACAAATGTGGCGCCACCTCTACCAGAGACACAATAGCACCTCGAAGATCCACTCAGGAACGCCGTGGACCCGAAAGGTACACGGCATGTATCTCATGGAAGACGAGGACCCTAGAACTTATGAGGAAGTGCTATTAAGGCATGACAAAGAGAAATGGCTAGAAGCCATGAATTACGAGATGGAATCCATGAAGGACAACCAAGTTTGGAACTTAGTTGATCCGCTGAGGAATAGTTCCCATAGGGTGTAAATGGGTCTTTAAGAGAAAGACCGACATGGACGATAACGTGACCACCTACAAGGCTAGGTTGGTGGCAAAAGGTTATAAGCAAAGACAAGGAGTTGACTATGATGAAACCTTCTACTTTGTTGCCATGTTAAAATCCATTAGAATTTTGCTCGCTATTGCAAACATACCATGATTACGAAATCGGCGGATGGATGTGAAAACAGCTTTCCTTAACGGGAACACGTGCGAGGAAGTGTATATGACACAACCTGAGGTTTCACAACCAATGACGCCAGGATGGTGTAAAGCGCAAAGATCCATTTATGGATTAAAGCAAGCTTCTCGGAGTTGGAATCTTCGCTTTGATGAGATAATCAAGCAGTTTGATTTCATCAAGAACGAAGATGAGCCCCTGTGTTTACAAGAAGGTTAGTGGGAGTGCCATTGTGTTCTTAGTGCTTTATGTGGATGACATATCTTGCTCATAGGGAATGATGTGCCTATGTTACAATCAGTCAAAGCTTGGTTATCCAAGAACTTCTCAATGAAGGACTTGGGTGAGGCAACCTATATTCTAGGAATAAAGATCTATAGAGATAGATCTAAAAGGTTGCTTGGTGCGTGCAATCCACCTACATAGACAAGATTTGAAGAGATTCAAAGCATGGAGTAGTCCAAGAAAGGATTGCTACCCATGTCACATGGGCTCTACACATCAAAGGAATGAGTCCTAAGACGAGAGGAGGAAAGGGCACAAATGAGTAAAGTCCCTTATGCTTCGGCAATCGGGTCTATCATGTATGCCATGTTATGCACAAGACCAGACGCCTCGTACCCTCTTAGTATGACTAGTAGGTACCGGTCAATCCAGGTGATGGTCACTGGATTCTTTGTCAAGAATATCCTTAAGTACTTGAGAAGGACTAGGGATATGTTCACGGTTTTCGAACGATGATTTAGTATTACGAGGTTACACAGATGCCAGTTTCCGAACTGACAAGGACGACTTTAAGTCACAATCTGGATTTGTTTTCACGCTTAACGGGCGGAGCGGTGGTGGAAGAGTTCCAAGCGAGGAGACTACTGCAGACTCTACAACGGAAGCCGAATACATAGCAGCCTCGGAGGCGGCAAAGGAAGCGATTTGGATGAAGAAGTTCATTCATCGAACTTGGTGTGGTTCCTCCATTGAAGGTCCAGTGCCTGCATCTTTGTGATAATAATGGAGCGATATCTCGATCAAAGGAACCAAGGTCTCATCGAAGTCCAAACATGTGCTACTGGCGCTATCACTTGATTAGAGATAGTAGATAGAGGAGATGTAAAGATAGAGAAAGTCCACACGGATGATAACATAGCCGATCCGTTAACCAAGGCATTGTCTCAAGCTAAGCATGAGAAACATGTTCACTTGCACGGGCTTAGGCATATGGGTGATTGGCTTTAGGCCAAGTGGGAGATTGTTGGAAAGGTGTCCTAAACCCAATCGGGTTGGACCGGATCCGACCGGTCGGGTCATTTCTGATCTATTTAGTTCATGTAATAACTTTATTATGATTAATAAAAGCACTTATGTTATTATATATTGTTTGTCTTCATATTATTTGTTGTATATATATATAGTAACGTCCCTAGTATCAATCATGATAGAGAAACCATGATAGTGATTATGGTTGATGAGATCTCTAATCACTATAACAAGGTTGGTACTTAAATGTCTCTAGTCTTACATATTATCAAATGGGACATTGATAGTATAATCGGACTAGCACGTATTGGATGTCTTCTATCTTTTAGAAGGTAGGGATAGATCTCGTCTATCGAAGTGTAGAGACACTTGGGTATGCGTGGGCGTGTATTAGAGAATGCGACGTTAGGTGACCGACTCCACTTACATTAAGTGTCACACTATGTGGCGGTTGTGTAATTATCCTTTTGACCGAGTCTTCATGGCATCACGGTGTGGATTGTCATGCTTTGACACTATTGAGATTTCTCCTAACCACGGGCGATCATGCGGTAGTGATTGGGTATGATATTGAAGCATCGCGGAGTATACATGATTGGTCGTCCGGGAATCGCGTATCCTATGATTGGGATCGAATATCCGAAATGGCCTTCTTATAAGGAATGTCTCGCTCTCGAGAATCTTTGCAAAGTGGGAGTAAATGTGTTATTCGAGAGAGCATGATATCCAGTTATAAGATACGATCGTCAATGTATTGACACTCGAGATACGATCGTATGGATATTATTTACAAATGATAGGATTGTAAGTTACACGTAAGCGCTTCACATGAAAGGTAGTAGTCATTGCTTTTGACTCTTCCGATAATTGGGGGTCACGGTGTGTTGCTAGACGCTATCCCGTGATCGTTAGGTATGAAGGGCATTTTAGTAAATTGCACTTTGTGTCTACGGCCAACATATTCGGAAGCCTATCGGGTCACACACATATGAACATCGAGTCGGATTAAAATGCGGTTATAGTTGATAACCAAATAAGGAAAGTTTATCTCTAGACTATAAAGGTTATAGTGGTAAATTAATATGGTGGTGTTTATTTATTATGAATAAATAAAACACAAGATATTAATTATATATAAATTATATTAATTAAAGAATATTCCGGAAGTCAATTTGTTGACTAATGGGGCGCCACTTTTGAGTGTATGAGATACACTTGGATTGTGCACTTTAATTAATAAATATTGCCATAATATTAATATAGGATATTAATTGATTTTGCAAAAATAGATTTATGGTAATAAGATAATTATAATCAATATATGATATTGACAAAATAAATTATAATAAAAGAGATAAATCAATCTAATTGATTTTCCTTATTTTATTAGAAAAAGGTTTTCTTCTCCTCCACACTTGAGATGGGGCGCCACCTCCTCTATAAAAAGGAAGTGGGTGTCAAGCTCTTTTGTACAACACAATTGCAAGAGTTCATAATTCTTATGTAAAATAGAGAGCTCTCCATAGTGAGTTTGTGAGGAAGAAAAGGTCCGGATCTAGCGAGCCGGAGTTTTTTTACGATAGCAATCCAAGGAGGATTCGGCGAGGGGTTCGTGTGGATTAGCGATAGAGGCCGGACGCGTGGGCGGCTTGCGCGATTGAACTACTCTCCGTTGGCGGTCAAAGCGACGATCTTGTAGATCATCTAAGGTATAACCGTCAAACTACTTAACGTGTTTATTGCATTAAACGAAGAACGATCTAGAAAAGGAAATCAAATTTTAAATTCCGCTGCGTTAAACTAGTGATTTCCTTACATCATTTGCAACACGACATGTATATCATAAACGTCTACCAAATAATGATAGTTTACGATAAACGACAGTACTACTCATTATATGCAATGTAGACGCGCCTTAAGACTCATCAAAGGTGATAGCATTATGGAAAACCAACAGTTAGCTATACTAAACAGATATAACTCATAAGCCAAAGATAGTAGCATACGGAAAACTGACAGTAGCTACCCATATGAGTTACAAAAATAACAAGAAAGCACATAGGTCTTAAGGCTCACAGGATTCATCACAACGATATGTAGCATACGGAAACCGACATTAGCTACTAAATAACAATAAGAACAGTTATAGCATACGAGAACCGACAGTAACTATAACATGCATGGATGAATCATGTATATAAAAGTTACTCAACATGGATTGCAATAGATGGAAAGAAAACCATAACGGTGAAAGAACAGGACATCTACGCATATACAAAACGGCCACAGAGGCTCACAATAAAACATCTATGTCAATTAATGAAGCATGTATATAAAAATTAATCAATTATTTAACATGGATCAGTAGATGGAAATATGTAAACATGCAAGTTCAGAACATCTACGTAAAAATAACTAGCCACAGAAGCTCATATGGAAGTGTCCACGTCAAATAAAGCATTAAAAATCAAATTTAGAAAAATTCTTGAACCTGGACTGGCGTCCGTTATTCCAGACGGACGTTCTCCTGGAAATTTTGCACTGGCCAGGCGTTCAATGAGCCGAACGCTCGTCTGACTCAGAAAAACTGGAACAGAGTTGAGCAAAATTGGACGGACGGACGTCTACTAGTCAGGACGCCCGTTCACCTGCATGTTATGGACTGGACGGGCGTTCGCTTACCTTGAACGCTCGTCCAAACATCGAATTTGCACAGAAAAGCAGGGAAAACACAACAAACACTAAATAGATCATCAATTCAAAACAAACCAGAACGCATACAGCAGCCACGGATAAATTTAAGCACAGAGGGCACTAGGTTACAGATTAGGTTACACTTCACGCTTCACAAATCGAGTAAAAAACTTTTTGCACATTCTTAACCCAACGGTCATCGAAACACGGCAAAAATAAAAACTCTCAATTTGTGTGACGCTACTTTTATTGAAAACTACCTAAAAAGATATGGAAACAGAAACCTAACCCTAAACTACGAAAAATTTAAAACAGAAAAACAGAAAACCCTAAAAGAAAAGGAAAAAAAAGTGTTGAAATCTTCTGAGCCCAAAATGGAAGGGAAAACAGTGGATTTTGACCTCAAAAACGGCACTGAACGGCCTACGGCGGTTCACTACGTCGTCGGCATCGGAACGAGCTTTCCGAATTGGGGTCCTGCGTTCCAAACGGACACTCGAGCCGAAAGTTACGGCCAAAATACTAACAGGTGCTAAAACGATCCCTTTTATCCAAAGATTTGATCGTTAAAAACGTGGAGTCAGATAATTCAACCTCAGATGTCCCCTAATCAATGTAGAAACTAGAAAGGACAGAAACAAAAACCTATCTATGAAAAATTCGTAACAAAATAGAGAAATTAACTCAATTAGATTCAACAAAACACCGATTCCCCGGCAACGGCGCCACTTTTGTTCGGAGGATTTTGCATCACTAAACAAAAAATAATTTATAAACCTATACCTAACATGCAAACTAACTCCTAACCGACCGAATATCGGGTAATTGCTAGCATAGTAGGGTAAGTACGGGTATCGATCCACAGGGAATTGGGATGTTGAATCTAATCTTATTAACTCTTTAAATTGTTACTACTAAACCAAAACTAAAAACGATAAAATAAACTGGACAGAGGATTGTCAATCCAAAGCCAGGAAGGATAAAAGCGAAAATAAATAAATAAAACTATAAACGAAAAGAACATAAACTAAAGATACATGGGATCAAACAAAATATAAACCAAGTGATTTCAATCCTAGTTCATCTCATGATTTTAATTCAAATTGTGGTTTCACCTATCAAAGGTATGAATTCCTACTTCCGTAAGTAATCCGTCTATCAATCTCATCATCTTCCGATCTATAGAGATTAACGCTCTCAAAACAAGGTGCAAGATTTATTAGATCTAACAACCTAGAAATCTAACCTATCAACTTCCGTTATGTCAAGGTTAAAAATCCCATCTTTCCTATGGCGATCTAAGGTTTACACCGACTCTCGTCATACGGTAAACATCAATAAGCAATTCATCTTCCGATATTGATTGCATAAACAAATAAGCATAGGAAGATACAAAACGAATCAAAGATCATAAAAATAAAACAGGGATCGAATAGATTAAAAAGATAAACTCACATATATAGTTTATACAATGGATGATCCATGAATTGAAAGCGAAAAAAGCGATCTAATCTAACCGGATCACCCGAGCACAAGGCTCGGGTGATCGGCCTTGAAACTCCCAAAGTGCGGCTGCTCCTCAGGTTTAAGTGTATGAGAAATTATGTATGTATTAGGGTTGGGGATATCGGCCTTTTATAGAAAACAAAGTCAATTTGGGCCTAAAACTAGGTCGGTTGTGCTTAAGCCGCCGCGGACGCCCGTCCTCTTCTCTGGACGCTCGTCCAACATTCTGAACGCTAGAGCAGACGCTCGTTCATACCACGTCCAAACTCTCTGTATGTAAAAGCCCCTCTTGGACGCCAGTCTGAAGCAGTGGACGCCCGTCCATAGTGGACGGGACTTGACGCCTTGATCCGGCATGCTGGAAGGCGATTTCTTCATCTTTATCCTTTTCTTCTCATCCCTATCTCTTCTCTTCATCAGAAAATCCTAATGCAACCTCTTCTAATCCTCTTTTAGCTCGAAAACATGTATCTAAAAGATAGTAAAATATACCAAAGCGTAACATAACTCCAAAACAATATAAAATCACAATTTAAGTACATAATTCGTTACGTTTTGCAATTCAACTATTGAAAACACCATTTGCTCAATATTTCAATATAACGCTCGATTTCTATGAGAAACATACGAATATGGGGGAAATTGATATAAAACATATCCTTATAAAATGTATAAAATCACCCTTAACACAATCCATAATGTCTTTTAGTAAATTGTCTAATGCCTCTATGGCTGCTCTTTTTGACATTGGCGCTTCATCCCAAATAATCAATTTAGCTTCTTTAATCATGTGAGCTAAAGATGTTTGTTTGCTTATTCGTCATGTAAAGCCTTCATTTACATCTACCGGAATCTTAAATCTTGAATGAGCTGTTCGTCCGCCCGGCAATAATGACGCGGCTATACCTGAAGTGGCTATAGCTAGAGCTATACCACCTGTAGATCTAACCTGAGATAACAACGCTCTATATAGAAAGGTTTTACCTGTGCCACCGGGACTATCTATAAAAAAACATTCTGCTTTGCCTTTATAAATTGCATTGGTTATAGACTGAAATGCAAACTCTTGTTCTTTGTTTAACACGCTTCTTGAATTTAAATCTATTTCATCAATAATAATACTCTGTTCAGCTCGTAATTCTTTTGTCATGTCTTCAAACTGATTTCTGTTCATATTCGGAGGGAATAAATTGTATGAGCAAAACTTTTTCCCATTGACTGTAAAAAAGCATTAATCTGTTGTAAAACAGTTACTGTATTTGGTACGGAGACAAATGATTTTGCCTAGCAATATTTTCTGATAAATTAGGTTCAAATTTCTTCCACAGTTTTTGGGGATCTGATGGACAAGAATATACCAATAAAGTGGAAAACAGACGGCATAATTCATAAGGCATGTGATATGATGAGGCTTCTTCTAAACATTGTTCTTGACTATTGTTCTGTTCTAAGAAACCACGGGCCAAAGCAGCTTCATGAAATGTTTCATACTCAGTACCGTTAAATGTTTTCAAATCATTAAAAGACGTTGGGCTTGGAACTTTGGGTAACAACAACCTTAAGTAATACCTTTCACCCTCTATCGGATTTACCGATAAAAATCCTACCAATCATATCTCCTTTAAGCCTAACTTTCCATCGTTTCTTGTCATTTTCCCAAACAAAGAAATATGGGAATTCACTGTAGGTTACATTCTTTTCCTGGGCAAGTTCATGCATCTTATTCATGAAAAAATATTCAGTTAACATTGTTTTTCGGTTAAAAGGATTCATAACTACATTTTCCAACTTATATTTATGGTTGAAGTTAATCGGCTGGAAATTTTCAAGGTACACCTGCAGTTGAATAACTGAGGGTTTCATCTCACCTAGAGAGAATTTGTATATTCTCCATAGTGCTTCTGGAGGCGATACCCATCTTCCAGATTGGTATTGATCAATCTCATTTACGTCTTGAGATCGTTCATGGCTAGCCACATTGAACATTATCCTATCATTTCCTTTGCATATATATTTGTATATATACTTCACTGCTTTAACAGTTGAACAAATCTCAACGTTAATATGACAGTCAAACTTTGCAAGTAAATATGGATTATATGGCACAACCCATCTATTATCTAACTATGATTTTCTAACCCTAACACGCTTTCCATCATTACGTCTTCTATAAATTGGAAATGCATCTGTCGTCATAAGAGTTTCAGCACAAAACTCCTTCGGATATGAACTTCTACAGAAACTATCAACCATGCAAACATTTTTGGGATTCAAGGTGCCACAAGGATGTGTTGTACAACCATCTTATAAAGGTGTGGTTGTAGTTTTTCATTAGGCAATTCAGCACATACAATCTGATCAAACTCTTCTGGCCTATAAATCTTATACTGAGGCTTAAGTATATGTAAAAATGTGCATGAGGCATTCCTCTTTTTTGAAACTCTATAACATATGTGAATGCAGCAACCTTGCCAAATATATATTTTTTGAATAACTCAATTTTAAGTTCTTCTAATTTAGCTCTGAATACTCTATCTAATAAATCAGGTCTATCTTGTGCCGATTCACCATTTCGCAACATCTCTTTAATCTCGGGCCAATTAGGATTACATGTTATTGTCAAGAATATATCTGGCTTACCAAATTTACGGACTAAAGACATAGGATCTAAGTACTTTTTTCGCATATGCCTAGCTCCACCAGTAAAGGCAGCCGGCAATATGGTACGCTGACCAACTTTACTGGCATCGTTTTCCCCCCCGGCAACATCATCGACTAAACCCTGTAGGAATTCTTTCCTAATGTTTTTTTGTTGCACTCTAAAATAATCAAGCCTTTTTGTTTCTAATTTCACAAACATATCTACAACATATTGCTGGAACAATCTGCCAAACTGAAGTAAGTAAGATTCATCCCCTTTTCTAATCTGACACTTATAACAATAATATTCTCTAATACACGCACAGTTTGGGTCCTCTGTGCCACAAGCTAAAGTTTCAGCTTCACTTTCAATTTAATTGTTGTGCATTGAATGCATTTTTAGGATTAATAAATCTATTATTCTCAGCCATCTTTTTGCGTTTTCGAGAATTACTCTTAATACCTCTTCTACTAATTCCTTGGTGCCAGCCAAGTTCACCATAAGGGAACATAAGAGGATACTGAAGCGGATAATAACAACCATAGTAATATTGGATACTATGTGAATTCCCACTATGAGTATACACCCTTATGTTCCTTTCTTGATCTTCTTGTCCATCAACAAGTATTCCAGCAATTTGCGATACACTTGGTTTATTATACACTCTTTGATCAATCTTAGGGTTACAGTAAAGTACAATCTATAGTTCTTCAAGATTTGGTAAATTTCTTAAATCTCTAAAAAACTTAGCATAAGGGTTCTCAGTGATGACTGTCAATATTTTATCCAAAGTCATTTCAAACAGCCGTGGACACTGTTTCTAGTATTTGTGTTTTCTCATAAAATTTGTATCGTGGAAGTACAACTGAAGATTCTTACGCTTTTCATGTGTTCCTACAAAATCATCCATAAAATGGTACACCTGACCTTGGACCTTAAATGTGTAGACACCCTTATTTCTACGTGCCAAATCTTTATCATATGTTGCCCCCAGTGATGTAAATGCAAGATGGTTATTATATGTTCGAATGGACGCTCTAAAATTCACGGCCTTTACACTTTGTTTTGATATTAGGTCAATGAACACAGAAGGTAACCTAGTCTTTGCCAGGAATATGTCACCTTCTGAACAACATAAATTGCTAGTTTCGTGAACAAACTTAAAGGCTTCACAATGGACACAGACATGCATTGCCCGTAATATGTCTCTGCATTTTGTAATCTGTCGAAGCACGGCTCTACATCCATCTTGTTCAGGGTTGGAAAAGTATCCAGAGGAATTACAATGAACATCATCAGAATGAATCATGCCAGGTTCATTTCGCCGTGAACGTTTAGCTTTCCAATGTAATATTTTTTTGTTTCTATCACTTATTTCGTTCTCTCCATGCTCACTTATTATTGAGGTTGAACTCGAGGAACTTTGATCTGCACTTTCTAGGGCAGACGGTTGGCTAGTGAAACTGTTTAAAACAGGCTGGGAATCCAAGGGCAACACATCACATGACAACAATGAACAGTCTACATGGGGCTGTTTTGTTAGTTGTTCATTTTCATCATGTTTTTCAGATGAGCAGCCTACAGCATATCGAGATTCTATTGGAGCATGAGCAGTTTTATGTGACAATTTATGTCTCTTCGTAGCTTGAATGGTTGGTGCAACAATTGCGCTGTTATGTCTAAAGTCTTTTTTATCTTTTGTTTTTCTCTCTCTCCATCTTTCAAGATTCCTCGCCCTATTACTTGCTTTCTCGTTTTCTAACCAAATTAGATGTAATATGCTGCTTAAACATTGGTTTAAAGGCCTTAAAGCAACCCTGATAATAGTAAACATTTCTTGATAGGGAAACAAAAGACTACTGCAAAAGACCAACCAATACCGAACTACGATGAAGTACTTAACCAAAACAACTTATGACTTAATATAATAATACTAAAGTTGAGATAATAAACTAAGAACATTGCAATACGAATAAATTTGCCATTGCACATGCACATGCACACAAAGATGAAAAACCCGGCAACAACGACACCTCCGTAACACACCAAATGACCACCGTAGCCTTATACAAAGAGAAAAAACATCAGAGGCAGTCTGAAAGCAACAAAAAGGCCACCAAAAGCCAATACAACAGACTTGTACCAAGAAAAATACATGAACCTGATGATGTTTTTATCTATACAATGCAGAGTACACATGGAACACATTAGAATAAAATGAGATAATTATTCTAACCATAGCGACCTCTCTTGCAAGCCAAGTTTGTGAAGAAGGAAAAAAAAAAAAAAAAGGAAAAGAAAAAAAACAAAAAAAACACAACAATAATAAACCAATACAGAATACATTAACCACCTAGAAGCATGAGAAGAACACCATATTAATTCAGGCCACACATCCATAGTGGAAGCCAGAAACCCAAATGAAGTTTTCTTATATCACATGGCCCCAAAAAACCACAGAATGATCTATATGCTGTAAAACATCTTTCTTTTTCTTGTCATTTATGAAAAGGGAACATATCAGGTATAATTCATAAAAGCTAAAAACGGAATAAACTGTATTTGGTAAAACTGCATCATCATTAAACCAAACGCAGAAAAGAAAACCAATAATTCCAACTAACATAGCAGAAAAAACGGAGGATCAAGTACATTCCTAACATGAATAGCAGGCATGCATACAGAAACAAAGGGAGCAGAGCAGTTAAAAAAAAAAACCCATCAAAAGCCAACACAACAAACTTGTATGAAGAAAAACTACATGAACCCGATCATATTTTTATCTTTATCTTTACAAAATGTATACAGAAAACATTAACCACCTAGAAGCATAAAAACCACCCCTTATTAATTTAGATCACACATCTAAAATGAAAGTCAGAAGCCCAAAATAAGTTTTCTTATATCAGTTAACCAAAAGAAAAACATATAATGAATTGTATGGTGTAAAGCATATTTTTTTCTTAATGTGTAGAAATGAAACAAGGAATGAACTACATTTGGTATAATTTGTACAAACCAAAGAAGGAATGAACTTAATTTGCTAAAAAATGCATCAGCAAACTAACTGCACAAGCTACCCCAACTTTTGCAGGCATCAGACATTTGAGGAAAAATAAATATAGTCGAATATAAATGAAACACATTAAATGCACAAGCCAACAACATTAATTCTAACAAGCAACACAGCATAAAAAAGAGGATGTAAATACACCTACAACGGTGAAAAAAATGGCATGCATACATAAATGAGGAAACACAGTAATATAGAACCCAAATCAATTAATCTAGACCAACAAAACATCACTGCAAACAGAGATTGAAGGACATTTACAGCAAGAAATAATAAATATGCATGCAAACGAGCAATAAGTAATGAACAAAGGGAATAAAGGAACCCACCTGCAACAGTTGTTTTGACTTCTTCCTTTAATAAAGATAATAATCTGAACTGCAGAAAGAAACGTCTAGTGAGTATGAGTGAAGAAAATAACCTTGCTTATAAAGACTGAACGAGCAAGGATTATGTACAGATATAAAAAGAAAAAAAAAACAATTGGTTCCCTGTGGGATCGACCTTGATTCGCTATAGCTATACTACAATGGACCTAGTCCTGTTGCTAGTATTGGTTTATGGTGGTCAAGTATTTTATTATCACTTGATCTACGTCATCAAGTTTTTGGCGCCGTTTCCGGGGAACCAACGGTCAATTTTATATATAAATAATTTTTTATTCATGTCAAGTTTTCTGTTTTAGAGTCCGTTTTGATGTTTTTGAGTCCCTCTGGTTGTCTGTAAGTTGTGAAAATTCCAGATTCGGAGAGCTGTTTTCGCTCTAGCGAGGTATCACTCATTTGCCAGTGAGCGACCACTTTCTCTGGGATTTCGGGTGTCTGTTTATCTCCGTATGTTTAATCCGTAGGTCTGATAGCAGCATGGGAAACCATGTTAAAGTCAGTCTACGGTATGTTTGTTTTTTGTTTTTCTTCTGTTTGCAGAAACCAGGGAAGCAATAATCTGAGTCGGTAATTTTTTGTGGGCGTTGAGAAAAGAACCCAGCAAAATGTGGAACTATTAATCTACGATGGGAAGAGCGATGGAAGCAACACCTTTAAAGCACCAAGATGGCTCCGAGAAAATAAATATTAAAAGGTTCGAATTATTCGGGGTACACTGTTGAAGGCAAGGTACTACCCTTTTTGCTTATGTTTTACTATCTTCTGGGTTTTTGAGCATAAGTTAGCCTATACATGAACCTGAGTATGAATCTTAGCCCGGAGTTGGTTTGTAAGATTAATTTTATTAGTGTGGAAGGTTCTGCCCCAAATCTGTCTCATCAAGAAGGTGTAGGGAAACATGTAGTCGTTGAAAGGAAGCAGTGAATAAAGAGTTCCTCGTAGTTCTGTTAAAATCTCATTGTCCTATGCATGAGATTGCTTCTACTGGCCATGGGAGCAACAATTTGTGTAGTCTTTAAGAATTCGCAATCTAAAGAAGACATTGAGTTTTGAGAGAGCATAATGAAGCAGCATTATAGAGGATGTTATTAAAATAAGTCCCTAGGACTAAATCTCCTTAGAATTCACTGGTTCCTAAAATGAGAGCAGAGGTAGAAGCTTTGTTTAATGGTATGGATACATGTCGTTTCCTCGGCCTCACAACCAATGGAAGGGTATTAATCCTCAAAAGCGACGAGCCCACCTCATATAGTGCTCAAGGGGTCAACATCTGGCGATCCAAGAAGGATAACTACAAGGATACTTTTTGGAAAGTCGAGCTGAGGACTTTAAACTCAGAACTACTTCTTTAAAACCCTAAGGATTTCGTTTTAGTTTTTTTTAGGTTTTGTTTTCTTTGAGTCAAATAAGAGTAACGTGACATTTGTTGAGGTTTTTTATTTTCCGTGTTCCAATGGCCATTAGGCTAAGGATGTGCAAAACTTTTTTTTTACTCAATATAGGCCACGTGAAGTAGAGTTCCGTAGGAGAGTCGAGAAATTGCTAAAGAAGAGGAAATTTGGAAATCAACCTTTAGACGGAAGCATTAAGAGAGCTTGAGAATTACTGAAAATGTAACAGAGAATGATTGGTGCGAACAAGAAAGCTTTTTGGTCAACTTCCAAAACCTTTTAGAACGGTGATCTGAGTGAAAATCCAAAGTTGTGTGCAATTCGTTCTGCAACTACCTTTATCCTTTCCGTTATTCCTTTGCACCCTTCAACCTTTTCTGTTCTCTCACCAATCTGCCTCACAATTCACATTTCTAACCATTCTTTCATCCCCTCTCTTTCTTTCCATCTGTTTCACTCTCCCACCCAATACCCTCCCAAAACACAATTTCTTACCCACCCTTTATCTTTGCTTACTATCCTTATGTATATATTTTTCTAAACCCATCATACTCTCAACCCCTATTTTGTTTACGTAATACCCTTGTGTTGCGGAGTTAGAAATATTGCTAAGTTTTAATGATTATCTTTTATCATTTTGGTTTTCATGATCCTAGCTGGGGTAAGTGTAGCCCTGACCCTAGCTACATTTTAAAAAGTTTTTGGTTCGATCAAATTACGACTTATCTTTCTACCGGAATTTTTAAATTTCACAATTTTTCTGACCCTTCCGGCACATATAGATGATGAGTTTTGTTCTAAAATATCACACCGATCCGACCTTGTTGATGACGTTGAGTCCTTGTACGTGCTAATTTGGATACTTAGTAATTTCGAGGAGAAGCTACATCTCCCTAAGTTGTTGATATCCAATCAAAACGGGAACCGTCTGCGCTAAGTATCTGATTTTATCTTTAGCCTATGGGTCACATTCAATCTGTTATACCTTACCATGTTTCTCATTTACAATGGATTGACTACATGGTTGATCCAGTCAACCTCGTGTTTTCCCACATGGGGTAATGCTTTTTGATCTTTGTCTTCTCCACCCGGTTTTACTAATATTTTTGTGGTGGAGGATATCGATGAAGACTATAATCTTTTGTTGATTGTTATTTTTCTTTCTATTTAGTATTTTTCTTTTTGCGTCTATATATATCCTTTTTCTTATTCGTTTTAGAATTAGGTATGCGAATGAGTCGTTTTAACTCTTTGGTTTTCCTTGTCATTGGTTGTATAAAATAAAGTGGCTTAATTTGTTTTTGGATATTTTATATCTAATTATCGCCACATTATTTTATATCTTCCATCGACATGTTATTGCTGATTTCGTGGAGTTTGTTTGGTTTGCTTCAATGAGTTTTCATTTGCTTTCTACGACGTGCTTGGATTACTCCGACATTACGCCTTTACTTGAGAGCCGTTTCAGAGCTAAGTCTTTTCTTAAATTCTCATTTTTCTTTGTCATTGGGGAAAATGCCATGTTTAAGTGGGGGGTGGGAGACTTAGCTATGCTGTGATATGTGTTAATTTAATGGAACGGTGAAAAGTTGAAGAAAAATGACCAAATGCCAAATTAATTATCACGTACCCTTAGAATTGTGAGTTCTTATACATGGAATTAGTAGGGAAGGAACCAAGTTGCATGACTACATGATCATTTTATACTTATGTGAATGTAAATTTAAGGATATTCATGCCGACTGTTGTATGTAGTTATTTATTATTCGATTACTCGATTTTGAATCGACTATTATCTCACGAATCATAAGAACTAGAAGAATTATGTGTACATTGCATAGATGATTGGTTATGTAGACTTAGTGTCGATATTTATCTGCTGATGTATTCCTATCTTCTAGCCATCAAAGCGGAGTAATAAGCTTGAGAATTATCTGTGTTTTAACAATGTGTTAAACACTGGGCTTGTAGTAACATTACCAAAGTATCCCGCGCTTGTGGTAATATTCAATGCTATTGACTAATCCGTGAGAGGGGGATTCTTGCAATGCATACTTTACTTTTAAAGCAAGTTTCTTTCTTGAGAGGTGTTACTGCTTGAAATTGTGAAAATGAGAAGAAATTCAACTTTTTAAGAGGCTTTGAGTATTTCTCGGTCTCCGAGTCCAAAAACCTTCTGGATGACGCTCTTGCTTATTGCACCATGTCTTTACCCATTGCGAGGATTAAGAAGTAGGAATGCTGATGTTGGTAGGTTAAGACTGCAAAGTTAGCATAAACTTTAGTCTTGCCACGAATATATAAAACTGAATGCACATGCACACATCACTTCCATTCATAGCGAGTAGTGAATAATGGATACCTTATGAGCATGAATGGTATGAGTTGACTCGAGTTTCTTGTGTAATTATGATTTGACCATTGGAACATGTTATCTTGGGGAATGACTTATTGATGCTTTGTTCGGGACGATCAAAGTCTAAGTGGGGGGTAGTTGATGATGGTCAAATTATACCCATAAAGTCATCAACATTATCCTTAAATCGAGAATAATAATATATATTTTATATTAAATCACATGTTTATAATGATTATTTAATGTTATGTGATTTATAGAATATAATTTGGTATTTATCTATTTTTATTATTTAAATATGATTTACTGTGTGATAGTTATTGATTTTATAGCTTACGGTGAATCGGAAGATATCTATCAACAATGGAAGTAAATATCAAGATAAATCGGAGCAGAATCGGATTGTATTAAAGATAAATATCGAAGCAGCACGAAAAGTGGAGTGTGGAACAAGAAAAGCCAGTGAGCCAATCGGGAAGGTGATGGACTCATTTGGCGGCAATGATGACCTGACTCGGCCGGGAGAAAGCCGGCAAAATCAACGGATCGGCTCGGAGTTATCTTGACGCGTTAGTAGGGTTTAGGAAACGTAAATTAGGTCGGTTGGAGTTTATCCTAAGTCGGTTTTCCAAGCCTATATATACTTATTTCATTGTAACACAATAGACAACTTTTACACAACTCATAACACAAATCCTCAGTTTCTCAGAGCAATTTTTATACAAATTTCTAGCAGCAATAATGTGAGTTATTTGTATTTATTTCTTCTTTGTTTGTTGTAGTTACATTCCCCACAATTATTGTTTATCGTTTGAGGTTGTTCGTTCTTCACCAGACGATGTAGATCTAAGGATACGATATGAGGCAGTGGGGATTCTGTTAGTAATATCATCCGCAGCGGAAGCGATTTAAGGATCTAGATCTATAAAATACACGTAATAAAATAACTAGATTTATATCTACAAGGGGTTGTAGATCATACCTCTTGGATCTCAAAATCCAAGTTGAAGAACCGCAATAGGAAGATTGCAAGTAGATGTGAAGAGCACCACGATCTTCCATACGCGTGTGATCCAAGCAACTCCCGGTGGAAGGAAATCCTCGTCTCGAATCCTTCCGATATGCTACCGGAAAAATCTCCAAGATTTTTCCCAAAATCCCCTTGGCGAAAATTTTCTTCTTCCTCTCTAAGAGGAGAAGTCGAATTTTACATTGTGTGTGTTAAGGCTTGGAAGAACTCTCTTTATATAGGAAAGTAAAACTTAGCCTCCAAGGATTTAATAATTAATACAAAATCAATTATAATAATCCTATTAAATAAAAGATAATTCCATAATATTCTAGAACAAATCTAGAATAATATTTATCTTTATTTCTTTCCATAAATATTTATCCAATAAATATTTTATGCACATGTCTTATTAAATCACAAGAAAACTAATTTCTTGTTCATTAAAATATGCATTGGCCGAAATTCATCATTGTGACCTAGTCACTATGAATTTTCGACTATGATACACAAATTGGGCCAAGATTATGAAAAATGTCTTTTCCACATATTTAATTATTTAGCCCAACTAATTTAATAGTCCACTAAACAATTAATTCACATATCGTTTTAATAAAGTCCAACAAGAACTAAATTAATACTATTAGGATTCGACGTCCGAGAATAGCTATGCTATATTAGGAGGCACGTCGGGGACCATGGACTAATAATCAGCGGCTCCGATAAATCAAATAAATAATTATCTTACGAACAGAATAATTATATTCGATAAATCAATCACAGGAATATGCCACCATAATCCCGTGACTGCACTCCTCCGATTATGAGATTATATTTATCTCCTCACGAGAATAATAATAAGCGTCCATTGATATAATCATTACATATGGATTAATCCTCCATAGATCATTCATTCTAAATCGGGAAGTTACCGTTAACCCTTTTTAGAACCTCTTATCCTTATTTACCATTAACCCCTAGTGATCAATTAATTCACACAACTCTTTGGTAGCTAATCGATTGTAATATGAACTCCATGTATCGATCGGTTTCTAGGATTAACAAATAAGGAAGCTGTCTATCTACTTCCATAAATGAAAGGAATGGATTCCGTATTCGTGATAACACAAACTACTCACTCAATCCAATTACAATGCCAAGATGGGGTAATTCGGACATTGGACTCGGTGTAATCCTTAACCGTCAAGTCAAACTTCATACCGATTCAAGCGATTGATCGTGATCACCTCAGATTAAGATATATCCATAAATATGATCATCCATTGATTCGATAAGAATTCTCGATTACGGAATTATATCGTGAACTCTAATCAAATCGGTCCAATTACTATATGATATATCTATCATATATAAATGCCCCATTAGGTTCTCTTAACCGAAAGTCCGGCTAAGACAATCACACCTATTTTGTTGCAGGCGCATTAATAGCACGTTAAAGGAGAGACCCGATACTCTCGATTAACTTCACTACGGGCTAATTGTATTTTAAGTACATCTTCACTAACTCAATCCTCACGTGTATATCCCATACACTGAGTTAAGTGATTACATAAACGATATACTTAGGGTTTTCTGTAGTGTAAATACTATTGTCACATCGGTGATTATGAGAATAATAAATATGAATAATAATATCATTTCATTTATTAAATAAAACAATTACAAAATTGTCTTTCGGGCATCACACCTAACAATCTCCCACTTGCACGAAAGCATGTGATTAATTGTTTTAGAGCACACCCTATTATTTAAAATACAACAAACTACATCTCCCACTTGCTCTAAAGCAATGGAGACCCATCCCGTATTCTAGTACCCATTAAGCATATCATAATCATTTCAGATTCCAAAGTACACTCCGAGTATGCCGTCGTAGGATAGGTCAGTGACTCGGGGAGCACCTACATCTAAATGTCATGGGTCTTAATGATTAGTCAGGTTGTCGGCTCGAGACGATCCGTAGAATCGAAACGTTACCGGTCCATCTAATCATGTGGTACTGCGTAAACACTCGAGCCGAGATCGACTTAACGATCATCCTCAATCGACTTAAAGTCAAAATCGATTGTATCACACATATCCAAGTTCACACATGAATATGTCCGCATATTATTCCTCGTTCTCTTCAAGATACTAAAGGGCATACTAAACTTGCTTTGTTAACCGCCGAATCTAAGATTCGATCAAAGTTGACGTTCAATAACCCGACCATCTCTTACTAGAAAGAGAATCTATCCCATTTCTCTTGATCCGAAGATTTGAGAGTCATTCACGAGGCATAGGGTAGAACTTCCTCGTTGAATGTTGCATACACAGATGCATCATCTTAACCAATAAGATGGATGGGAAACCAGTGGATCGATTCTAATGAATTCGACCGAGTCAAACTCTTAAGAATGTTGTCCAAATCTCATTGCGAGAGAATTGTGGCATTGTCGATTTCGACTTGAGATAACACACCCATGTTGATTCCAACTGGTGCAGTGTTATCCTTCACAAACACTAATATATGTATATATTCACTACTGTACTAAAATTGATATCCAGTCTACAAAAGACTTATCAATATTCTGGTCAAATCCACATATTGTAGAAATATATGACTTCCAATGACCGAGAGGTTTGCTTTTTATCCACAAAGGACATAAGCCTTGGTGGTCATTCGTCATTAGTTCATAAGGCAATACCATACATTACGAATGAATCCAGACTCCGTTTGTTTGGCAAGAAAGTCTCAGGGAATCACCCCCTTTTTTCTGCTTTTGAACGAAATCAAGAAATACTAAGTGGTAAGAGAGTTCAAGGTCTGATTAACTCTCTACTTCTTAAGGAATTACCCCTAGACCACTCAAGTTTTGCTCTGAAAGATAAACTTTCCTATTCATTCTACTCTTTTCCGTGTAGATCCAATTACTCCCACTGGGCCTGAGACGCTCGGTGGTTCTACAAGAGTATGGAACAGCTCTGGAGTACCAAACTCCATTCACAGGGTTATGGCTTGTAAACCAACCTCTATTATCGAGAATCTATCACGCTCACAAAAGAGCCATAGGTCATCGATCGATCCTCGGACTACAAAGTCCATGAGAACCCGTAATGGGTAATGGATAAACCATACTCCCACTACATTACGGGTGGATCAAAATTCTGATTTAGTTTAGTAGTATTTAGTGTTATCACCAACAACCAATGTTGGATGTGGTCTGATTTTAATCAGTTAGTAACTACCTTGAGTAAACGTACTTCAAGGTTCAAGGTTTTGTTGTTTATGGATTCTATCAGGAAGGATGCAACAGTATAACTGTCCCTTCCCGATTTCAAGAATCTTATAACAAACCTTTTTCTCAATAGCTTAAAAGATATACCACGAATGGTCATTGACCGAACGTATGCGCGAAATTCCCAGTCTTACCTTCAAACACCGTGTGCTAAATGCGTATATTTATGGAAGTGGGGTGAACCGAATCCACACCTTATCTGTAAATTCCAAAGCATATTCTAGGTAGACTTCTCGGCCTTACATTTCAATGTAAACCGAAATTTCGCTTCTAATATCTTTATTGAGTGAAGCAGTGTATTATAGCACATCTACAACTATGTAAAGCAATTCAACGGTTTCTCCCTTAGTGAAAGCATTTCACTATGAGGCAGGCCGAGCATCGATCCCACAGGACTATGTGATGGCCCATTTTTGAGTAGAGAATACTCCATCTCCGACAAAATCAGAGACACCTCAGAATATTTTGGATAAACTTACCGGAGTGTTTGAATAGTTATCAGACAAGAAGTCACTACTCGGAAGCTCCTACTAACTTGTATCTTTCATCAGACCCCGAAGGTCGTCATGAACAAGCTATGTTACTTCTTTATAACCATTATCCTTTCCCGATTGAAAGGAAACTTAGTCATTAAACCTTTGAGACAATATAACTGAGATGGGAGAAAGGAATCACCACGAGCCGTCTTGAGTCTTGTCTTTTAGGGACTATGCACTAACTATGGAATATGAAGAAGCGTTTATCTAAATATAGAAACCAATTACTTTTAATAGTTCTTAAGATGTGTTTTATATACATATTTCAGTGATTCTAAGTGGTTTTGACTTTATCAAACAAAAGTTCGAGTCTTAGATTAAGTACTACAAATGGTATATTCACTTTCTATCGACAAACAAATTATCGAATAGAATGTAAATCCATTCGTTCCAACGAATCTTAAGCAGAAAATAAATCTTTCCGCGATATCCAAGGATTGAATCGAGATTCATTTCCTTATATCACTCCCACTATTCTAGCTAAAATTAATCGCCCGTTGTTTACTCTCTTTTAATCGTTAAATGCACCGCTACCTTGTTCTTCCAAAGAACTTAGCTCGAGAAAATCGCCAAGGATTCATAGGTTGGTGATCCAAAATCACTGTCCTTATCCTAAGATTTTCAGTTAATTAATTTTCGGTTCAGCCTTAAAGTTTTTCAGTTTAGATGACTAACACTTTTAGACATATTCTCCCATTCTTGACTTTCCGTGAATGGAAACAGTTTTGAACTAGCGGTTCGTTTGAGTAGACACTACTCTTGAACCGTGGGATGTCTATTTCGAGTGTTACTCGTCTGGACTTCTCGGATTTTCTAATATACCAGAAAAAACAACAAATCATTTTAAAGCTCCCACTAGTTTATCGGTTCCAAATACCGTCTAACGAGCAATGCTTTATTTTTATGATTTTCCGATTTTTTCGATTCAGAAAAAAAAATCTCATAGTTCCAATATTTCCAGAAAAACAACAAATCATAGAACTCCCACTAGTTCATCGACTCCAAATATCGTCCAACTAGCGACATTTCATGACTTTCTGGTTTTTCAATTAGAACGGTTACGTGTGTAGTTAGTTACACTTTTTCTAATGTTCTAGAAAAACAACAAATCATAAAGCTCCCACTAGTTCATCGATTCCAAATATCGTCCAACTAGTAACACTTCATGATTTTCCGATTTTTCAATTAGAAAATTACTTGTGTAATTACTACACACTCAAAATTCACTAGAAGAATTTCAAAGTCCGAAATCACCTTTGATCAAACTAAGTTTGTCTTCCGTTTGACACGAATGACATTACTGACATACCTGTATGTCACTCTGGTTTTTTAAAAGGCTTAAGAGAAAATATCTCTTCCAAAAATTAATTGCATTATCGATTAACTAGTTCAACGTCCTAGTTACTTTCCACTTTTTAACGAAGTCAATACTAGTCAATTATAAATTTTAAGCAATTTAGTAAGGGATATAATGCTGCAAATAAAATGACATATATTAATTCAAGTTAACACTACTATATTTTATTTTAGGAATTGTAAACTAAAATTTAAGTCTACTCTACCAGTCCAAGGTTTTAACCTCGCATCTCAGTGCCGCCTTAGGGTAGGTCAAAGAGATGACGGTTAAATCGAGACAATCTCATCAATGAATAACTTGTGAGAATCGAACATCCCACGAGAATCGAACATCCCACGAGAATCGAACATCCCTTTATTCATTGACTACCTTCCTTTTTTAGCCTAGATATTATCAAGAATACCCATGATGAGTGTGACCTACTATATCGGATCTCTTAGGTACGCCCCGAGTGTGCCGTCTTAGGATAGGTCAGTGACCCGACGAGTACCTAGAAATCCTATCCTTTCGGAGACCAAGCCATGAATGTTGATAGGGGTGAACACCATCCTTAGGGGGACAAAATCAAAGCGCCTCGAGGCGTCACCCTTCTCTCACTTACTTGTATCTATAGTAGAGGCCGTGGGGTTGGCTGTCGCCTTCCCCGCTCCCACTCAATATTTTGGAAGTGGTTGTGGGTTAACTAACCACGTCTTTTTGATGTTAACATAAAAGCTCATCAAATCAAGGATTCCGAATGGTGTCGGTAACGTAGGCAAGCCTACCCGTCCTATTCGTTGGAACATATGTGACAGTCGGACGAAATCGGGTCAAGACAGCCTCATTGAGATAAGAAGGAATCACCCCTCTGCTCTCCGTTGTGGACTTAGTCTTGCCGGACCCCCGTGCATACATCACACTAGGAGGGTAAGTCGGTCGAGCCTAGCTCAGTTGACCACCCAACCTATAAGCGAACCGTTTTTATCCAAGATTTATTGTTCTTTTACCATCATTCAATCTCGTAGACACTACGAATCGGAAACGTGATCTCGTTTGAGCTTTTACGGCGGTTCACCGAGAACACACACCGAAAGGCTTAACGATTTCATAACCCGTCCTCGGATCTTTAATTAGTTACTAAATTAATTAATTACCACGTATTAATTAAATTTCAACTAATTACGCGAGTTTGTATACATGCCTATTTTAATTACCAAAATTAAAATTCTACATGTATGCATGGAGTGGATTTATGATATGATGCATGTCATGACAATTTCGATTTTATATCTATTTTATGATCAAACACATAAAAAATAAATTGCGGAAAATTTAAACACCGAGATGGATTGTTGGTACCCCGTATCTAATCTATCCTAGGAAAACAGTAAGTTACAATCTATGTCTTCAAGTCTTGATCTTCGAATCTTGAACTCGAACCGTCGGATCACGAACCACGAACACCCGAGAGGAGAAAAGGTCTTTTTAATTAAATAAATCCAATTTATTATAATTAATCCAAAAAATATATATTTTTTTATTACATGCGGCTGCTGAATAATCAAAAAAAAATTAGGTCACAAAAAAAAATTGACGCAGCCGCAACAAATTAAAACCCTAGCCGCAAATTTTTATTAAACAGGACTTATAGCGACGCTTTTCAGCGTCGCAGAAAGTCCTGTAGCAGTTTTTAATAAAATTTATCCGTTTCTCCTCGTTCATACCTTGAGTTTCGCCTTGATCTTCAATTTTTCAGCAAGATCTTCATCTTTTCCAGCCCGGATATTCAAAATTACAATAAAAGATACTACTTTTACATATAAATTTCGAAAATTGACATAAATAAAATACAATTCCTATGCTCAATTGTTACTAAACAAAGGAGCTACAATAGATCTAACGAGTAAACAGTACCAACCCCAATCCATCTCTTCAACCAAGACATTCATAACATAAAAATTAAAACATAAATTTCGGCCCCTTTTATAAAAAAAAAAATTGGGACAAAAAATCTACATGTTTTACCACTCCTAGATCTAATATTTTATACATATAAATATAGATCACCTTGGCGACTGATACCACTGTTAGTAATATCATCCGCAGCGGAAGCGATTTAAGGATCTAGATCTATAAAATACACGTAATAAAATAACTAGATTTATATCTACAAGGGGGTTGTAGATCATACCTCTTGGATCTCAAAATCCAAGTTGAAGAACCGCAATAGGAAGATTGCAAGTAGATGTGAAGAGCACCACGATCTTCCGTACGTGTGATCCAAGCAACTCCCGGTGGAAGGAAATCCTCGTCTCGAATCCTTCCGATATGCTACCCGGAAAAATCTCCAAGATTTTTCCCCAAAATCCCCCTTGGCCGAAAATTTTCTTCTTCCTCTCTAAGAGGAGAAGTCGAATTTTACATTGTGTGTGTTAAGGCTTGGAAGAACTCTCTTTATATAGGAAAGTAAAACTTAGCCTCCAAGGATTTAATAATTAATACAAAATCAATTATAATAATCCTATTAAATAAAAGATAATTCCATAATATTCTAGAACAAATCTAGAATAATATTTATCTTTATTTCTTTCCATAAATATTTATCCAATAAATATTTTATGCACATGTCTTATTAAATCACAAGAAAACTAATTTCTTGTTCATTAAAATATGCATTGGCCGAAATTCATCATTGTGACCTAGTCACTATGAATTTTCGACTATGATACACAAATTGGGCCAAGATTATGAAAAATGTCTTTTCCACATATTTAATTATTTAGCCCAACTAATTTAATAGTCCACTAAACAATTAATTCACATATCGTTTTAATAAAGTCCAACAAGAACTAAATTAATATTATTAGGATTCGACGTCCGAGAATAGCTATGCTATATTAGGAGGCACGTCGGGGACCATGGACTAATAATCAAGCGACTCCGATAAATCAAATAAATAATTATCTTACGAGCAGAATAATTATATTCGATAAATCGATCACAGAATATGCCACCATAATCCCGTGATCGCACTCCTCCGATTATGAGATTATATTTATCTCCTCACGAGAATAATAATAAGCGTCCATTTATATAATCATTATATATGGATTAATCCTCCATAGATTGTTCATTCTAAATCGGGAAGTTACCGTTAACCCTTTTAGAACCTCTTATCCTTATTTACCATTAACCCCACAGTGATCAATTAATTCACACAACTCACTTTGGTAGCTAATCGGTGTAATATGAACTCCATGGATCGATCGGTTTCTAGGATTAACAAATAAAGGAGGCTGTCTATCCACTTCCATAAATGGAAGGAATGGATTCCGTATCTGTGATAAACACGGACTACTCACTCAATCCAAAGACAATGCCAAGATGGGGTAATTCGGACCACGGACTCGGTGTAATCCTTAACCGTCAAGTCAAACTTCATACCGATTCAAGCGGTTGATGTGATCACCTCAGATTAAGATATATCCATAAATATGATCATCTATTGATTCGATAAGAATTCTCGACACGGAATTATATCGTGAACTCTAATCAAATCGGTCCAAATACTATATGATATATCTATCATATATAAATGCCCCATTAGGTTCTCTTAACCGAAAGTCCGGCTAAGACAATCACACCTATTGTGTTCTGGGCGCATTAATAGCACGTTAAATGAGAGACCCGATACTCTCGATTAACTTCACTACGGGCTAATTGTATTTTAAGTACATCTTCACTAACTCAATCCTCACGTATATATCCCATACACTGAGTTAAGTGATTACATAAACGATATACTTAGGGTTTTCTGTAGTGTAAATACTATTGTCACATCGGTGATTATGAGAATAATAAATATGAATAATAATATCATTTCATTTATTAAATAAAACAATTACAAAATTGTCTTTCGGGCATCACACCTAACAGATTCCTTGTCTATAAGGATCCACACGCCCAGATCTGTTATCCGGTGACCTATAGATGACTTTAGTATGATCAAAAATTGTGTTTTTAGTAGATCTATATAATTGCTTTATGAATCTCTATTTTATCATTACATTATGTAGAAACGCTAAGATTTAGGTTTTCGCCGCGTCAATCTAGCCACGTCTTTATGGTGTGATTGTCCACCTAGAATTTCTTATCTTAGTAGGTATGGCTACGGCTACGTTGCTCGTCTGTTTTAATTAGCGTATGATTAGAAAATACCAATATAAGGCTCCTAGGTCGGCTCATGAATTGATCTTCCGGGACTTTCAGCGAGATCTAGATCTGTTCTGTATTAGGGAATTGAGCTCATCTAGTTATACGTAAATCGTAGATTAACATGAGACCGTGCAGGTGATTGTTAATGGGACAGAGACTGATGCGATCACTTAGGAAGTACGCCTAACCACAGGAATGTTGCCGAGGTGAGGAATACTGTTAATATCGGCATCCCTAGTTTTGTAAGCGTGTGAGTTATATGAGATGGAGGTCTACGAAGTGAAGTCACGTAATGTAGCACAGTGATCTAGATGGCCTACCCGGAGCTAGATCTAGTTTAGGGGATGACTCCCGTAGCCAATATAAAAGAAATACGAATTGGATTAATAGTTGTCGAGTCTAGCTTAATTATATAGAATCTCTATATCTAAACGATAGCATAATAATTGGGGAGGTTAATTACGCTGCTTGTGTTGTGTCGAGTCGTGTCCTTTATCATTCTTGTCTTTTGTTGGTCGTAGACCGCCTCTATGTGCTTGACATGAATGATTAATTGTTTGTATATAAATGACCCACAATTGCTTCCATGTGGGATCGACCTTGATTCGCTATAGCTATACAACAATGGACCTAGTCCTCTTGTCTATCGAAGTGTAGAGACACTTGGACTGTACGTGGACGTGTATTAGAGAATGTGCACGTTAGACAGACCCACTTACATGGATAAGTGTCACACTGTGTGACGGTTGTGTAATTATCCTTAGGACCGGAGTCTACATGGCATCACGGTGTGGATTGTCATGCTTTGACACTATTGAGGTTTCCTCTAGCCACGGGGCGATCATGCGGTAGTGATTGGGTGTGATACTGAAGCATGCAGAGTATACATGTTTGGTCGTCTGGAAATCACGTACCCTATCTGTAGGGGTGAATATCCGAAAGGTCCTTCTTATAAGGAATGTCTTACTCTCGTGAATCTTTGCAAAGTGGAAGTAAATGAGTTACTTCGTGAGAGCTTGATATCCAGATTATAACATACGGTCATTGATGTTTTGACACCCGACTAACGACCGTATGTAAGTTACACGGTAACTGTTTCAAATGAAAGGTAGTGGTCATTGCATTTGACTTTTCCGATGATTGGAGGTCACGGTGTGTTGCTAGACGCTATCTCGTGATCGTTAGGCATGAAGGGCATTTTCATAATTTGCACTTTGTGTCTACGGCCAACATATTCGGAAGCCTATCGGGTCACACACATAAGAACATCTAGCCGGATTAAAATGTGGTTATAGATGATAACCAAATAAGGAAAGTTTATCTCGAGACTATAAGGGTTATAGTGGTAAATTAATATGGTGGTATTTATTTATTATGAATAAATATAATACAAGATATTAATTATGATGATTAATTAAATACGTATATTGATACATATACATTTCAAAATTATGTATATATGTCATTTACATTTATTTTTGCAAATTAATTAATCATAGTATTATATTAATTAAAGAATATTCCGGAAGCCGATATTTGGCTATATGGGGCGCATTGAAGTGTATAAGATACACTTGGATTGTGCAATTTAATTAATAAGATTACCCAATATCAATATTAGATATTAATGACTATAGATTTGCACACATGTGTAAATTGATTTATGGTAATAAGATAAATATAGTCAATATAAGAAATTGACAATATCTTGGAAATATTTAATATGGGATATTAAATTAAATGAGATAAATCAATCAATTATATTTTCCTTATTTTATTGGGAAAATGTTTTCTTCTCCTCCACACCTAGATGGGGCGCCCCTCTCACTATGAATAAGATGTGGGTGTCAAGCTATTTTGTACATCACAATTTCAAGAGCTAATAGTTCTTGTGTAAAATAGAGAGCATTCTATAGAGAGTTGGAGAGAGGGGAAAAGGGCCGGTCTAGCAACCGGAGTTTTCCAATAGCAATCCATGATGGGATTCTGGCGGCCTGTTCATGTGGACTAGCGGTAGAGGCCGAACACTTGGGCTACTCTATGCAGAACTACTCTCCTTAGACGGTCAAAGCGTCGATCATTTAGATCAACCAAGGTAACCACCGTCTACTAGCTTATTTGTTTATTGCTTAAACGAAGTCGATCTTGGGTAAAAGGAAATCAAATTTTTGAATTCCGCTGCGTTCCCGTGTAGATTTCCTAACAGTGGTATCGTAGCGAGTTTCGAGTTTCAGCAATAAGCATGTTAATTTGCGTAGTTAATTTTATTGTTTAAATCACGTAATTAAAAGACGAAAGATTTTTTATTCTCAAAAGTGATACATGAAATGAAAAAAAAAACGAGATCTGGTGGTGCTCGGCCGACTGGCGGTGGCACCACCACCGGCGGCGGCTGGTCGGCGGCGGCGGTTGACCGGTCAATGCTGGCAGATCCCCAAATTTTGTTTTATGTGTTTTGTGTTTCTATATGGTTCATAGTTGTGATTGGTAATTTCTCTTTTGTCTAGTTGTGTCATGTGGCTAACCAATAGTTCAAATAGTTTGGGCCATTGGGATGCCACATGGCATTAAAATAATATTGGCCTTTCCAAATTTTGATTTGGAATAGGCCTAGGCCATTTTCAAATATTTGATTTGTAAAAGCTTTGGCTGCAGCCACTTCCAAAATTTTGATTTTGGAAAGTGGCTGACCTAAACAAAATTATTTTGCCTTTCCAAATATTTAATTTGGAACAGGCCTAGGCCCTTTTCAAATATTTGATTTGTAAAAGGCCTATGCTTAGGCTACTTTTAAAATTTTGATTTTGGAATGTGGTCAGGCCTAAACCAAATTTGGTTTAGGAAGATGCATTTTGGTTTAGAAAACCAAAGGGATCCCTTTTGATTAGGAATCAAAAGGAAAGAAACAAAAAGAGACTTAATTTTAATTTTGATTTATTTTTGGAATAGTTCTAATTAATTAAAATTAAAATTAAAACCAGTTTAAAATTAATCGTTAATTTTATTTCGATTAAAATCATTTAATTAATTAAATGTTAATTAGTTATTTGATTGGATAAAATTATTTAATAGATTAAACGTTAATTGATTAATTAAGACGCAAGTAGTTAAATTTTAATTTTATCTTTTTCATAAGATGTTATTGTATGGATTAGATATAGTAGATATAATATGATTATATAGACCCCGATTGATCATGGACTCGACCGATAGGATAGATGTGAATGATTTAATTTTTCTATTGGTTTAAAAATTGTCCTAGGCCGTTATGAAGAACGTGACCTAGTTTATTTTCTGCATTTATCCCATTTCCGTTAGCTACCCCGTGTGCGGCGGGTGTATTTATTTTATTAGATAGAATTAAATGTAACAAGAATGGAGCAGAAGATGGAGACCAAAGAAAGACGAAAATAAAGATCCCAGTGGAGAATGGCGCATTAAAGATCCTATTGGCGGTTGCGGCTACCCTTAGATTGTGACCCAGCTTTAGTCGATTTGTATTGAAAAACCGCACCTAGGAAAAGTCCATGATCATACCGGTTACTTTACGCATTTATTTATTTTGTGCTTGTATTTATTTTATATGATACGATAGATGCATGACTAGGCACGATCTAGATGAATGTGTAGGATGTATGTCTATAGAGATAGATATACTTGATGAGACCATAATTAAAATTATTTAAATGAATTAATTTACATAAATACTTCCACCTCAAAGAATCAAGTTGAAATTGCCTCCCCATATTATAATGATGGTGAAGAGCCCTTGTTCGGATCCAACTCATCAGCCAAAGCAGGGGGTTGACCTACCTCGGGTATATCGTCATTATCGAGATATGATCATGTGAGATCTCACGAATATTGGGGTTATGACTTGACTAAGAATTCTCTCGGCCACCAGCCAAAGCGGGGTCTTTTGGATTTTAGAGGCAAGGGTTTGACTACATTATAAGATGAAAATTGTCAAAGAGTTGACTAGTCAAACAACAAGAGTCGTATAAGATACGACTGACAAAGGGTTGTTGTCTACCTATTAGACTATTTTCGGCCCACCAGCCAAATCGGGGGTCGCGGTAGTTTAGTGGGATCTTGTCCACTAAAGAAATTAATAATTCTTGAAAGTCAATTGGGAGTACTTGACTAGTGGGAGCAAAATCATAAACCAAAAGACCATTTTTGATTTTGCGTGTATAAACAACGACACTCTTTTATTTTCATTTTTATGTTGTAGTTTTACAAACTTTATATTTATGTTTTATTCTCGATTAGTAAAACCAAATTATGACTGTTACCTTTTGAGAAACGTTCTCAAGTATGGTTAAGTAATTTTAATCCTTTTAAAATAAGCAATGACACGAGCAATCCCGTTATAGTAGTTAGAGACAAGGAGACTACATATTTGATGGTGTACTCCAAGGCTTTAATTATTAATGAAAGCGGAAGCTCATGATATGATTAAATTATTTGAAATAAGTTTCAACGAATTAGTCATATATTGGATACGATCCAAGATGATCATTCTGTCATACGATGACAATTAATTCAAACGTTGGATAAAAATGACCACATCTAATTTTGGAAACGTTGTTTTCAAAATTGTAAGATTTAATTATCGACTTAATGGTTAATTAAATAGTCAATGTTTTGAATACGATTCAAAAGGTTAAATAAACTATTTAATAAACTTTAGATTTTCTTTATGAAAGGAAATTAAAGACATGGAAGATTTGATCTTTCTTAAGTCTTATGAAGACTACAATAAGAAACATTTTTCAATTGCTTAAAAGGATTAAAAAGGAAAGTTAGGGCATGTGCTTAAATAGAGAACTTATTGAAGAGTCTATTCTAGGCATGTGAATTGAGATAAATCTATCTAAGTTCAAAGTCGACTCTAAGATATATGATACCTTACGAGTGTGATTAAATTAGAAAGATTGAATACAGATATGGAAGGTGAAGCAAACGTTGTTACACTTACCATATTCTGGATCATGTAAACTGATTAGGGAACTAAATAAATGTTATTATGTTCCGATTCTTGTGAAGAACATACTTCAGTTATTTGTTAGGATTTAGTAGACATATTCAATTGTAAAGAATAAATGTTATTCCCATAAAGTTGAAAGGTCACTGAATCTAACATACTAGATTGATATCACTATATAGTTGATATAGGTGATGAAATCTCAACCAAATATTAGTATGGCTGTTATACTTATATTTGTGGTTGTTCTAGACATGGTCTCCATGGAAGGGAGGCGTGCAATTAAACGTCATTCTGATGATGTTGAACCATATGATTATGAATCATATGGGTTATATGTATCTTATCCAAAGAGGAGTAAAATACCCTTTTAAGAAAAGGTTATAAAATCTAGAAAGTTTCCCAAGCCTAAATATACCGATGTTTGTTGGCTTGTGACAATTAATGCCACAAAATAATTGTTTATTAATCTCTACGACTATTTTTAGAAATAGTCAAGTGTACTCAATGAAGAGCATAATTCGGAAAGCCCGAAAAGTTCAAGCTAGTACGGATATGAGGTTGATGAACTGCTTAGGAATTAATCTTCAAGTGGATTGAAGCAATTAATATCTATAGGGTGTTTCAGAAGAATTCTGCAATAGAATCAGATTCTCCCTTAAAGGATACCATCTTTGGGTTACGCAATTAGATTGTGTTCCTAAAATGGAAACAACACTTTATATGATAAAGGTGTGACGCAAGCCATGCGAATTATCCCTTACCCATTTCGGGATAGTGCCCTTATACTTAACCAAATTCCAAAGAATAAAGGTTGAATAAATTCCATATTAGATATGGAAGGGGATAATGTCGAATCTATCTTAACCGATGATTTGAAGTTGTCATAGGCAAAGTCAGAAAGGATTGGAGCCTAGTACGACATATGCAACTTTGTGGAATATCTTAGCAAGTACGCAAGATATTATTTACTTGTCCACGGAGCAAAATGTTTGTCTTCAAATATGCTGTTTCTAGAGGAAGTGTTTCTTCCAAAAGAAACAGTGGGAGTAGATTTAGATCTCAAAGGTAGTTTGAGAACCACAAGGAGATATTCAACCATAGGAACATGAGCAGACGCCGCATAGCGATGAGGTGTAGAACACTGCTCAGTGCACACAAAAGTTCGGTAAGTCTGTGGATAACCTTAAGCCCAAAAGGGCTGCTGGTATGTTCATCTTGATGAATGAATATCTCACGACTTATGAAAGAATGTTTGAAAGGCAAGATTGAGAGATATGGCTAAGAGCCATAATATCTGAATTAGATTCCATCAGTGACAACCAGGTTGTGAACCTAGTCTGTCTTACCTAGAGGGAATGTCCTTGAAGGCTGACATGGATAGTAATATGATTACCATAAGGCTATAGTGACGGCTGAAGACTACGGGGTGTAAACCTTGTAATTATCTTTATCTTTGCCAATTTGTGCGATTCTATTCAGATAATGCTTGTTATAACTTCATATCATGGCTATATGATAGTGTAGATGACGTTGGGTAGAAAGCTTGATGTTCGTAGACGATGACATGATATGTAAGCCCACGAGATCCATTTATGGACAAAAACAAGTTTCTCTAGACGATTTCTTTGTTTAATAATCAAAAGAGTTTGATTTAGTCAAAAGAAGGATATGCCCAATGTGCAAGAGTAAGGTATTGGTTATCTCTCTCGAGAATTATCACCCCATGTCACAGTCAATTAATGTTTGGTAGTTCAAGGTCTTTACGAAAGTACTTGGATTAGCAGTTCTTATTTTAGAAATAAGAATCTATAGTGATAGATTTTTAACTGATGTTAGATTATAGTTTACCTATATAGATGTGATGCTAAAAGAGTTTAGCATCGTGACGGGGATACTGCTAGTCAGTGTTCTCAAGATCTATCTATGTTATGACGTTAGTCCTAAAGATTAGGTGAAAGATGATGCTTATGAAAAGGTTTCCTTCACTACTGCGATAGGAACCATCATAAAGGTAATGCCGGATGTTCATAGTCCATGAAGAGTCATGAGCAAGTATGAAAGTAAATCTGGGGAATGTCGAGAGTATCCTTAAACAAGTTAAGGAAGAGTTCCTAGTTTATCTAAACTTGAAAGCGAATAAATATAGTTATACAGACGTATATCCTGAGTCTTATGAAGGCAAGTGGGAGATACAGTCTGGGTATGCAGTCACTTTGATTAAGTGATACAGTGAGCTGGAAATGTTCTTGGCTATAGGTCACTGTAAGTTCTACAACTCAGGCCAAAACACAGTAGTGCCTTAGAGGCGCAGCGGGAGCAGTACATGGATCTAGAAGGTTCATTCCTGAACCTTGTACGGTTCTTCCACCTTTTCTATATAGCTGATGTAGTAAGTGGATTCATTGCTTGAGGCAAGGACCAGGGTCTCGTCAGAGATTCGTGTGTGTGTTGAGGCGGTTCCTGTGACTTTATCATTTGGATCATGGTATGAAGATAGTCTGAGTCCTCACGGATAGCGATCCGTTTACGGCTAGGGCTGGTTGCGAGTATTGCAGATTCTTGTGTTTCAACTTGGTCTTGTGTGTGCGAGTGATTGGTTTTAGGCCAAGTGGGAGATTGTTGAAATAGTGTCCTAAACCCAACCGGGTTGGACCGGATCCGACCGGGTCGGATCATTTCTACTATTTCTTTATGTTTATACATATATTAAATGGCTTTTCTGTTGTCATATATATGTTCTTTTAAAGAACCAATTATGAATTATTATATGATAACGTCCTTAGTATTAAATCGTGATACGAGAAACCATGATAGGCGATTATGGTAGATGAGATCTCTAATCACTCTAATAAGTTTGATACTTAAATGTCTCTAGTCGATGTACTATTAAACAGGCATTGATAGTATGAACAAAGCTAGCACGTATTAGATGTCTTCTGTCTTTAGGGCATGGATAGATCTCGTCTATCGAAGTGTATAGACACTTGGACTGTACGTGGAAATGTATTAGAGAATGCGTACGTTAGACTGACGCACTTACACGGATAAGTGTCACACTATGTGACGGTTGTGTAATTATCCTTAGGGCCGGAGTCTACATGACATCACAGTGTGGATTGTCATGCTTTGACACTATTGAGGTTACCCCTAGCCACGGGGCGATCATGCGGTAGTGATTGGGTGTGATACTGAAGCATGCGGAGTATACATGTTTGGTCGTCTAGAAATCGCGTACCCTATCAGTAGGGATGAATATCCGAAAGGGCCTCCTTATAAAGAATTCCGTACTCTCGTGAATCTTTGCAAAGTGGAAGTAAATGAGTTGCTTCGAGAGAGCTTGATATCCAGATTATAAGATACGGTCATTGATGTTTTGACACTCGACTAACGACCGTATGGATATTATTACAGCGATAGGATTGTAAGTTACACGGTAATTGTTTCACATGAAAGGTAGTAGTCATTGCATTTGACTCTTCCGATGATTGGGGGTCACGGTGTGTTGCTAGACGCTATCCCGTGATCGTTAGGCATGAAGGGCATTTTCGTAATTTGCACTTTGTGTCTACAGCCAACATATTCGGAAGCCAATTGGGTCACACACATAAGAACATCTAGCCGGATTAAAATGTGGTTATAGATGATAACCAAGTAAGGAAAGTTTATGTCGAGACTATAAGGGTTATAGTGGTAAATTAATATGGTGGTATTTATTTATTATGAATAAATATAATACAAGATATTAATTATGATGATTAATTAATTAAATATGTATATTGATACATATAAATTTTGAAATTTTGTATATATGTGATATACATGTATTTTTGCAAATTATTAATCATAGTATTATATTAATTAAAGAATATTCCAGAAGCCGATATTTGGCTATATGGGGCGCCACATTGAAGTGTATAAGATACACTTGGATTTTACAATTTAATTAATAAGATTACCATTTATTAATATTAGATATTAATGATTATAGATTTGCACACATGTGTAAATTGATTTATGGTAATAAGATAAATATAGTCAATATAAGATATTGATAATATCTTGGAAATATTTAATATGGGATATTAAATTAAATGAGATAAATCAATCAATTATATTTTACTTATTTTATTGGGAAAAGGTTTTCTTCTCCTCCACACCAAGATGTGGCGCCCCTCTCACTATAAATAAGAGGTGGGTGTCAAGCTCTTTTGTACATCAAAATTCCAAGAGCTAATAGTTCTTGTGTAAAATAGAGAGCATCCTATAGAGAGTTGGAGAGAGGGAAAAAGGGCCAGTCTAGCAACCGGTGTTTTTCAATAGCAATCCATGATGGGATTATGGCTGCCTGTTCGTGTGGACTAGCGGTAGAAGCCAAACACTTGGGCGGCTCTATGTAGAACTACTCTCCTTAGACGGTCAAAGCGTCGATCTTTTAGATCAACCAAGGTAACCACCGTCTACTAGCTTATTTTTTTATTGCTTAAACGAAGTCGATTTTGGGTAAAAGGAAATCAAAATTTTGAATTCTGCTGCGTTCCCGTGTATATTTCCTAACGCTTGGTCTATTGAGACGGAGATTCCTTCGGGTATGAAGTTAGCCAGGGCATTCGGTCATATTCGACTGACCATTTTGTCTTCCCGCCCAATGTTTCTGGTTGGGCTAGAATTTGTCGAACCGATTGATCTGTAGTTACTGTCACGAGGTTAGCATGGAAATATGGTCGCAACTTTCTAGCCACATGCACCATTGCCAATACCATTTTTTTAGCATCGATCTGATTATCTATGTTTAGGACCACCAAGGCCTTGATCATATAAAATATAGGCTTTTGTATGCCTTTCTCTTCCTTCAAGAGTAAGACGTTGAATGCTTGGTTGCACACAACTAAATATAAGAACATTGTTTTCTCTTTTTGAGGAGAAGTGAGCGTTAGTATTTCGATTAGGCGAAGCTTTCACTCATCAAAGGCCTTTGGTATACCTCGTCCCACTAGAATTGTTTTTCTAGTTAAATGTTCAGAAAAATGGAAGAACTCGTTCTGCCAACCTGGACATAAATATGCTCTGCGCTACCATTCTTCCACTCAGCCTCTCGACTTTAGGCGGTTAACTTGCATGTGTTGGAGTGCATCTACTTTGTCCGTATTCACTTTGATTCCGTCATTGGATATCAAGTACCCTAGACTTTCTTGATGTAACCCCAAAGGTGCATTTCTTTGGATTCAGTCTCATGTTTGTCTTTCGGAGCACTCTAAGTACCTCTCGTAAAATTGGCCGTATTCTCCAATGGATCGATTATTGACTAAGAGGTCGTCTACATATACTTTTATGTTCTTCCCGATCTGCTTTGCAAATATCTTATCGACCGATCTTTGATATATTGCACATGTATTTTTTAAGGAAGTTATGATGTAGGTTTTCTCCATGTCCTCCTCGACCATTTTGATCTAATGGTAGCCTTTGTATGCATTTAGAAATTCAAATTTTACGAATCCAGTGGTCAAATTCCTGAGTTCTTTGATTCGCGGTAGGGGGAACGGTCCTTTGAACATGATTTTTTGATATCGGTAAAGTCTATGCTCATCTGTTGGCTAAAATTCGGCATTGGTACCATGACTGGGTTGGAGAGCTGATGGCCAAATTATAGTAAACCAACTTTAACCGGCAGAGTACCGGGTCGGTTGTACTACAACGGCGAGCAAGGTCGTATCCCACGAGGAAACGATCAAGTATCACAATCAATGTCGTATCTAGTTCAGGCTCACAAATATTGGTGAAAGTAATTAACTATAGCTAAGAAAATAAAAATGATTACTTTAAAATATATGAATAAAGGAATAGCTAAATTATGGTCAAGAACACTACTTCTCAACACCTTACCGAGTCACTAAGGATGAGCCTTAACTTGCCAACTAACCAATAGTTTCTTATGAATGTGTTGTGGGTGCAATCTCCTAAACTGGTCCCTAGGCGCTAATACCATAACCTAGTTACCTTATACTCGGTTCAACAGTCCCCTCTATGGGATTTAATTGACCTAATATGATAAAAACAAGGAGATGCTCCGCATCCACCATGTTCACGGCTTAGCTAGAAAAACCTTAACAAGGAACAGGCTGTGAAAAACTCGACTAGTTTGTGCATAGCAATCCTAAAACCCTAGTTCGCACACTCCCTCACAAAATACATTTATAAAGTTCGTGTGTTTGATCAATTACTGGTTAGCTACTACACTAATAGCATTAAGTTCAAATTTTAGGACACAAAACATTCAAAAGATTTAATTTTTAAGCTCTACTCATCCCTAGATCATCGTTTAGGTATCAATTTCGTTATTTCATCACATAATTTAGCTATAACAAATTTAGCTATGCATAATCAAATCTAAATCGCAGGAATCCATAATAAAATAAATTAGAGACATCGTGAAAGATGAAAATAAATTACCAATTAAATTGAAGTAGCAATCCAAACCAAGAAATCATCTAATCCTTGCAATCCAATCGCGAGAAGCTCAAGAAAATATTCTAAGAGTTGCAATACTTGAAAGAAAAATTAAAAACCCTAATTTTTGTGGCCAAAAACTGAAAATAAAAGTCTGAGGTGAAAAAGTGTGTGTAAAATTCGACCCTAGGCCTTTTTATAAGCGAATAACCGACTTCAAAACGCCCAACCAATCAAAAAAAACCGACTCCATGCACGAGCATGGGCTGTGCATGCTTGCGCATGGAGTTGCTGAATGTTAAGCCAATTTCTTCTCCAAAGGCCATGCTTGCGCATGCTAGGAGCATGCTGGAGCATGACATTGCTGAATGTCCTCCTTTGGCTGACTGAATACGCATGCACGCGCACGGAAGAAGCATGCTTGCGCAAGCGTTCACTGAACCGACACACCCTCAGTAATTTGGTGATAGCTTTGCGTGTAGAACTCCGATTTGAGCGATTCAAGTTGCGTTGGAAATCTTATTCAATTCTCTACAACTCAAATGAAGAAAACTTTCCCAGAAAATGCCTCCATTGTAGCTCAAAATACAGATTAAATCATAGAAGCACGATAACATCATCCGTTTCACTCTTTGGCTCCGGGTGCATGCTTCCACCTCTCGAAATCATATTTCTATCATCAATGCCTATTTTTCCGGGATCAAAATGAACCTATATCCTGCAATTATCAACAAAAATACCACGTATAACTCCGCAAGATAAAATACGTATGAAATATGCATTAATTCACCAAAAGTGACGAGATTTTAGGACTAATCCGTCTTTGACCTTGGAGTGAAAGAAATGGTGAAAACGCCTAATAAGTCACTCAAACTACCCCAAAAGCGCATCAAATAAGTCATAAACGAGGGTAGAATCATGTAGGAAATGAAGGAAAGTTGACTCCCATCAACTACCCCGCACTTAGCGTTTGCTCGCCCTCGAGCAAATCAAGCGATTCAAAAATAAATCATGAGGTCAATGTTCCTATCATATGAGAAACCACAATATTCAATGAGTAACCACTAGTCAATGAGCAAAAATACACGAGTCAAAGCAAATCTCATCATGGAAACAGAATGTGTGTGTGCATAGCTTCTCAATCATTAATCACGGTCAACCGGCTGAGATTATAAATGCATGACTAATGTCGTTACACCATAGGCTTATACTTCATAATCATTTCCACTAATCGAGGTCAAATCAAGGATAACTAAGGTCGGGCAGGACTTGCACGGTTGTAACGTTAGGCTAGGGACGGAACTAAACGAAAGGATAAATGAATATCAAAAGAGAAAAACGAGTGAGTCTAATCAAAACATCTTGAATTTGGCACATACCTCACCTTCTTAGCTTGATTCAAGCAAGCATTCTCCTTCTTTATTCTCAAATCCAAACATACCTCAATGAAAACTCGTCCACCAACGCCACATTGGAAAAATTAACACATAAATCTTCAAGAGCATTCTTTGACTCACCTTATACAACACTTTATTCATTTTTTTCTTTTTATTTTTTTTTGTTCTTTTTTTTTTAATTTTATCAACCAACACCAACACTTTTTGCTACCCCTTCTCCTTCGTAGTACAATAGATCCATCAACACCTTAATTTGATACACATCTTCGCCACCCCACACTTGTGCTAGCAAGTATGCCCAAAATCAGATTAAAACTCACTCGTAGGGTGCCAAAGAAATGTAGACCACAAATAAAGGCTAAGGTTTGTAATTATGGGCTAATCAACGAATGGCTAAGTTCGGGTGGGGGTCTAACCACCCTGAAAAGGCTTAGAGGGGTTTCTGTGGAAATTATGTACAGGGTTGGCTATTTGGCTCTGGTCGGGTCAAAGAAATACCTGCACCGTCATCCCTTAATCTACCAAGATTGACCTTTCTATTTCACCTCGAAGTTAATGGTACAAGTTCTAGGTAACAGATTAATGTCTATGGCAAATATAATCATTCACTAACCAACCATAACTCATGAAAGAAAAGCTATTACGTGCATAAGAATTCCATTTCCACAACAAGATAGAGGTTTGACTCGCATGCATTCAACCATTGACTAATAATTAACTTAAGATTACCATGAATTCACATATAATTCGCAACATCAAAGTCATGAATTTTTTTAAAATGGCTCAATTTTACTCATTTAGACCAAACACCAAGTATATAACTTATTTGATGCATGACACAAGTAGTCAAGTCAAGCTAAGTCTACCACCTCCCACTTAAAACAGAACACCGTCCTCGGTGTGTGAGTGACAAAGTAAAGAAAGAAAGACTTAGCTAAACTGGCAATAGGGCAGAACTCTGCAAAGTGACAACCTCCTATGTATCTCCCAGGGTACCTGTACAATCACAACATAGAAACCAAGAGTCCACTACGACAAAAGGCCGAAACCTTAAGTGTAGGTAAGCACAAGTATGGAGATGTATAGCACAAATAAAGTATGGATTATCACAAAGCATGAAATGGAATTCGAGATGCTCGGTCAAATTTTCATCACACTTCTAAAAAAAACAAGCCTAAAAAACTAAGAAAAAAGTGGGTTGTCTCCCATAAGTGCTTTTGTTTATTGTCGTTAGCTCGACTTATTAGGAAATTAAAATAAAAAAATATAAAAAAAAGCACAAGTGAAAAGAAAAAAAAACCCAAACTACCTAAAACATTCTAAGTTTAAAGTCCTTAGTTCGAATTTCTACAGCCAATTATGCTAAGGATAATTATACCAAAGGAGAGAAAATCGTTGCTTCTCCCTACACAAATCATAGGAATTGAGCACCCCCACAAAATGGGACAAGAAAAACAAGGGGCTCAATCCCTCCCACCAAGATTGGCTCAAGGAATTCATTGTGCAACACAACGAATTTACTTTCCCTGAAACAGAGCATATGCCAATTAATAAGGATTCACGCACCACATAGTAACAAGTTGGCTCAACAAAAGCATCAAAAGTCTTAAAAGGACTCACCTCCACCAATTTCTCAACAGGGGTCACTGAAGAAGGAATTGATAATTCAATTGGGACAGTATTCATACCTTCTTCATGGCATTCCTCATACGTGGTTACCTCCAGGAGAGACGGTGGAGATTGAAAACCTTCTTCTTCCTCCAAATGAGTAGGGGAAGTAGCCTCCTTGGCCATAAGGATCCATGCACTGAAATTCAAGGAAAAAACAAGAACACAATCAAGGTATCAAGTCACTACCACTACCGGAGTAGGTGGTGTGGCTCCTCAACAAACATTTAAAATAAAAAATAAAAAACTAAAGACCTAATCCTAGATACTCTAGTGATTTACTGATATTGACTGATTCCCCGGCAACGGCGCCAGAAAACTTGATGGCCAAATTATAGTAAACCAACTTTAACCGGCAGAGTACCGGGTCGGTTGTACTACAACGGCGAGCAAGGTCGTATCCCACGAGGAATCGATCAAGTATCACAATCAATTTCGTATCTAGTTCAGGCTCACAAATATTGGTGGAAGTAATTAACTATAGCTAAGAAAATAAAAATGATTACTTTAAAATATATGAATAAAGGAATAGCTAAATTATGGTCAAGAACACTACTTCTCAACACCTTACCGAGTCACCAAGGATGAGCCTTAACCTGCCAACCAACCAAAAGTTTCTTATGAATGTGTTGTGGGTGCAATCTCCTAAACTGGTCCCTAGGCGCTAATACCACAACCCAGTTACCCTATACTCGGTTCAACAGTCCTCTCTATGGGATTTAATTGACCTAATATGATAAAAACAATTAGATGCTCCGCATCCACCGAGTTGACGGCTTAGCTAGAAAAACCTTACCAAGGAACAGGTTGCGAAAAACTCGACTAGTTCGTGCATGGCAATCCTAAAACCCTAGTTCGCACACTCCCTCGCAAAATACATTTATAAAGTTCGTGTGTTTGATCAATTAATGGTTAGCTACTACACTAATAGCATTAAGTTCAAATTTTAGGACACAAAACATTCGAAAGATTTAATTTTTAAGCTCTACTCATCCCTAGATCATCGTTTAGGTATCAATTTCGTTATTCCATCACATAATTAGCTATGACAAATTTAGCTATGCATAATCAAATCTAAATCGCAGGAATCCATAATAAAATAACGGGTGGTGGTCCTAAAGGACAACTTTACATCTTAAATGAAGAATAGGACAAAAAAAATAATATTTGGTTGCGAAGGACAAAAAAAATAGAGATGTACACAAACACCCTTAATGATAATGTAAGATTTTTTTTTTATTTCTCACTGCAAATTCAGGGAAATAAATGCATTTAATGTCATTCCGTTTTTTCTTCCTAAAAATAAGGCATTTAGAATCTGCAAGTGAGATGCGAATTAACTCCCACCGCTCACCGCTTTTTCTTCCTAAAAATAATGACAATTTTCTTCCAATCTGATCAAAAATCCAAATGTTTCTGTTAATTCCTTATGATCTGATTTTCGTTTTAGTGATATATTGGGCGGATCGGCTCGGCATTCTTAATAATTTGATTGAATTAGGGTTTTATCTTGAATCGAATTCTGCATATTTTGAATCGACTATACCCTACTTGGGAAGGGGAACCCCAATAGGGGATTTGTGTACCTTAAGATCGTGCACATTCATTAAAAAATGCCGAAACGTTACTACATGTCCCTTAGAAAAAAAATGCCGAAACGTTACCAAACTAAACCCTAATTGGGAAAGGAAACTCAATAGGGTATTTGAGGACCTTAAGATCGTGCACATTTGTGAAAAAATTGGGAGAAAATCGCGAACTAACTTGTCTTTCTCATCAAGCAATTCCGAAAAAATGTAGTAAAATTACAAAAAATGTAGTAACATTACAAAATAATGTAGTTCCAATTCCAATTCCGGAAAAATGTAGTAACATTACAAAAAATACACAATGGTGTTACTACAAAAAAAAAATGCATAGTGGGCACAGTGGTGTTACTACAAAAAATGCATTGATAATTCCTCAAGAACAAACAATTGATAATTCTTCAACAACAATTCTTCAAGAACAAAACTAAAGACAGTAGGATTCATACAACAACAATTGATAATTCCATGACAACAACAATTGATCATACATGCCAATTGATCAATGAAACAGATTATGAAATAGGACCACAATAATGATGCTCGACATATGAACATTTGCAATCCACCATAAATAAACAGCTTTTTCTTCTTCCATAATAATCCACAAGCAAAATCGAAACAAACGTCGCACCACAATTCACCGAACCGGTGATTAAGGCCGACATAAGCTAAGCATTAACTCCATACCCAATTGTCCCGAACAAACCGGAGCATAAAACGTAATCAAATTCATACCCAGAATCGCCGAAATGCCGGAATCCCGATCGCGAAGTCAATTGCGGCCGGTTCGTCCGCTCAAGATATTCGCCCATGGATGCTCCACTTTCTTCGATTCTTCACACGCCAGAATCGAGATCTCCAATTCCTCATCCACGCCTTCGATAATGAAGATTATACCGGTATGGCGGCGCCGCTTAAACAAATTCGCCACCCGTTTTCGCCACCGTTTAGCGATGAAGTAATTGATTAGGATTGCAATTAGGACAAGCGGCGGTGGCGGAAAACGTTTTGGAGGAAGTCTGGCGAGGAGGGTGGCGGCCTGCAGAAGAACAAGCGAAGAATTTGGGTTTTTTGGAGATCTTAATCAAGCAAGAATTTGAGAATTTGGGTTTTTTTTTTTTTTTTTTTTTTTTGGAGATCTTTGAAACGTGGGGGCATGAAATAAAAAGGAAATATTATTTAAGGGTATTTTTGGATATACATTACTTTCTGTCCTTTACAACTTTGTGCATTTCTTTTCTTGTCCTTTTTTTTCAAATAAAATGTAAATCCGTCCTTACGACCTTATCCTAATAAAATAAATTAGAGACATCGTGAAAGATGAAAATAAATTACCAATTAAATTGAAGTAGCAATCCAAACCAAGAAATCGTCTAATCCTTGAAATCCAATCGCGAGAAGCTCAAGAAAATATTTTAAGAGTTGCAATACTTGAAAGAAAAATTAAAAACCCTAATTTTTGTGGCCAAAACTGAAAATCAAAGTCTGAGGTGAAAAAGTGCGTGTAAAATTCGACCCTAGGCCTTTTATAAGTTTAAAACCGACTTCAAAACGCCCAACCAATCATAAAAACCGACTCCATGCGCGCGAGCATGAGTATTGTGCATGCTTGCGCATGGAGTTCTTTGAATGTAAAGCCAATTTCTTCCAAAGGCCATGCTTGCGATGCTAGGAGCATGCTGGCGCATGACATTGCTGAATGTCCTCCTTTGGCTGACTGAATATGTAATATTCCGATTTTTTGAAAAAGGGCAATTCGGTATTTTAGCAAAAATCAGAATATTATGTTATTTTTTTATTAAAGGATTTTCGAAAAAAGAAAAGAAAAGAAAAAGGGATAAACAAGGATTTTCTTTTTAAGGAAAATAATTAAATAATTAGGTAATTGGGATTATAAAAGGAAAACTAATCCTAATTTTAACCTAGTTGTTTTTGACAAAAAAAAGAGAGAGGGACGCAGAAAGAGAGGCGCAGGAGAGAAAAAAAAAGAGGGAGAAGAAGCTTTCAATCTTGAGGCTAATCCGTTGTTCTTTTCATCAGACTCATCAAGAGAGAAAGGATCACCGCGAGTCGAGGATCGTTTTGATATCAACAATCCTTCAATCCATTAACGTTTGGATTTAAAGGTTAAACTTTTGACGGGTTGAAGCTTTGGATCGTTGTACCACGCAATTTAAGGTAACGTGGTTTTCTTATCGTATGATTAAGGTTTTGTAAAGTGGTAGAGCAATTTGTATGATTGTTTTTCATGGTTTTAATTTGTTCAAGTCGAGTTTGGGTTGAATTTGAGTAGAAAACGCAGAGTGCAGAAAACTGTCCTCTGTGGTGCAAGAAAAACGTGTAACAGGTGCAAGAGAGAGGCTCGGTCGACCGATCCTATCCATTCGGTCGACCGAGTGTTGGTTCATCCGTACGGATGAGTTATGTATCCGTACAGCTATTTCTCAGTATCGGACAGCAAGTTTATCCGTCCGGACAGGGACTGTTCCAGTGCTGTTTTTCTTTTTATGTGTTTCAAGCTCCATAATAGCGTATTTACTGCATAACCTTACGTGACAAAGCTCTGAAGTAGCTTTTGATGCGTTTAGTTCCGGCACCATATGGATTCCCTGAAAAGATGAAGTGTGGGACTGTCGAAAGCTTTGGATTTGCCTTGTGCATCGATAAGCTAGAGTTTATCGATGTCTGTGTATTTGCTAGGCCTTGTCCGTGTCTAGTGGTCTAGGAAATAGAGTAGGAGATGTGAGGGAGCTTACTTGAAAACACTTAGGTGGCTAGTTAAACGTCTAATCAAACATATGTGTTAGATTAATAATCTTAAACATCATGCAATGCTTGGTAAGGCATAGTACAATATCGCGATGTGTTCTCTGACCAGACAAAGTAGACTGTACCCACGCCGGTCAATCGATTGGCTAGATAAAGCGTCTGGTACATTCTGCCGGTCATCACACTATCGGGACTCAGATATTCCCGGGGCTACTAGAGCGTGTCTCTAAGTAGGTTGCACCCAGTTGTCCTAGTACATCCTATTACTAGGCGTAGTGCCCTTGTTATTCACGATGTAACAAACTTGAGGTATGTTAGATACCTTTTGGATCCTCATGTTATGCTATGAACATAATATGATAGTTAGCTAGGGTTAACAACGGAAACGAATTAATAAAAGACGGCGTTGCTTTTATTTCTTTATGAGATCATAGTTATACGATCTTCTACGCGTTCATCGAGTACTTTTGTACTTACCCGTTACGTTGTGTTTGTCTTCCCTTTCCCCAAAGAAGATGAACAGGTTGCTACGGTTGACGAGTTCTTTGATGATGAAGTTTAGATGAAGCTTTTGAAGACTTAGTTCTTTTAGTTGTTTCTTTCTTAAAACAGTTGTTTCACGTTTGAACAATGTTGTCCTTATTTTTAGTTTAGCTTCTTTTGAGATCTTTTGGGATTTGGATGTTGGATGATTAGTTCTTTTATTGGATTTAGTTTTTCACAGCATTGATTACCGTGTGGTCGATCTTTTGTCTTTTGTTTTCCCGAGTCGTTTTATCTTCCGCGTCGTTTTAGTTCTGATGTATGACGTAAAGCTTACATATATTATTGATTGTATTTGATAATATATGTGCCGAACGCTCTTTCCGGATAAGGACTCGTGTCCGGAATGGGGCGTGCATAGCTTGGTATCGAGAGAAAGGTTTTCCTTTGTGTAGGACTTGATTTCTACCTTAAGATAAGTTTTAGAGCTTTAGTAACCACTCTCTTTCTTGGTAAATGTAATGGTTCTTACTAGAGGAGGAGCTAATACGAATACACCGAGGCGCCTAACACCTGCACGGGTAACGCTGAGGCAGGATTTACCGGGGTTGTGATTCCGAGAAGGAGAAGAAGTGGACTAGCTACCCAGGGCCCTACAGTTTCCCAAGTTAACACCCCGTCTGTGAGCAACATCCTGCGTGGGGTGAATCAGGGACCAGACATTGTCACCAGAGGTAGAGTGGAACAAGGGGGTCCTTCACGGTTTAACACCCGCGTACCGGTTACTACTTCAGCTCCAAGGACCACGAGTTGGACCGGGTTGGGACTTTCTCATCCACCGGCTAGTCAGTTTTTCAGTTATCCACAGGTATCGACGTTTCCTTCTGCACCGCTGAGTTTTACACCGCAACCGACGGTTCTACCTCCACCACCGCCTAGGTCGGATTCTTTCAGTAGCGCACCTGGCTACACCCATCCACAATGTAACTATCAAGATCGTAATGCCCCACCAAAGGCGGCGGCCCAAGACAACATCATCGATTTGGAGGCTATGACGGACCGGTGGATTGGTATGAAAAGATAAAGAAGCCTTTGGGTGCCGAGTTCTTTGGCAATGTTGAGCCGGGGGCGCGCAGATTTATGGATTCGTGGGTTCGAGAAGGCGTGCAAGAATTATGAAAGCTCCAGATCCGGATGGGGCTCATTTGGCATTATCCTTGTTGGCGGGGAATGCGAAAGTTGGATGGAAGCATATGAGCAAGTTAATCCGAGGATCACGGATTGGGCAAAGTGTTCAAGGATCCGTTTCTACAAGGAATACTTTCCTAGGACTGGCCTGCAATGCGAAGGCTAATGAGTTTTCGAGTTTAAAATAGGAAGATATACTACGGTGACTCAAGACTCCCGGAAGTTCCATGAGTTGGGCGAGTTCTACCCGGAGATTATGAAGAGTGAAGAGAAAAAGATAGACAAGTTCATGGAAGGATTGTCACATGAAGTGGCAAAGGGCATGCTAGAGATAGACCTACGAGCATGGCAAGCGTCATGGATAGAGCTTTGACAAATGGAAAGGTTTGCCATGAGGCATGACGGTTGTAGTGGGAGATAAGAGGTCTTTCTCAAATTTTCAAGGAAGTAATAGAGAGAGCACCGCAGCAGAATGTTAAGAGGATAGGAAATCCGGCTACGAAGAGTTCAGAAGTGGAACGCCATCGGTTTGTGCTAAGTGTAACAAGACACATACTGAGAGAGTGCATGGCAGTACCTTGAGTTTTTTCCACTGCGGGGAAGTGGGACATTACTCAAGGGCGTGTCCTAAGAAGCTATCTCAAGGTAATCAGCAGAGGAGGCGAGGTAACCAGCAGGTAATCGTACTACAGTAGTGTGCATCAGATTCGTGTCTTCACAAAGCAGATGCAGAACCGGAAGAGTTAGATGATCTTGTGGTGACAGTACTTTTCAAGTTGTTTGTGTTTCTTATAAATATTTAATATGATACAAAGGCAGCATATGATATTACATATTTATACGTAAATTGATTCACTTGTTAGGTACCATAATCATAGATAATCTAATGTGTCACTCTGTTTGATACCGGAGCTTCAGGACTTTTGTTTCCTCTAAGATAGCTAAGAAGTTGAACCTACCTCTTAAGGAATTGAGAGACCTTTGAGTATAACCACACCTTTGGGCATAGTCACTAGATGTGCTCAGTCACACCCCAAGTTGACATTAGAGTTGGGACTTACAAGTGCCAAAGATGCTTTGACGGTGTTGGATTTCTCGGATTTCGATGTTATCCCGGGTATGGGTGGTTGTCCAAGAATTACGCTCTACTTGGATTGTAGAGGTAAGAGGGTGATCTTTAAGGCCCCAGTGGAAATCAGCTAAGACGCTTCGGGTAACGATATACAAGCCTAGCAAGGGTCGTTATCCGATTATCTCAAAGATTAAAGCCTTAAAAGCTTTGAAGAGGAGTTGCTGTGGTTTCGTTGTTTATGCATTAGATAAGGAAAAGCATAGGCCCGAGTTAGGAGAGACTCGTGTAGTTAAGGACTTTCCTGAAGTTTTCCCGGAAGATTTGCCAGGACATATGCCTGATAGGGCCATAGAGTTCGAGATCGAATTGATTGCCGGAGCATCACCAGTGGCTAAATCACCTTATAGGATGGCACCAGCAGAGTTGAAAGAGTTGAAAACACAGCTGAAGGAGAAGCTGGAGAAAAACATCATCCAGCCAAGTACATCACCATGGGGAGCACCGGTCTTGTTTGTGAAGAAGAAAGATGGGAGTATGCGTTTGTGCATCGACTACAGAGAGTTGAATAAACTGACAATCAAGAATAAGTATCCTTTACCAAGGATTGATGATCTGTTCAGTCAGTTGCAAGGTAAGAAGTTCTCTAAGATTGATCTTAGGTCCGGTTATCATCAATTGAAGATCAAGGTGTCAGATATACCTAAGACAGCCTTCAGTACGAGATATGGACATTACGAGTTTTTGGTCATGTCGTTTGGACTCACTAATGCTCCATCGAAGTTCATGGACTTGATGCAAAGAGTTTTCATGCCTTATCTCGATAAGTTTGTGATAGTTTTCATAGACGATATCTTGGTGCACTCTAAGGATGAGGAAGAGCATGAAGGACACCTAAGGATAGTTCTACAGACCTTAAAGGAGAACAAATTGCATGCCAAGTTTTCTAAGTGCGAATTTTGGTTGGACCAGGTTAGTTTTCTTGGGCATATAATTTCGGAGAAGGTATTAAGGTGGATCCAGTGAAGATAGAAGCCGCTTTCTATGTGGCTCAGACCGACATCGAAGAATGAGAGATAAGAAGTTTCTTGGGTTTAGCTGGTACTACCGGAAGTTTGTAAAGGATTTCTCTAAGATAGCTACACCTCTCACGAGGCTTACTCAAAAGAACGTTAAGTATGAGTGGACCAGTGAATGTGAGGAAGCATTTCAGACTTTGAAAGAAAAGTTGACCACAGCACCCGTGTTAGCATTACCAGAAGTTTTTGATAATTATGATGTATATACGGATGCATCGGGTCAAGGTTTGGGTTGTGTTTTGATGCAATCAGGGAAGGTAATTGCTTATTCATCTAGGCAGTTAAAGGCGCATGAGAAGAATTACCCTACACACGACTTGGAGTTGGCAGCAGTGGTTTTTGCTCTGAAGCTTTGGAGACACTATTTGTATGGTGTCAAGGCAAGGATCTACACGGATCATAAGAGTCTTAAGTTCTTCTTTACTCAGGAAAATCTAAACATGAGACAAAGAAGATGGTTGGAGTTCGTGAAAGATTACGAATTGGACATTCAATACCACCCGGGCAAAGCTAATGTTGTAGCTGAAGCACTTAGCCGGAGAGCGGTTAATGCTATCACTACCTTGCAAGAAGTCGTAGATCAGTTGGATAGGATGCAGATTCAAGTGATTGAAAGGAAGGGTGAAGCTCAGACTTTGGCGCCATTGATGGCAAGGTCAGATTTGCTAGATGAGATTCGGGCTAAGCAGGATAGAGACCCGGTGTTGATTAATTTGAAGCGAGTGGCTCGAGAAAAGCCTACAGTGGGTTATCAGTTGGACAAGAGTGGTCATCTTTGGTACGGAGACCGTTTGTGTGTAACCGATGTGGTTGGCCTAAGAGAGAAGGTTATGGATGAAGCTCATAAGATTGCTTTTGCGGTACATCCAGGAGCCACTAAGATGTATAGAGATCTCAAGGAAAGGTATTGGTGGCCTGGTATGAAGTTAGGGATCGCAGAGTTTGTGGCAAGATGTGATACATGCCGAGAGAGAGTGAAAGCAGAACACGTAAGACCAGGAGGTTTGTTAAAACCCTTGGAGGTACCGGAATGGAAATGGGAGAATATTACGATGGATTTCATCACCGGTTTGCCTAAGACTAAGGGCGGTCATGACATGATTTGGGTGATTGTGGATAGACTCACAAAATCAGCCCATTTCTTGCCGTGTAAAGTGGACATGCCTATAAAGAAGTTCGCTACTATGTATATTGACAATATAGTGAAGCTTCATGGTGTGCCTCTATCCATTGTATCTGACAGGGATAGTAGATTTATCACCGCTTCGGAAGGGTTTGCGTAAAGCTTTTGGGACTAAGAGATCGATTTGAGTATAAATTTCATCCGCAGACGGATGGGCAGTTAGAGAGAACAATTCAGACTCTCGAGGTCATGCTTAGAGCTTGTGTTTTGGATGCCGGAGGATCATGGATAGATTACCTCAATTTGGCTGAGTTTGCTTACAACAATAGTTACCATGCAAGTTTGGGAATGCCACCTTTTGAGGCCTTGTACGGTAGGAAGTGTAGAACTCCACTTTACTGGGATGAAGTGGGAGAGAAACATATCACAGGGCCGGAGATGGTTCAGCAAGCCAAGGAGAAAATCGAGTTGATAAGGAAGAATCTGAAAGCCACTCAAGATCGTCAAAAGAGCTGGGCCGATGTTAGAAGAAGGCCGCTTGAGTTCGAAGTCGGAGATAGAGTTTGCCTTCGAGCGTCTCCGATGAAGGGTGTCAAGAGGTTCGGACAGAAAGGAAAGCTAAGCCCAAGGTATGTAGGACCTTTTGATGTCATCGAAAGAGTTGGGAAGTTGGCTTATAGACTTCGGTTGCCAGAATCGATGTCTAGAGTCCACAATGTCTTCCACGTATCGATGCTTAAGAAGTGTTTATCTAAAGTGGATGTGGAATCTGAGATTGATCCGGAAGTTTTGCAAGATAATCTAACATACGTGGAGAAGCCGATAAAGATTCTGGATAGGAAAGAGAAGGTGATAAAGAGACGAGTGATTCCGTTAGTATTAGTGCAATGGAGCAAGCATGCACCGACGGAAGCCACTTGGGAAGTGGAAGCGGACATGTTCGACGAGTTCCCAGAGTTCCCTCATCTACCAGGCACGATCTAGTTTCGAGGACGAAACTCCTCTTATGGGGGGAGGAATGTAATATCCCGATTTTTTGAAAAAGGGCAATTCGGTCTTTTAGCAAAAATCAGAATATTATGTTATTTTTTTATTAAAGGATTTTCGAAAAAAGAAAAGAAAAGAAAAGAAAAAGGGATAAACAAGGATTTTCTTTTTAAGGAAAATAATTAAATAATTAGGTAATTGGGATTATAAAAGGAAAACTAATTAATCATAATTTTAACCTAGTTCTTTTTGACAAAAAAAAAAAGAGAGGGACGCAGAAAGAGAGGCGCAGGAGAGAAAAAAAAGAGGGAGAAGAAGCTTTCAATCTCGAGGCTAATCCGTTGTTCTTTTCATCAGACTCATCAAGAGAGAAAGGATCACCGCGAGACGAGGATCGTTTTGATATCAACAATCCTTCAATCCATTAACGTTTGGATTTAAAGGTTAAACTTTTGACGGGTTGAAGCTTTGGATCGTTGTACCACGCAATTTAAGGTAACGTGGTTTTCTTATCGTATGATTAAGGTTTTGTAAAGTGGTAGAGCAATTTGTATGATTGATTTTCATGGTTTTAATTTGTTCAAGTCGAGTTTGGGTTGAATTTGAGTAGAAAACGCAGAGTGCGTAAAACCGCCCTCTGTGGTGCAAGAAAAACGTGTAACAGGTGCAAGAGAGAGGCTCGGTCGACCGAGCCTATCCATTCGGTCGACCGAGTGTTGGTTCATCCATACGGATGAGTTATGTATCTGTCTGACAATTTTCAAAGATTGGGACAAACAAGTTTATCCGTCGGGACAGGACTCGCTTCGAAGGTCGTTTTTCTTTTATGTGTTTCAAGCTCCATAATAGCGTATTCTATCGCATAACCTTACGTGACAAAGCTCTGAATTAGCTTTTGATGCGTTTAGTTCCAGCACCATATGGATTCCGTGAAAAGATGAAGTGTGGGACCGTCGAAAGCTTTGGATTTGCCTTGTGCATCGATAAGCTAGAGTTTATCGTTGTCTGTGTATTTGCTTAGCCTTGTCCGTGTCTAGTGGTCTAGGAAAGAGAGTAGGAGATGTGAGGGAGCTTACTTGAAAACACTTAGGTGGCTAGTTAAACGCCTAATCAAACATATGTGTTAGATTAATAATCTTAAACATCATGCAATGCTTGGTAAGGCATAGTACAATATCGCGATGTGTTCTCGACTGCGAGACAAAGTAGATGCACTCCACGCCGGTCAATCGATTGGCTAGATAACGCGTCTGGTACATTCGCGCGGTCATCACACTATCGGGACTCGAGATATTCCCGGGCTACTAGAGCGTGTCTCTAAGTAGGTTGCACCCAGTTGTCCTAGTACATCCTATTACTAGGCGTAGTGCCCTTGTTATTCATGATGTAACAAACTTGAGCTAAGTTAGATACCTTTTGGAACCTCATGTTATGCTATGAACATAATATGATAGTTAGCTAGGGTTAACAACGGAAACGAATTAATAAAAGACGGCGTTGCTTTTATTTCTTTATGAGATCATAGTTATACGATCTTCTACGCGTTACTGAGTACTTTTGTACTTACCCCGTTATGTTGTGTTTGTCTTACCCTTTCCCCAAAGAAGATGAACAGGTTGCTACGGTTGACGAGTTCTTTGACGATGAAGTTTGAGATGAAGCTTTTGAAGACTTAGTTCTTTTAGTTGTTTCTTTCTTAAAACAGTTGTTTCACGTTTGAACAATGTTGTCCTTCTTTTTGGTTTAGCTTCTTTTGAGATCTTTTGGGATTTGGATGTTGGATGATTAGTTCTTTTATTGGATTTAGTTTTTCACAGCATTGATTACCGTGTGTTCGATCTTTTGTCTTTTGTTTTCCCGAGTCGTTTTATCTTCCGCGTCGTTTTAGTTCTGATGTATGACGCAAGGCTTACATATATTATTGATTGTATTTGATAATATATGTGCCGAGCGCTCTTTCCGGATAAGGACTCGGTGTCCGGGAATGGGGCGTTACAGAATACGCATGCACGCGCACGGAAGAAGCATGCTTGCGCATGCGTTCAATGAACCGACACACCCTCAGTAATTTGGTGATAGCTTTGCGTGTAGAACTCCGATTTGAGCGATTCAAGTTGCGTTGGAAAGATTATTCAATTCTCTACAGCTCACATGAAGAAAACTTTCCCAGAAAATGCCTACATCGTAGTTCAAAATACAGATTAAGTCACAGAAGCACGATAACATCATCCGTTTCACTCTTTGGCTCCGGGTGCATGCTTCCACCTCTCGAAATCATCTTTCTATCATCAATGCCTATTTTTACGGGATCAAAATGAACCTATATCCTACAAGTATCAAAAAAAATACCACGCATAACTCCGCAAGATAAAATAGGTATGAAATATGCATTAATTCACCAAAAGTGACGAGATTTTAGGACTAATCCGTCTTTGATCTTGGAGTGAAAGAAATGGTGAAAACGCCTAATAAGTCACTCAAACTACCCCAAAAGCGCATCAAATAAGTCATAAACGAGGGTAGAATCATGTAGGAAATGAAGGAAAGTTGACTCCCATCAAGAGCCATACATGATAGAAGTCTTCTCAAACAAATTTGGCTTCTAACATTTTTACGACCTCTTTTTTGGCCGCTTCATTCCTCTCTGAAGCGAAGTGATGCTTTTTCTACCGATCTGGTTTTCAGTTCGGATCAACATTTGGTTTACGTATTGCCACATCGGTTGAGATGCTAGGCATGTCTAAAGCTACCTAGGCGAATTCTTAATCTTACATCCTCTGTGGGATCTTCATACCCTTGAGATTCCTCTAGGACCAAAGTGTCAAAAAAAAATTTAAGATACCACTACTTAAAATCTAGTGGCACATACTAACAATTCAAAGAAGGGTCAACCGAACCATGCATAAATCACCTGCCCAGTCTACTATGTATGTGATCTATATGATTCAAGTTTAAAGATCTCATTCAAATCAATTAATGGTTAGGAACCTCAAAAGTTATTCTAATCCATGAACAAGAAAAAGAACGTCTATGTTGCCTTAATGGACTACCGTGAACGGGCTAGGTCTAATTAATCAACATGCATTAATGTGATTTATGAGTTTCCTCCAGGAAGGTGGAAAACCTCACAAAGGAAACTACCATGAACGGACTACTTTTACCTTGCGATCTATAATCCTACGTCCTAAATATTCCTTTCATTTGCGGCTCCTTCAGCATAGTTTATGATGTCATGCATACAGTTAGCTACAATCTACACATGATTTAAATATGCACAAATAATCAGACGTAAGGATCAAAGCGACCAGTTGTAAGTCTGATTTGCCGTCTAGACGATGGTACGACCGGCCGCTAAGACGGCAGATGCATAATTGACATCCTGTTTTCTTAGCACACATACAGATCAATATACTACATAGTCTGGGTTTGAATTATTCATGATTCGATTAACAGAAATTACTCAAGCATCGATTTAGATAGAAAACGAATCATCACGGCATTAAAGGTAAACGAAAGCATAACTAAATTAGGACCGAAATACCTCGATTGTAAATTATCCGACACACAAGAAAACACTTCTCGAATTGAAAGACAAATCACACGAAATCACTCCAATTGTCGAAGTAAAAGTAAACTATATTGAAAACTATGAATGATAATCAAAAGGTGAAAGTATGTCGTTACAATATTGTAAATCTACCTTTCATAAGTGTCTAAAATGACCTATAATCTAATTAGGAGATCAAAAACGTGTTGGCCAACATAGGCTTAATATTTGGGCATTTTGGGCCACTGTCTAGACACCAGCATTGCCTGGCACTGAGCCACGCGGCCTACTTTAATGTTTTGGCCATATCTTGACTTCTACAATTCCGATTCAAGTGATTCAAAATGAGTTTGAAACCTTTCCTTCAGACCTACAACATTGTTAATACGTCCAAGCCCAATTCAGATGTTCAGACCTACAAAATCACGTTGCAAGTTCACTGATTAGATTCTCCGGTCCAATCTTGGATCAAAACACTTCAATACTTCATTATATTGGATGTTAATCCTTATAAATCTTCGACCCATGACTCGTAGTTATCCACCAACTCAAACCTTATGCACCGTAGACCTTCTCAACACGTCCATCATCTGTCATAGATAAAACAACAAGAAGTAGTCACTTTTCTCGACAAATAACGAAAAAAATGCAATATCGCTACACGAATCACCAAATATCAAATTAACTCATTTAGCCCGTGGTTCACCCATAACATTATACAATTAAACTCATATTTTTGTAATGAATAGGGAAAATAAGCAGGAAAAACAAAGGAAAAAAAAGAGAGAAAACACTCAATTGAGTTGGGAAGTTGGTTATTTCATTGACGATTTTGTCAATTACAGTATGTTGGCCTCATATAGGCCTACTCTAGCAGTTAACGGTTATTCGTAACTGAATAACCGTCTTCCCTAACAAACTAACCGCTATTTACAACAAACCCCCCGTTTGAAATCTTCCATGTCCTCGTGGAAGAGGCAATGCTGGATTGAACTTGGAAACTGAGATCAAATAACAGTAGCATCTTCCCAGGTGGCTAAAGAAGCATCCAAATTAACCCATTGGATCAACCACTGTACCACAGGATAAATTCCCCTCCCCACTGTTCTAATCTACAAAACAGAGTCCGGGTACACAAATAACTGCTCATTTGAAATGACTTGTTGAGGCTGTGAGGAGACTGGGATATCATGACCAACATATATCTTAAGTAAAGACACATGAAACACTGGATGAATTCTAGACCCTTGAGGAAGTTGGAGGTAATAAGCAACTTCCCCCCACCCTGGCTTTAATAAGATAAGGGCCATAAATTTAGCTACAAATTTCACATTTCTGCGGACAACTACTGAGTGTGGTCAATAGGGTTGTAAGAAAAACCCCTATCCCCAACTTGGAACTGCTTGTCTTGTCTGTGTGTGTCAGCATAGTATTTCATTCTTGACTGAGCCAGTGTGAGACTGTCTTTAAGTGCTTTAACCATAGTTTGCTTACTCGTGAGGAACTCATCAAGGGAATCAAAATTAGAAGGTGCAAAGCTGCCCAAAGGAATGGAATTTGGTTTATAACCATACAAGGATTCAAAGGGTGTTTGCTGAAGGAAGGTGTTGAAAGAGGTATTGTACCAGTATTCAGCCAGTGGCAACCAGTCTGACCACCTTTTAGGTTTGTTCAGGCACATGCATCTCAAATACATTTCAACACATCTATTGAGCCTCTCAGTTTGGCTATCTGACTAGGATGGTAAGCAGACGTCATGGCCAATTGCACACCAGTGAGTTTGAATAATCTTTGCCAAAATTCCCAGTAAAGACCTTGTCCCTATCACTCAAAATGGACTGAAGCAACCCATGCAACTTATAAACAGAGTCAAAGAATGAATCTGCTACCAACTCAGCAGTGTATCCTTGAGGTAGAGCAAGGAAATGCCCATATTTAGTAAACATGTCCACTATAGTGAATATAAATTACTTTCCCCCACATTTAGGCAAACCTCCATAAAATCCATGCTTATGTCTGACTGGGCAGAAGTAAGGATCTTGAGTGGATGTAAAAGTCATTCTGGCTTTCTTTGTAAGACCTTACACTGCTGGCATGTCAAACAAATTTGAACCATTATCTGGATATCCCCTCTCAGTCTAAGCCAAAAGAAAAGCATGCTAACTCTATTGTAGCAAGCTTGAATCCCAGAATGCTCCCTAATGGGACTGGAGTGCAGCTGATATATAATCTGGGATCTCAAATCGTCAGTGGTGCCTACATACATCTTATCTTTAAATTTCAACACCCCTTGTTGTACTGAATAGTCAGGGTAAGATGATGGATTGATTAAGACTGCCTGCAACTTTTCTTGGGCCTAAGAATCCCCTTCATATCTTTGGACAAGTTGTTGAATCCAATAGGGAACATCAACTGTGATAGCACATGATTCTCCCTCAAAAAAGGTCTCCTGGATAGAGCGTCTTCCACTATATTCTATTTTCCTAGCTTGTATTCAATCTTGAAATCCAAACCCATAAGCCTTGTGACTCCATTTTGCTGTAAACTTGTGGTAGCTCTCTGGTCGAACAAAAATTTCAGACTGTGATGATCAGTTCTGATGATGAAAGGTTTGCCTTCAAGGTAGTGCCTCCACTTAGTGACTGTCATGATTACTGCCAGTAGTTCCTTTTCATGTATGGACATGCCCAGATCTCTAAGGGTGAAAGAGTTACTAAGAAAAGAAATAGGATTACAATGCTTCTGTAGGACAGCACCCATACCTATTCCACTTTCATCAGTCTCCACACAAAAGACTTGCTGAAAATCAGGTAATGCAAGGACTTGTGAACTTCCCACTGCTATTTTGAGTAGCTGAAATGCTTTTTCTGCCTCTAGGGTCCAGTGAAATCCTTCCTTTTTAATAAATCTATCAATGGTTTGGCTAGGACCTCATATCCATGGACAAACCTCCTATAAAAGCTAGACAGACCCAAAAATCCTCTAAGTTCTGTTATGTTTTTTGGTGAAGGACACTTCATCATATCAACAATCTTATAAGGGTCTGGTAGGACACATCCTTCCTTAATAATGTTCCCTAGGTATTCTACTTGTGTTTGTCCAAGAACGAACACTTACTCATCTTGGCATAGAACTTATGATGCCTAAGTGTCTGTAACACCAACTTTAAATGTGTGGGATGCTCTTCCATAGTTCAACTGTAAATGAGAATATCATCAAAAAAGACCAAGACAAACCTTCTGAGATATGGCTGCAACATATCATTCATGCATTTCTGAAAAGTAGCAGGTGCATTGGTGAGGCCAAAAGGCATCACCATAAATTCATAGTGGCCTTGATGTGTAACATAAGAAGTCTTGGGGATGTCCTCTTCCTTCATTTTAATTTGATGGAACCGAGATCTGAGATGAATCTTGCTAAAATACCTAGCAGACCCCAATTCTTCCAAAAATTCATCAATAACTGGAATTGGATACCTGTCCTTCACTGTGAGTTGATTAAGTTTCCTAAAATCCACACACATTCTGCAAGTACTAACTTTCTTTTGACCAACAACATAGGAGAAGAGAAAGGACTGTAGCTGTGTTGTATAATGTTTTGCTCCATCATTTGGTCAATGAGGGATTCAGCCTTTTGCTTCTGTAAGTGTGGGTATCCATACGGCCTATATATGAAGGGTTCTATGCTAGTTTGAGTTGTATGGCAAGTTCCCATTGCCTATCTGGTGGCATAGTAGTAGGGGTAGCAACTACAACAAAATAGGCTTTTTGCGGCTCAAAATAAATGCCGGGACATGGAAAATAAGTGCCGTAAAAAGCAATCCCGACACATAAAACGACGGTTTTATAAGTGTCGTCAATACTGCTGTCGGCAATGCTTTGCGGCACTTTGCAGTTCCGCCGGGAAGCTTTTGCTGCGATTATATGACACATAGTAAAAGTGACGCATGTTTTATTTGTGTCACTTTTCTGACGCTTTGCTAATGTGTCGGTTATTTTTTATGACGCTTTTTCCGGCACTTGATTAATGTGATTGACATAGCTTTGTGGCAATATAACGGCACTTATTTTGATTGCCGCACGTTGTTTGTGGCAAATTTGCCGACACTTTTCATATAAAATGACTCGTGTTTGTAGCACTATAACAGAAGTTGTAATCTACCGACACTTATTTCTATTGCAATATATCACTCGACAATTATACAGCACATATTCAAAATATCGGTTTTTTTTAATGGCAATTTACGGCACATGATATGTTTGTGAAAAATAATTGCCTTTCATATGCACTGACTTGTAGTATCTGAATTATTGGCCATGTTTTCGTCACAACTTATCAATATATCAATATACGATTGAAGTACTAGTATTATTACATGACATTCATATATATTGGTATTCCACGTTTGGACAACATCATAAAAGGAAATGAAATTATTCAAAATATTGACCATAAAGGCTGAGGTTGAAGGAGCTGAAAACTAAACAACAAAGAAAAATTGTTATCTAAACATTCAATCCAACAATAAGTTCTACTTATGTAGAAAAACGATAACGAATGTGTTCAATACCGAAAGACATAATTATTTTCCTTCATAAAAAGAGCAAGCGTCCAATCTCAATAACTTCCAATAATCCCAGTATCATGAATATGTCCTGCATAAGGTTAAATTGAATGGTATGAAAAGTTGGTGTATATTTGAGTAGAAAATATAGTAATATATTTGATGTGCATGTATATCTTACCTTTCATTTGAAATCCTTCTGTTTCTTTTTCCTGTTCGTCTATCCTGCATCCAGAGGAAAGAAAACAAACAATTGTATACAAGTTTTTTCTTGTATCAACAAAAATTAATTTTATAAAATATCGCCAAACAACTAACAAGGAATTTTACAAACCACCAGAACCGAAAGAATTATGAACTATACAACCTATATGGTCGTAACACCTATATTGAGTCATTAGTAAGAAGTATAAGTTGTATATCAAAGTCATACAAGTCGAATATTCAAGAAAAAAAGGTTTATAATTTTTAAATTCAAACCTGAATTCTTCCAAATTTTTTTTTCTCTTCAGCATATGGTACTAATCTCCAATCATGATATGTATAGGGAAACCTATTTTCATCCGTGGATATGATTCCTAAATAAGTTGTAAATACTTGATTACACTCCTTTCTTTAGCACAATCCTCGGCGTTTCGAGCTTCTCTCATTTCTCATTGTTGTCGATTGATTCATTAGAATTTTAAACTAAAACAACATCAATGAACCAAATGTAAGGAAGTGATTCATTCATAATAACATATGGTAGATTAAGAAAACAATGTCGTTACCAGTTCGTTTCGTAATTTTTCATTAGGAAAATCATCCTCATCTGAATCTGATGTCCCGCATGAAAAGGATCCAGTTTCAGAAACAAAACAAATTTCGAAATTTGAGGCACTTTGAGAATCTTCATCTATTGCTTGGCAGTTTTCACCAAGCTTTGGACGGTTGTATCTATTTGATTTTTTTTGGGGTCTTCTTTTGACATGTTAATAGTTTGATGCATCTGAGTAATATTTATTTGTTTCGGAGACATAATAACCTGCGGTGAGGAACCATGGCATGTCTAATAATAAAGGCAAAAATGCAAAATATTATTGAAATCCTGTAAGAAACAGAGTGAAGCCAATTGAAAGAATAACAAAAGAAGAATATCAAAAATGTTTAGGCAAGAGAGGATGGCTACACCAAAATGCAGAAATGCAATAAGAACCTAAATGGACAAACAAACCTAAATGGACGAACAAGAAAAGATCACAAAATTCGAAACTTGGAGAGGCTTGTAGATACGAGTCTTATTAAACGGTTAAACCCTAACCGGAAGGGTCCCCTCGCACCTGATCTCACATGAGTGCGAGGAGAGGTTAATCAAGGACCTAGCAGCTCGGGGAATTGAAGAGGCTTGCTGTTTTTTCCACTTACCGAAATGGGCCGGCCCTTTACGGGACTCGAACCCCCACACCCCGGCTTTCGGTCCAACGTGGCATTACACCACCCCAACCGCTTACCACTAGGCCATATCCAGCGATGATACGAGTCTTATTAGTATGGTGGAAGGTGGATGGTCCTATAACCATAAGCAAGTCTCTGCTCATTCAACATTGAGTTTTAGTGCTTAAAAAAAACAATGAGTTTTAGGGATTATACTTGGAATTGTTGTGTTAGGATATTGTATTAATCGTTACGATTACCAAATTTACTTTATAAAAAACAAAACAAAAAAGCAAGAAAAGTGATTTAAAAGTTACAACCCACACCGAGGACTTAAACTAATATACAAGGCAACCAAACAAAAATCTGAACACAAAATGGCCTAGTTTCTATAATCTATAGTAAACATTACAATCAGATACAGAACATTTTTTAAAGATTAAGACAATTGTCATATAGCATATTTCTATGAGTAAATTTAAAAGCTAAAGAATTCCAAATTTTATATTCACACAATCACATTCATATCATTTTCACATATTTGGATAAAATTACATTCATTCAAAACAAAATTTAAACCAGAAGCAATAGTGGGTTCCAAGAACCTACAACATTAATTAAAAGGAATGGGAGGCCGGTAAAAAAAAAAAAAAAAAAAAGGGGAGGGGAGAGAAAAAAAACTCTAAAAGCTTCCACCTTTTATAAATTCCAAAATAAATAAATAAATAAATAAATATATATATATATATATATATATATATATATATATATATATATATATATATATATATATATATATATATATATATATATATATAAACATTGAATGAAACATTAGATGTGAAGAAAAAAAAAACAATAAATCATCACTTTTTTTTTATAGATTGAACTCTAAAATGAAAAAAATCTAATGCAATTCATTCTCATACAACTAATCAAAGGTAAAATCAATTTAGACCAAAAGAACTTATCATGATTGAGAGAAAACACAATCCAACCTTGATGTGAGCCCTCACATTTCACTCGATCATACTCATCAAGGGGGTTTTAAAAGGAACCATCCGTATAAGAGCGTAATTTACATCCATGTTGTCTCAATCAAGATAACCGTGGTTTTTTAGGAGTATCGTGCGTGTTTTTAAGGATAACATGACAGAACATTGGTAGTTATTTCAAGAAAATGTGATTATCTTTAAGGAGTTCAAGTTTGTTGTAAAGAGTTTAAATAATAATGGGGATTTTATGTTTTAATTTTCGCAAGTTCTGAAATGTTTGAGGAAAAAATAAAAACGCGCCAGTGTCCCACGTATTTTATTCACTTATTTTTCCTTCAAATGAGGTGGGTTTTTTTTCTTTAACTAATGGTGTCTCATTAACGTGTGCTTAACAAATAACAAATAAAGTTACATGTATAAAACACTTATACTTCGAAAATATTGTCATTGTTATATTATTGATAAAATTAATATTGTTGTCCATTATTAAATTATTATACTTACATTAGCAATAACAATTATAACATCGATCATAACTTGTTGTGTGTGCCTAGTTATATATATATATATATATATATATATATATATATATATATATATATATATATATATATATAGACACACACATATTAGAAAATCAACTAGTTTATCGCAAATGGAATTTAAAATTTGATTTCCGATCCCAAGATCGACTTCGTTTAATACAATAAACGCATTGAGTTAGTAGAGACGGTGATTACCTTGCTTGATCTATAAGATCAACGCTTTGACCGTCTAGTGGAGAGTAGTAGTGCGCGCAAGACGTCCACGTGTCCGGCCTCTAACAATATCCACACAAGCACCTCATTTGGAATCCTCCTTGGATAGCTATTAGAAAAATCCGGTTGCTAGACCGGTCTTTTTCTCTCTCAAAACTCTCAGAAGAATCTCTATTTTTTCGCAAGAATTATGAACACTTGGAATTGTGATGATCTAAAGAGCTTGCCAAACCCTAGCTTATGTAGGGAGACTCTACGCTTCGCTAGTCCCAATTCCATTGGGAAAAGCTTCTGTGTAGATTAAAAAGAAAGAAAACATTTTACTAGTAAAATAAGGAAAATAGATATTCTAGATTTATTTCATTTAATTTAATATCTCATATTAAATAAATCAAAGATATTGTCAGTATCTAATATTGATTATCTTTATCATATTACCATAAATCAATTTATACAAATGTATTAATATCTAATATTAATATATGATAATACCATTAATTAAATTGCACAATCCAAGTGTATCTCATACACTAGAAAGTGGCGCCCCATATGGCCTTTAAATGACTTCCAAAATATTCTTTGATTAATCAACACAATTAATATTTTTTATTTAATTTATTCATAATAAATAAATGCCACCATATTAATTTAATCACTATAACACTTTATAGTCGCGATAAATTTTCCTTATTTGGTTATCAATATAACCGCATTTTAATCCGGCTAGATGTTCTTATGTGTGTGACCCCATAGGCTTCCGAATATGTTGGCCGTAGACACAAAGTGAAAATTACAAAAATGCCCTTCATACCTAACGATCACGGAATAGCGTCTAGCAACACACTGTGACCCCCAATCATCGGAAGAGTCAAAAGCAATGACTACTACCTTTAATGTGGAACAGTTACCGTGTAAATAGAATCTTATCGCAGTAATAATATCCATACAATCGTATCTCGAGTGTCAGTACATCAACGATCGTATCTTATAATCTGGATATCATGCTCTCTCGGAATGACTCACTTACTCCCATATTGCAAGGATTCACGAGAGATATATATTCCTTATAATGGCCTTACCGAAACCAAATCGAAATAACTCACTTATTCTCACTTTGCAAAAATTCACGGTTCGGTTCAGTATGGTTAATGGCCTTACCGAAACCGAATTGAGATTTTCGGTTGATTGAAATTCGATACGGAAACCGAACCGTTTGTTTTATGTAACCGAGTTGAACTAAACCGAAATAAACGGTTTGGTTTGGTTCGTTTAACCAAAAATTGAAATAAATATCAATTCTATTCGGTTATAAACGGTTTGGTTTTTATTCGAATTTTTTAATTCGGTTACAAATTGTTCGGACAATGGTTCGGTTATCTGCAATTTTTCATAAATGCTTATAATATTTTTGTTATAAAAAGTAGTTATACAAGTTCATTAAAGACATTTCGGTTACAATTTTCTATGCAATTTCGGGTAACGGTTCGGATTTCTGTTCGGTTATGGATAATTTATAGAGTTATCGGTAACCGAACCGAAAATTTCGGTTTCTTTATAATACTAACCAAAACCGAACCGAAAGTAGTTATTAACCGAACATAGTTGAATCAAAAGACCTCGGTTCTGTTTGGTTTTCGGATAATCCGTATCCGTGTACACCTCTGAATTATAAAAAATAAAAATAAAATAGCCGTTGGTTTTTTTAGCCGTTGGATCCGGTTCCGATTCCACTTAAGGACGGTTCTGGGCGGGCCGGTTGAACCACCGGGTCCCGGTCCGGTTACGGTTTCATTCAAGACCAAACCTCCCTAGAACCGGTGAACCTCCGGGCCTAGGAACCGCCAGGTGCTCGAACGCGCTGGTCCCCGACCACCGGTTCCGGTCCGGTCCGATTCCCCGGTTGCAGTCGGTTCCCAATCCTATGTGGTGGTTTAGACGGACCCATGCAGGGGTGGATGGTCTCAAGACCACGGTAATATATATATATATATATATATATATATATATATATATATATATATTTGCATAATTATCGTAGTAAATGAATACGTATTTTACATGTCCTTTGAAAATATGGTTATGTGTCCTTCGAATCTTTCTGCATTAATTTTTTTTTTTTTTTTTTTTTTTTTTTTTTTTTTTTTTGAGGAACGCGTTATTTTTTTAAATAAGAGTAATCTAATGTGCAAAGAATTGATTATTAGATAAACTAGAAAAACCCAGTCAAAAAAAAAAAAAAAAAAAAAAAAACACGAGAACCCAAACTTTTTTTTTTTCGGGCAATCTAATCCATCCCTTCTAAAATAACTGATCAGAACATTTTCTAATACAAAATTTAATCCACTTTTTCTTTTACCTGTTTTTTTTTTTAATGTTTTTCATGCATTGTCTTAAATACACTAGTATTAAAGTTAAAACAATTAATTACCTTCTCAATCCACATGTTTTTGACAGCTGCATCAGTTATTTTGAAACAAAAAAAGTAACTCGCAGTGAGCCGTTCATTAGATAAACTAAAAAACACCCCAAAAAAACTATGGAAAATTAGGGATAATGACACAATCGAAATATTTTTAAGAATGATGACAATGTGATATTTTTATAGGGAGAATGACAATCGCATAATTTTATAAGCGAGAAGGACAAACAAATGAATCCGAAAATCGGTGAATCTCCCAAGTGAATCCCGAAATCAGTGAATTTTGATAGTGAATCCCGAAAATTAGTGAATATCGACAATAAATTTTGAAAATTAGTGAATTTCGACAGTGAATTTTAGCAGTGAATTTAAACAGTGAATTTCGAACACAAGTGAATTTAAACAGTGAATAAATAGTTTTGTCCTTTATGCAAAATTTTCAAAAGACTGTCCTTCTACTTAATTGATGAAATATTTGTGTCCTTCTCCCTCATTCCCCTAAAAAACTAAAACCCAAACCCAGTGGAATGGTCAACACTCTTTTAACGGTTTTTTTTTTTCTTTTCTTAAAACTCCATAACAATTTCTCTCAGTATCTACTTTTTTTTTAGGGGCTCTCATTATCTACTTAATTTTTTTTTTCTTCTTTCTAAACACGATTTATCTTACTATTATCTAATAAAATTGGTTTTTTTTAAAACACCACAGAGATTTCTTTTACTTCAATTTTTTTGTTTTTTTTTTAAAACACCATCGTTGTGTTGCACGATGAATTCCTTGAGCCAATCTTGGTGGGAGGGATTGAGCCCCTTGTTTTTCTTGTCCCATTTTGTGGGGGTGCTCAATTCCTATGATTTGTGTCGGGAGAAGCAACGATTTGCTCTCCTTTGGTATAATTATCCTTAGCATAATTGGCTGTAGAAAGTCGAACTAAGGACTTTAAACTTAGAATGTTTTAGGTAGTTTGGGTTTTTTTTTTCTTTTCACTTGTGCTTTTTTTGTTTTTATTTTAATTTCCTAATAAGTCGAGCTAACGACAATAAACAAAAGCGCTTATGGGAGACAACCCACTTTTTTTCTTAGTTTTTTAGGCTTGTTTTTTTTAGAAGTGTGATGAAAATTTGACCGAGCATCTCGAATTCCATTTCATGCTTTGTGATAATCCATACTTTATTTGTGCTATACATCTCCATACTTGTGCTTACCTACACTTAAGGTTTCGGCCTTTTGTCGTAGTGGACTCTTGGTTTTTATGTTGTGATTGTACAGGTACCCTGGGAGATACATAGGAGGTTGTCACTTTGCAGAGTTCCGCCCTATTGCCAGTTCAGCTAAGCCTTTCTTTCTTTACTTTGTCACTCACACACCAAGGACGGTGTTCTGTTTTAAGTGGGGGGTGGTAAACTTAGCTTGACTTGACTACTTGTGTTTAAATTCCGTGCATCGAATAAGTTATATACTTGGTGTTTGGTCTAAATGAGTAAAATTGAGCCATTTTAAAAAAATTCATGACTTTGATGTTGCGAATTATATGTGAATTCATGGTACTCTTAAGTTAATTATTAGTCAATGGTTGAATGCATGCGAGTCAAACCTCTATCTTGTTGTGGAAATGGAATTCTTATACACGTAATAGCTTTTCTTTCATGAGTTATGGTTGGTTAGTGAATGATTATATTTGCCATAGACATTAATCTGTTACCTAGAACTTATACCATTAACTTCGAGGCGAAATAGAAAGGTCAATCTTGGTAGATTAAGGGATGATGGTCCTGGCATTTCTTTGACCCGACGGGAGCCAAATAGCCAACCCTGTACATAATTTCCACAGAAACCCCTCTAAGCCTTTTCAGGGTGGTTAGACCCCCACCCGAACTTAGCCATTTGTTGATTAGCCCATAATTACAAACCCTTAGCCTTTATTTGTGGTCTACATTTCTTTGGCACCCTACGAGTGAGTTTTAATCTGATTTTGGGCACACTTGCTAGCACAAGTGTGGGGTGGCAAAGATGTGTATCAAATTAAGGTGTTGATGGATTTATTGTACTACGAAGGAGAAGGGGTAGCAAAAAGTGTTGGTGTTGGTTGATAAAATTAAAAAAAAAAAGAACAAAAAAAAAAGAAAAAGAAAAAAATGAATAAAGTGTTGTATAAGGTGAGTCAAAGAATGCTCTTGAAGATTTATGTGTTAATTTTTCCAATGTGGCGTTGGTGGACGAGTTTTCATTGAGGTATGTTTGGATTTGAGAATAAAGAAGGAGAATGCTTGCTTGAATCAAGCTAAGAAGGTGAGGTATGTGCTAAATTCAAGATGTTTTGATTAGACTCACTCGTTTTTCTCTTTTGATATTCCTTTATCCTTTCATTTAGTTCCATCCCTAGCCTAACGTTACAACCGTGCAAGTCCTGCCCGACCTTAGTTAGCCTTGATTTGACCTCAATTAGTGGAGATGATTATGAAGTATAAGCCTATGGTGTAACGCCATTAGTCATGCATTTATAATCTGAGCCGGTTGACCGTGATTAATGATTGAGAAGCTATGCACACACACACATTCTGTTTCCATGATGAGATTTGTTTTGACTTGTGTATATTTGCTCATTGACTAGTGGTTACTCATTGAATATTGTGGTTTCTCATATGATAGGAACATTGACCTCATGATTTATTTTTGAATCGCTTGATTTGCTCGAGGGCGAGCAAACGCTAAGTGCGGGGTGGTTGATGGGAGTCAACTTTCCTTCATTTCCTACATGATTCTACCCTCGTTTATGACTTATTTTATGCGCTTTTGGGGTAGTTTGAGTGACTTATTAGGCGTTTTCACCATTTCTTTCACTCCAAGGTCAAAGACGGATTAGTCCTAAAATCTCGTCACTTTTGGTGAATTAATGCATATTTCATACCTATTTTATCTTGCGGAGTTATACGTGGTATTTTTGTTGATACTTGCAGGATATATGTTCATTTTGATCCAGGAAAAATAGGCATTGATGATAGAAAGATGATTTCGAGAGGTGGAAGCATGCACCCGGAGCCAAAGAGTGAAACGGATGATGTTATCGTGCTTTTGTGATTTAATCTGTATTTTGAGCTACAATGGAGGCATTTTCTGGGAAAGTTTTCTTCATGTGAGTTGTAGAGAATTGAATAAGATTTCCAACTCAACTTGAATCTCTCAAATCGGTGTGCTACACGTAAATCTATCGCAAAATTGCGAGGGTGTGTCGGTTCGGTGAACGCCATGCAAGCATGCTTCTTCCGTCGCGCGTTCATGCGTATTCGATCCACCAAAGGAGGACATTCAAGCAATGTCATGCGCCAAAGATACTCCTAGCATGTGCAAGCATGGCCTTTGGAGAAGAAATTGGCTTAACATTCAGCAACTCCATGCGCAAGCATGCACAGCCCATGCTCGTGCATGGAGTCGGTTTTTTTTTTGATTGGTTGGGCGTTTTTAAGTCGGTTTTTTGCTTATAAAAAGGCCTAGGGTCGAATTTTACACACACTTTTTCACCTCAGACTTATATTTTCAGTTTTTGGCCACAAAAATTAGGATTTTTAATTTTTCTTTCAAGTATTGCAACTCTTAGAATATTTTCTTGAGCTTCTCGCGATTGGATTGCAAGGATTAGACGATTTCTTGGTTTGGATTGCTAGTTCAATTTAATTGGTAATTTATTTTCATCTTTCACGATGTCTCTAATTTATTTTATTATGGATTCCTGCGATTTAGATTTGATTATGCATAGCTAAATTTGTTATAGCTAAATTATGTGATGGAATAACGAAATTGATACCTAAACGATGATCTAGGGATGAGTAGAGCTTAAAAATTAAATCTTTTGAATGTTTTGTGTCCTAAAATTTGAACTTAATGCTATAAGTGTAGTAGCTAACCAGTAATTGATCAAACACACGAACTTTATAAATGTAGTTTGCGAGGGAGTGTGCGAACTAGGGTTTTAGGATTGCTATGCACGAACTAGTCGAGTTTTTCGCAACCTGTTCCTTGTTAAGGTTTTTCTAGCTAAGCCGTGAACTCGGTGGATGTGGAGCATCTCATTGTTTTTATCATATTAGGTCAATTAAATCCCATAGAGGGGACTGTTGAACCGAGTATAAGGTAACTGGGTTGTGGTATTAGCGCCTAGGGACCAGTTTAGGAGATTGCACCCACAACACATTCATAAGAAACTATTGGTTGGTTGGCCCGTTAAGGCTCATCCTTAGTGACTCGGTAAGGTGTTGAGAAGTAGTGTTCTTGACCATAATTTAGCTATTCCTTTATTCATAAATTTTAAAGTAATCATTTTTATTTTCTTAGCTATAGTTAATTACTTCCACCAATATTTGTGAGCCTGAACTAGATACGAAATTGATTGTGATACTTGATCGATTCCTCGTGGGATACGACCTTGCTCGCCGTTGTAGTACAACCGACCCGGTACTCTGCCGGTTAAAGTTGGTTTACTATAATTTGGCCATCAGCTCTCCAACCCAGTCATGGTACCAAAGCCGAACTTTAGCCAACAGATGAGCATAGACTTTACCGATATCAAAAAAGCATGTTCAAAGGACTATTCCACCTACCGCGAATCAAAGACCTCAGGAATTTGACCACTGGATTCATAAAATTTGAATTTCTAAATGCATACAAAGGCTACCATTAGATCAAAATGGTAGAGGAGGACACGGAGAAAACCTACTTCATAACCTCCTTAAAAAATACATGTGCAATATATCAAAGATCGGTCGATAAGATATTTGCAAAGCAGATCGGGAAGAACATAAAAGTATATGTAGACGACCTCTTAGTCAATAATCGATCTGTTGGAAAATAAGGCTAATTTTGCGAGAGGTATTTAGTGTGCTCCGAAAGACAAACATGAGACTGAATCCAAAGAAATGCACCTTTGGGGTTACATCAAGAAAGTCTAGGGTACATGATATCCAATGACTGAATCAAAGTGAATACGGAAAAAGTAGATGCACTCCAACACATGCAAGTTAACCGCCCAAAAACGAAAAGTAAGTCGAGAGGCTGAGTGGAAGAATGGCGGCGCAGAGCATATTTATGTCCAGGTTGGCATAACGAGTTCTTCCATTTTTCTAAACATTTAACTAGAAAAAAAATTCTAGTGGGACGAGGTATACCAAAGGCCTTTGATGAGCTGAAAGCCTGCCTAACTGGGCTGCCAACGCTCACTTCTCCTCAAAAAGAGAAAACAATGTTCTTATATTTAGTTGTGTGCAACCAAGCATTCAACGTCGTACTCCTAATGGAAGAGAAAGGCATACAAAAGCCTATATTTTACATGATCAAGGCCTTGATGGTCCTAAACATAGATAATCAGATCGATGCTAAAAAAATGGTAATGGCAATGGTGCATGTGGCTAGAAAGTTGCGACCATATTTCCAGGCTAACCTCGTGACAGTAACTACATATCAATCGGTTCGACAAATTCTAGCCCAACCAGAAACTTTGGGCTGGATGACAAAATGGTCAGTCGAATATGACCGGATGCCCTAGCTAACTTCATACCCGAAGGAATCTCCGACTCAATAGACCAAGCGTTAGGAAATATACGCAGGAACGCAGCAGAATTCAAAATTTTGATTTCCTTTTACCCAAGATCGACTTCGTTTAAGCAATAAACAAATAAGCTAGTAGACGGTGGTTACCTTGGTTGATCTAAAAGATCGACGCTTTGACCGTCTAAGGAGAGTAGTTCTACATAGAGCCGCCCAAGTGTTCGGCCTCTACCGCTAGTCCACATGAACAGGCCGCCAGAATCCCATCATGGATTGCTATTGGAAAACTCCGGTTGCTAGACTGTATGAACATTAATTGACTGTGACATGGGGTGATAATTCTCGAGATAGATAACCAATACCTTACTCAAAAATCGTAACACACTCCCACTATCCATCTTGCACATTGGGCATATCCTTCTTTTGACTAAATCAAACTCTTTTGATTATTAAACAGAGAAATAGTCTAGAGAAACTTGTTTGAGTCCATAAATGGATCTCGTGGGCTTACATATCATGTCATCGTCTACGAACATCAAGATTTCTACCCAACGTCATCTACACTATCATATAGCCATGATATGAAGTTATAACAAGCATTATCTGAATAGAACTGGCACAGCTGGCTGCATAAAGATAATTACAAGGTTTACACCCCGTAGTCTTCAGCCATCACTATAGCCTTATGGTAATCATATTACTATCCATGTCAGCCTTCAAGGACATTCCCTCTAGGTAAGACAGACTAGGTTCACAACCTGGTTGTCACTGATGGAATCTAATTCAGATATTATGGCTCTTAGCCATATCTCTCAATCTTGCCTTTCAAACATTCTTTCATAAGTCGTGAGATATTCATTCATCAAGATGAACATACCAGCAGCCCTTTTGGGCTTAAGGTTATTCACAGACTTACAGAACTTTTGTGTGCTCGAGCGTTGTTCTATACCTCATCGCTATGCTAAGGCGTCGCTCATGTTCCTATGGTTGAATATCTCCTTGTGGTTCTCAAACTACCTTTGAGATCTAAATCTACTCTCACTGTTTCTTTTGGAAGAAACACTTCCTCTAGAAACAGCATATTTAAAGACAACCATTTTGCTCCGCGGACAATTAAATAATATCTTGCGTACTTGCTAAGATATTCCACAAAGTTGCATATGTCGTACTAGGCTCCAAGTCTTTCTGACTTTGTCTATGACAACTTCAAATCATCGGTTAAGATAGATTCGACATTATCCCCTTCCATATCTAATATGGAATTTATTCAACCTTTATTCTTTGGAATTCGGTTAAGTATAAGGGCGCTATCCCGAAATGGGTAAGGGATACTTCGCATGGCTTGCGTCACACCTTTATCATATAAAGTGTTTTTTCCATTTTGGGAACACAATCTAATTGCGTAACCCAAAGATGGTATCCTTTAAGGGAGAATCTGATTCTATTTCAGAAGTCTTCCGAAACACCCTATAGATATTAATTGCTTCAATCCACTTGAAGATTAATTCCTAAGCAGTTCATCAACCTCATATCCGTACTAGCTTGAACTTTTCGGGCTTTCCGAATTATGCTCTTCATTGAGTACACTTGACTATTTCTAAAAATAGTCGTAGAGATTAATAAACAATTATTTTGTGGCATTAATTGTCACAAGCCAACAAACATCGGTATATTTAGGCTTGGGAAACTTTCTAGATTTTATAACCTTTTCTTAAAAGGGTATTTTACTCCTCTTTGGATAAGATACGTATAACCCATATGATTCATAATCATATGGTTCAACATCATCAGAATGACGTTTAATTGCACGCCTCCCTTCCATGGAGACCATGTCTAGAACAACCACAAATATTAAGGATAACAGCCATACTAATATTTGGTTGAGATTTCATCACCTATATCAACTATATAGTGATATCAATCTAGTATGTTAGATTCAGTGACCTTTCAACTTTATCGGAATAACATTTATTCTTTACAATTGAATATGTCTACTAAATCCTAACAAATAACTGAAGTATGGTCTTCATAAGAATCGGAACATAATAACATTTATTTAGTTCCCTAATCAGTTTACATGATCCAGAATATGGTAAGTGTTACAACGTTTGCTTCACCTTCCATATCTGTATTCAATCTTTCTAATTTAATCACACTCGTAAGGTATCATATATCTTAGAGTCGATTTTGAACTTAGATAGATTTATCTCAATTCACTTGCCTAGAATAGAAACTTCAATAAGTTCTCTATTTAAGCACATGCCCTAACTTTCCTTTTTAATCCTTTTAAGCACTTGAAAAATGTTTCTTATTCTTCATAAGACTTAAGAAAGATCAAATCTGCCATGTCTTTAATTTCCTTTCATAAAGAAAATCTAAAGTTTATTAAATAGTTTATTTAACCTTTTGAATCGTATTCAAAACATTGACTATTTAATTAACCTTTAAGTCGATACTTAAATCTTACAATTTTGAAAACAACGTTTCCAAAATTAGATGTGGTAATTTTTATCCAACGTTTGAATTAATTGTCATCGTGATGTGCGGAATGATCATCTTGGATCGTATCCAATATATGACTAATTCGTTGAAACTTATTTCAAATAATTTAATCATATCATGAGCTTCCGCTTTCATTAATAATTAAAGCCTTGGAGTACTCCATCAAATATGTAGTCTCCTTGTCTCTAACTACTATAACGGGATTGCTCGTGTCATTGCTTATTTTAAAAGGATTAAAATTACTTAACCATACTTGAGAACGTTTCTCAAAAGGTAACATTCATAATTTGGTTTTACTAATCAAGAATAAAACATAAATATAAAGTTTGTAAAACTACAACATAAAAATGAAAATAAAAGAGTGTAGTTGTTTATACACGCAAAATAAAAAAATGGTCTTTTGGTTTATGATTTTGCTCCCACTAGTCAAGTACTCCCAATTGACTTTCAAGAATTATTAATTTCTTTAGTGGACAAGATCCCACTAAACTACCGCGACCCCCCGCTTTGGCTGGTGGGCCGAAAATAGTCTAATAGGTAGACAACAACCCTTTGTCAGTCGTATCTTATACGACTCTTGTTGTTTGACTAGTCAACTCTTTGACAATTTTCATCTTATAAAGTAGTCAAACCCTTGCCTCTAAAATCCAAAAGACCCTGCTTTGGCTGGTGGCCGAGAGAATTCTTAGTCAAGTCATAACCCCAATATTCGTGAGATCTCATACGATCATATCTCGATAATGACGATATACCCGAGGTAGGTCAACCCCCTGCTTTGGCTGATGAGTTGGATCCGAACAAGGGCTCTTCACCATCATTATAATATGGGGAGGCAATTTCAACTTGATTCTTTGAGGTGGAAGTATTTATGTAAATTAATTCATTTAATTAATTTTAATTATGGTCTCATCAAGTATATCTATCTCTATAGACATACATCCTACACATTCATCTAGATCGTGCCTAGTCATGCATCAATCGTATCATATAAAATAAATACAAGAACAAAATAAATAAATGCGTAAAGTTACTGGGTATGATCATGGACTTTTCCTAGGTGAGTGCGGTTTCGAATACAAATCGATTAAAGCTGCGGGTCACAATCTAAGGAGTAGCCGCAACCGCCAATAGGATCTTTAATGCGCCATTCTCCAATGGGATCTTTATTTTCGTCTTTCTTTGGTCTCCATCTTCCGCTCCATTCTTGTTACATTTAATTCTATCTAATAAAATAAATACACCCGCCGCACACAGGGGAGCTAACGAGAATGGGATAAATGCAGAAAATAAACTAGTCACGTTCTTCATAACTGCCTAGGACAATTTTAAACCAACAGAAAAATTAAATCATTCACATCTATCCTATCGGGTCGAGTCCATGATCAATCGGGGTCTATATAATCATATTATATCTACTATATCTAATCCATACAATAACATCTTATGAAAAAGATAAAATTAAAATTTAACTACTTGCGTCTTAATTAATCAATTAACGTTTAATCTATTAAAAAATTTTATCCAATCAAATAATTAATTAACATTTAATTAATTAAATGATTTTAATCGAAATAAAATTAACGATTAATTTTAAACCGGTTTTAATTTTAATTTTAATTAATTAGAACTATTCCAAAAATAAATCAAAATTAAAATTAAGTCTCTTTTTTGTTTCTTTCCTTTTGATTCCTAATCAAAAGGGATGCCTTTGGTTTTCTAAACCAAAAGGCATCTTCCTAAACCAAATTTGGTTTAGGCCAGGCCACATTCCAAAATCAAAATTTTAGAAGTAGTCTAAGCCTAGGCCTTTTACAAATCAAATATTTGAAAAGGGCCTAGGCCTATTCCAAATCAAATATTTGGAAAGGCAAAATAATTTTGTTTTAGGCCTGGCCACTTTCCAAAATCAAAATTTTGGAAGTGGCCTAGACCTAGGCTTTTTACAAATCAAATATTTGAAAATGTCCTAGGACTATTCCAAATCAAAATTTGGAAACGCCAATATTATTTTAATGCCATGTGGCATCCCAATGACCCAAACTATTTGAACTATTGGTTAGCCACATGACACAACTAGACAAAAGAGAAATTACCAATCATAACTATGAACCATATTGAAACACAAAATACATAAAACAAAATTTGGGGATCTGCCAGCATTGACCGGTCAACCGACGCCGCCGACCAGCCGCCGCCAGTCGGCCGAGCACCACCAGATCTCGTTTTTTTCTTTTCATTTATCACTTTTGAGAATAAAAAATCTTTCATATTTTAATTACGTGATTTAAACAATAAAATTAACTACGTAAATTAACATGCTTATTGCTTAAGCTCGGAACTCGCTATGATACCACTGTTAGGAAATCTACACGGGAACGCAGCGGAATTCAAAATTTTGATTTCCGTTTACCCAAGATCGACTTCGTTTAAGCAATGAACAAATAAGCTAGTAGACGGTGGTTACCTTGGTTGATCTAAAAGATCGACGCTTTGACCGTCTAAGGAGAGTAGTTCTGCATAGAGTCGCCCAAGTGTTCGGCCTCTACCGCTAGTCCACACGAACAGGCCGCCAGAATCCCATCATGGATTGCTTTGGAAATCTCCGGTTGCTAGACCGGCCCTTTTCCCCTCTCTCCAACTCTCTATAGAATGCTCTCTATTTTACACAAGAACTATTAGCTTTTGAAATTGTGATGTACAAAAGAGTTTGAGACCCACATCTTATTCATAGTGAGAGGGGCGCCCCATCTAGGTGTGGAGGAGAAGAAAACATTTTACCAATAAAATAAGGAAAATATAATTGATTGATTTATCTCATTTAATTTAACATCCCATATTAAATATTTCCAAGATATTGTCAATTTCTTATATTGACTATATTTATCTTATTACCATAAATCAATTTACACATGTGTGCAAATCTATAGTCATTAATATCTAATATTGATATTGGGTAATCTTATTAATTAAATTGCACAATCCAAGTGTATCTTATACACTTCAATGCGCCCCATATAGCCAAATATCGGCTTCCGGAATATTCTTTAATTAATATAATACTATGATTAATTAATTTGCAAAAATACATGTAAATCACATATATACATAATTTTGAAATTTATATGTATCAATATACATATTTAATTAATCATCATAATTAATATCTTGTATTATATTTATTCATAATAAATAAATACCACCATATTAATTTACCACTATAACCCTTATAGTCTCGAGATAAACTTTCCTTATTTGGTTATCATCTATAACCACATTTTAATCCGGCTAGATGTTCTTATGTGTGTGACCCGATAGGCTTCCGAATATGTTGGCCGTAGACACAAAGTGCAAATTATGAAAATGCCCTTCATGCCTAACGATCACGGGATAGCGTCTAGCAACACACCGTGACCCCCAATCATCGGAAAAGTCAAATGCAATGACCACTACCTTTCATTTGAAACAGTTACCGTGTAACTTACAATCCTATCGCTGTAATAATATCCATACGGTCGTTAGTCGAGTGTCAAAACATCAACGACCATATGTTATTATCTGGATATCAAGCTCTCTCGAAGTAACTCATTTACTTCCACTCTGCAAAGATTCACGAGAGTAAGACATTCCTTATAAGAAGGACCTTTCGGATATTCACCCCTACAGATAGGGTACGTGATTTCCAGACGACCAAACATGTATACTCTGCATGCTTCAGTATCACACCCAATCACTACCGCATGATCGCCCCGTGGCTAGGGGAAACCTCAATAGTGTCAAAGCATGACAATCCACACCGTGATGCCATGTAGACTCCTGTCCTAAGGATAATTACACAACCGTCACATAGTGTGACACTTATCCGTGTAAGTGGGCCAGTCTAACGTGCGCATTCTCTAATACACGTCCACGTATAGTCCAAGTGTCTCTACACTTAGATAGACAAGATCTATCCCTGCCCTAAATACAGAAGACATCTAATACGTGCTAGCCTGTTCATACTATCAATGCCCTGTTTAATAGTACATCAGCCTATAGACATTTAAGTATGAAACTTATTAGAGTGATTAGAGATCTCATCAACCATAATCGCCTATCTTGGTTTCTCTATCACAGTTTAATACTAAGGACGTTATCATATAAAAATTCATAATTGATTCTTTAAAAGAACATATATATGACAACAGAAAAGCCATTTAATATATGTATAAACATAAAGAAATAGTAGAAATGATCCGACCGGGTCGGATCCGGTCCAACCCAATTGGGTTTATGATGACGTAGATCAAGTGATAATAAAATAGTTGACCACCATAAACCAATACTAGCAAGAGGACTAGGTCCATTATTGTATAGCTATAGCGAATCAAGGTCGATCCCACAGGGAACCAATTGTGGGTCATTTATATACAAACAATTAATCATTCATGTCAAGCACATAGAGGCGGTCTACAACCAACAAAAGACAAGAAAGATAAAGGACACGACTCGACACAACACAAGCAGCGTAATTAACCTCCCCAATTATTATGCTATCGTTTGGATCTAGAGATTCTATATAATTAAGCTAGACTCGACAACTATTAATCCAATTCGTATTTCTTTTATATTGGCTACGGGAGTCATCCCCTAAACTAGATCTAGCTCCGGGTAGGCCATCTAGATCACTGTGCTACATTACGTGACTTCACTTCGTAGGCCTCCATCTCATATAACTCGCACGCTTACAAAACTAGGGATGCCGATATTAACCGTATTCCTCACCTAGGTAACATTCCCGTGGTTAGGCGCATTTCCTAAGTGATTGCATCGCCAGTCTCTGTCCCATTAACAATTACACGTGACGGTCTCATGTTAATCTACGATTTACGTATAACTAGATGAGCTCAATTCCCCTTATCTGTAAGCAGATCTAGATCTCTTTGAAAGTCCTCGAAGATCAATTCATGAGCCGACCTAGGAGCCCTATATTGGTATTTTCTAATCATACGCTAATTAAAAGCAGACGAGCAACGTAGTTTGTAGCCATACCTACTAAGATAAGAAATTCTAGGTGGACAATCACACCATAAAGACGTGGCTAGATTGTGGCGAAAACCTAAATCTTAGCGTTTTACATAATGTAATGTATAAAATAGAGATTCATAAAGCAATTATATAGATCTACTAAAAACACGATTGTTGATCATACTAAAGTCATCTATAGGTCACCGGATAACAGATCTGGGCGTGTGGATCCTTATAGACAAGGAATCCCCACTGCCTCATATCGTATCCTTAGATCTACATCGTCTGGTGAAGAACGAACAACCTCAAACGATAAACAATAATTGTGGGGAATCTAACTACAACAAACAAAGAAGAAATAAATACAAATAACTCACATTATCTTTGCTAGAAATTTGTATAAAACCGCTCGAGAGGCGAGGATTTGTGTTATGAGTTGTGTAAAAGTTGTCTATTGTGTTACAATGAAATAAGTATATATAGGCTTGGAAAACCGACTTAGGATAAACTCCAGCTGACCTAATTTACGTTTCCTAAACCCTACTAACGCGTCGAGATAACTCCGAGCCGATCCGTTGATTTTTCCGGCTCGCCCCGGCCGAGGTCATCATTCACGCCAATGAGTCCAACGGCTTCTGATTGGCTCGCTGGCTTTTCTTGTTCCACACTCCACTTTTCGTGCTGCTTCGATATTTATCTTTAATACAATCCGATTCCGCTCCGATTTATCTTGAGATTTACTTCCATTGTTGATAGATATCCTCCGATTCACCGTAAGCTATAAAATCAATAACTATCACACAGTAAATCATATTTAAATAATAAAAATAGATAAATACCAAATTATATTCTATAAATCACATAACATTAAATAATCATTATAAACATGTGATTTAATATAAAATATATATTATTATTCTCGATTTAAGGATAATGTTGATGACTTTTATGGGTATAATTTGACCGTCATCAACTACCCCCCACTTAGACTTTGATCGTCCTGAACAAAGCATCAATAAGTCATTCCCCAAGATAACATGTTCCAATGGACAAATCAGACTTACACAAGAAACTCGAGTCAACTCATACCAATCATGCTCATAAGGTATCCATTATTCACTACTCGCTATGAATGGAAGTGATGTGTGCATGTGCATTCAGTTTTATATATTCGTGGTAAGATTAAAGTTTATGCTAACTTTGCAGTCTTAACCTACCAACATCAGCATTCCTACTTCTTAATCCTCGCAATGGGTAAAGACATGGTGCAATAAGCAAGAGCGTCATCCAAAAGGTTTTTGGACTCGGAGACCGAGAAATACTCAAAGCCTCTTAAAAAGTTGAATTTCTTCTCATTTTCACAATTTCAAGCATTAACACCTCTCAAGAAAGAAACTTGCTTTAAAAGTAAAGTATGCATTGCAAGAATCCCCCTCTCATGGATTAGTCAATAGCATTGAATATTACCACAAGCGCGGGGCTACATTGGTAATGTTACTACAAGCCAATGTTTAACACATTGTTAAAACACAGATAATTCTCAAGGTTTTTGGACTCGGAGACCGAGAAATACTCAGCAGATAAATATCGACACTAAGTCTACATAACCAATCATCTATGCAAAGTACACATAATTCTTCTAGTTCTTATGATTCGTGCGATAATAGTCGATTCAAAATCGAGTAATCGAATAATAAATAACTACTTGCAACAGTCGGCATGAATTTCCTTAAATTTACATTCACATAAGTATAAAATGATCATGTAGTCATGCAACTTGGTTCCTTCCCTACTAATTCCATGTATAAGAACTCACAATTCTAAGGGTACGAGATAATTAATTTGGCATTTGTTCAATTTTCTTCAACTTTTCACCGTTTCATTAAATTTTAACACATATCACAGCATAGCTAAGTCTCCCACCCCCACTTAAACATGGCATTGTCCCCAATGACAAAGAAAAATGAGAATTTAAGAAAAAGACTTAGCTCTGGAAACGGCTCTCAAGTAAAGGCAGAATGTCGGAGTAATCCAAGCACGTCGTGGAGAAGCAAATGAAAACCTGTTGAAGCAAACCAAACAGAAACTCCACGAAACCGTTAATAACACGCCAGTGGAAGATATAAAATAATGTGGCAGTAATTAGATATAAAATATCCAAAAACAAATTAAGCCACTTTATTTTATACAACCAATGACAAGGAAAACCAAAGAGTTAAAACGACTCATTCAGACACGAATTCTAAAATGAATAAGAAAAAGGATATATATAGACGCAAAAAGAAAAATACTAAATAGAAAGAAAAATAAACAATCAACAAAAGATTATAGTCTTCATCGATATCCTCCACCACAAAAATATTAGTAAAACCGGGTGGAGAAGACAAAGATAAAAAAACATTACCCCATGTGGGAAAACACAAGGTTGACTGGATCAACCATGTAGTCAATCCATTGTAAATGACAAACATGGTAAGGTATAACAGATTGAATGTGACCCATAGGCTAAAGATAAAATCAGATACTTAGCGCAGACGGTCCCGTTTTGATTGGATATCAACAACTTAGGGAGATGTAGCTTCTCCTCGAAATTACTAAGTATCCAATTTAGCACGTACAAGGTCTCAACGTCATCAACAAGGTCGGATCGGTGTGATATTTTAGAACAAAACTCATCATCTATATGTGCCGGAAGGGTCAGAAAAATTGTGAAATTTAAAACTTCCGGTAGAAAGATTAGTCGTAATTTGATCAAACCAAAAACTTTTTAAAATGTAGCTAGGGTCAGGGCTACACTTACCCCAGCTAGGATCAGGAAAACCAAAATGATAAAAGATAATCATTAAAACTTAGCAATATTTCTAACTCCGCAACACAAGGGTATTACGTAAACAAAATGGGGGTTGAGAGTATGATGGGTTTAGAAAAAGATATACATAAGGATGGTAAGAAAAGATAAAGGGTGGGTAAGAAATTGTGTTTTGGGAGGGTATTGGGTGGGAGAGTGAAACAGATGGAAAGAAAGAGAGGGGATGAAAGAATGGTTAGAAATGTGAATTGTGAGGTAGATTGGTGAGAGAACAGAAAAGGTTGAAGGGTGCAAAGGAATAACGGAAAGGATAAAGGTAGTTGCAGAATGAATTGCACACAACTTTGGATTTTCACTCGGATCACCGTTCTAAAAGGTTTTGGAAGTTGACCAAAAAGAGTTCTTGTTCGCACCAATCATTCTCTGTTACATTTTCAGAAATTCTCAAGCTCTCTTAATGCTTCCGTCTAAAGGTTGATTGCCAAATTTCCTCTTCTTTAGCAATTTCTCGATTCTCCTACGGAACTCTACTTCACGTGGCCTATATTGAATAAAAAAAGGTTTTGCACATCCTTAGCCTAATGGCCATCGGAACACGGAAAATAAAAAACCTCAACACATGTCACGTTACTCTTATTTGACTCAAAGAAAACAAAACCTAAAAAAAACTAAAAAGAAATCCTAAGGGTTTTAAAGAAGTAGTTCTGAGTTTAAAGTCCTCAGCTCGACTTTCCAAAAAGTATCCTTGTCAGTTATCCTTCTTGGATCGCCAGATGTTGACCCCTTGAGCACTATATGAGGTGGGCTCGTCCCTTTTGAGGATTAGTACCCTTACATTGGTTGTGAGGCCGAGGAAACGACATGTATCCATACCATTAAACAAAGCTTCTACCTCTGCTCTCATTTTAGGAACCAGTGAATTCTAAGGAGATTTAGTCCTAGGGACTTATTTTAATAACATCCTCTATAATGCTGCTTCATTATGCTCTCTGAAAACTCAATGTCTTCTTTAAATTGCGAATTCTTAAAGACTACACAAATTGTTGCTCCCTTGGCTAGTAGAAGCAATCTCATGCATAGGACAATGAGATTTTAACAGAACTACGAGGAACTCTTTATTCACTGCTTCCTTTCAACGACTACATGTTTCCCTACACCTTCTTGATGAGACAGATTTGGGACAGAACCTTCCACACTAATAAAATTAATCTTACAAACCAACTCCGGGCTAAGATTCATACTCAGGTTCATGTATAGGCTAACTTATGCTCAAAAACCCAGAAGATAGTAAAACATAAGCAAAAAGGGTAGTACCTTGCCTTCAACAGTGTACCACGAATATTTCGAACCTTTTAATATTTATTTTCTCGGAGCCATCTTGGTGCTTTAAAGGTGTTGCTTCCATCGCTCTTCCCATCGTAGATTAATAGTTCCACATTTCTTTGGGTTCTTTTTTGGCGCCCACAAAAATTACCGACTCAGATTATTGCTTCCTGGTTTTACGCAAGCGAGAAGAAAAACAAAAAACAAGCAGACCGTGTGATCGACTTTAACATGGTTTCCCATGCTGCTATCAGACCTACGGATTAGACATACGGAGATAAACAGACACCCGAAATCCTAGAGAAAGTGACTGGCTCGCTGGCAGCGAGTGATACCCTCGCTAGGAGCGAAACAGGCTCTCCAGAATCTGGAATTTTCACAACTTACAGACAACCAGAGGGACTCAAAAACATCAAAACGGACTCTAAAACAGAAAACTTGACATGAATAAAAAATTATTTATATATAAAATTGACCGTTGGTTCCCCGGCAACGGCACCAAAAACTTGATGACGTAGATCAAGTGATAATAAAATACTTGACCACCATAAACCAATACTAGCAAGAGGACTAGGTCCATTGTAGTATAACTATAGCGAATCAAGGTCGATCCCACAGGGAACCAATTGTTTTTTTCCTTTTTATATCTGTACATAATCCTTGCTTGTTCAGTCTTTATAAGCAAGGTTATTTTCTTCACTCATACTCACTAGACGTTTCTTTCTGCAGTTCAGATTATTATCTCTATTAAAGGAAGAAGTCAAAACAACTGTTGCAGGTGGGTTCCTTTATTCCCTTTGTTCATTATTTATTGTACGTTTGCATGCATATTTATTATTTCTTGCTGTAAATGTCCTTCAATCTCTGTTTGCGGTGATGTTTTGTTGGTCTAGATTAATTGATTTGGGTTCTATATTACTGTGTTTCCTCATTTATGTATGCATGCCATTTTTTTCACCGTTGTAGGTGTATTTACATCCTCTTTTTTCTGTTGTGTTTCTTGTTAGAATTAATGTTGTTGGCTTGTGCATTTAATATGTTTCATTTATATTCGACTATATTTATTTTTCCTCAAATGTCTGATGCCTGCAAAAGTTGGGCTAGCTTGTGCAGTTAGTTTGCTGATGCATTTTTTAGCAAATTAAGTTCATTCCTTCTTTGGTTTGTACAAAATATACCAAATATAGTTCATTCCTTGTTTCATTTCTACACATTAAGAAAAAAATATGCTTTACACCATACAATTCATTATATGCTTTTCTTTTGGTTAACTGATATAAGAAAACTTATTTTGGGCTTCTGACTTTCATTTTAGATGTGTGATCTAAATTAATAAGGTGTGGTTTTTATGCTTCTAGGTGGTTAATGTTTTCTGTATACATTTTGTAAAGATAAAGATAAAAATATGATCAGGTTCATGTAGTTTTTCTTCATACAAGTTTGTTGTGTTGGCTTTTGGTGGTTTTTTTTTTAAACTGCTCTGCTCCCTTTGTTTATGTATGCATGCCTGCTATTCATGTTAGGAATGTACTTGATCCTCCGTTTTTTCTGCTATGTTAGTTGGAATTATTGGTTTTCTTTTCTGCGTTTGGTTTACTGATGATGCAGTTTTACCAAATAAAGTTTATTCCGTTTTTAGCTTTTATGAATTATTCCTGATATGTTCCCTTTTCATAAATGACAAGAAAAAGAAAGATGCTTTACAGCATATAGATCAATCTGTGGTTTTTTGGGGCCATGTGATATAAGAAAACTTCATTTGGGTTTCTGGCTTCCACTATGGATGTGTGGCCTGAATTAATATGGTGTTCTTCTCATGCTTCTAGGTGGTTAATGTATTCTGTATAGGTTATTATTGTTGTGTTTTTTTTTGTTTTTTTTTCTTTTCCTTTTTTTCTTTTTTTCCTTCTTCACAAACTTGGCTTGCAAGAGGCTGCTATGGTTAGAATAATTATCTCATTTTATTCTAATGTGTTCCATGTGTACTCTGCATTGTATAGATAAAAACATCATCAGGTTCATGTATTTTTCTTGGTACAAGTCTGTTGTATTGGCTTTTGGTGGCCTTTTTGTTGGTTTCAGACTGCCTCTGATGTTTTTTCTCTTTGTATAAGGCTACGGTGGTCATTTGGTGTGTTCTGAGGTCTTGTTGTTCTTTGGTTTTTCATCTTTGTGTGCATGTGCAATGGCAAATTGCCTGTATTCTTTGCAATGTTCTTAGTTTATTATCTCAACTTTAGTATTATTATATTAAGTCATAAGTTGTTTTGGTTAAGTACTTCGTCGTAGTTCGGTATTGGTTGGTCTTTTGCAGTAGTCTTTTGTTTCCCTATCAAGAAATGTTTACCTATTCAGGGTTGCTTTAAGGCCTTTAAACCAATGTTTAAGCAGCATATTACATCTAATTTGGTTAAAAAAACTGAACACGAAAAAGCAAGTAATAGGGTGAGGAATCTTGAAAGATGGAGAGAGAGAAAAACAAAAGATAAAAAAGACTTTAGACATAACAACGCAATTGTTGCACCAACCATTCAAGCTACGAAGAGACATAAATTGTCAGATAAAACTGCTCATGCTCCAATAGAATCTCGATATGCTGTAGGCTGCTCATCTGAAAAACATGATGAAAATGAACAACTAACAAAACAGCCCCATGTGGACTGTTCATTGTTGTCCTGTGATGTGTTGCCCTTGGATTCCCAGCCTGTTTTAAACAGTTTCGTTAGCCAACCGTCTGCCCTAGAAAGTGCAGATCAAAGTTCCTCGAGTTCAACCTCAATAATAAGTGAGCATGGAGAGAACGAAATAAGTGAGAGAAACAAAAAAATATTACATTGGAAAGCTAAACGTTCACGGCGAAATGAACCTGGTATGATCCATTCTGATGATGTTCATTGTAATTCCTCTGGATACTTTTCCAACCCTGAACAAGATGGATGTAGAGCCGTGCTTCGACAGATTACAAAATGCATAGACATATTACGGGCAATGCATGTCTGTGTCCACTGTGAAGCCTTTAAGTTTGTTCACGAAACTAATTTTATAGCGAATTTTGATATTAAATCGGGAAATTTTTTTATATTTTACTACGAAATATGAAAACACCACGGCAAGTGTCGTTTTCTCAATGATAAAAAGTGGCAATTTGAGAAATGTTGTGCATTTGATGGCATTATGTTTTGAATGCCAGGATATTGCCACAAAATTTTCGACATATATACAGAGTGTCGGCAAAATGACGTATTTTATACGACATAACATGAAAGTGCCACAAAAAATGCCATGAATTTGTGACATAAACAATGATTGTCGTTTAATTGTCGGAAACTAGCGGCATAAAATTATATGTCGCAAATATGTCGTACTTTCATGGCATTTAATAACTTATGCCGGAAAATTTACGACAGCTATCAAAATGCCGCAAATTAAGTGTCGCCGAAGGCCTATTGTGTTGTAAACATCTAGAAATCAGACAAGGACCTACTGGATTTCTGTAGGAGCCTCCCTTTTTTTCTGATCTTCCAATGTGTTTTGTGTCTTAGATTGTGTAAAATACATACAGCCATACACCCCACGTGCCCCTTTCTTGATAGCATTTTTGAATTGTTTCCCACTAATAATTTTGTGTTCACCCCCGCTTATGATTCCTCTGAACACTATCTTCTCACCAGACTTATCAAATTGCAGTTCTATTTTGTTGAAGTCAAACACAAGTGGATTATAGGATCTCATCTAATCCACTCCCAAGACCATGCCACACCCTCCCAATTTAAGGAGTCTTACATCATGGACAAACCTGTGACCTTTCATTAACCAAGGGGCCAAGGACACACATCATCACTGATCATTTTGTTGCCATCTGCTACTTTAATAAAGAGGGGTGTGACTGCTTCAACCACACAACCCATATCTTTAGCCAACTATTGATCCAAGGATGTATGAGAGCTACCACAGTCAATTAGGATGTTAATTGGTCTCTTTTTCAACATCCCCTGGATCCTTATAATATTAAAGCTAATCTAACTAAAAATTGCATTGAAAGACTATGTCCTCTTGATCATGGTTAGCCTCTATTTCCTTATCAAACTCATTTTGCTCTGACAAAATGAAGTGTAAATGCTTATTCTGGAACTGATGGCCTAGTGTAAACTTCTCATTACACCTAAAACACAATCTCTTAGACTTTTTTTCTTGCAATTCAGTAGGTGAAATGGTTTTAAAAGAAGGCTGTGCAGGAGGGACATATCTGCGCTTCTCATTATACCTCAGATTCTGCACATCAGTTCTCAAAATAGCCTTACTTCTGCCTAGAGCATTAACCATTTGTTCTTGTGTCTTGGCAATGTTACAAGACCTAGTCATGGTTTTTGGCTCCATTACTTTCACCATATCCCTGATATCTTCTTTCAACCCACCTATGAACCTTTCAATGAAGTATTGTTCACCTAATTGAGGGTTTTTCCTAATCACATAGGACTTCGATTCTTCAAACTTTTCATGATAAACCACCACACTTCCAATCTGCTGCATTCTATGAAACTCGGATATGGCATCATCTAGATCCTTACTATCAAATATAAGGCAAATTTCTTCACAAATGATGTCCCAAGTGATTTTGTCTTTTGTCGCATCTTCTAACCCCCATACCACAAACTAGACTTACCCTGCATATGAATATCAGTCATGGCAACCTTATGTGGCTCTATGGTGTTGTGCATTAGAAATCACTCTCCACATCTTCTTATCCACTACTCCGGATTTTCACCATCAAAAGTAGGAAAATCAAGTTTAGGAAAATGCATTACCTCATTCTTAACTAAAAATTATGGTTCCTCTGGGTCGGAAGTACCTTTATTCTCAACTGAAATCTCTACTGAAGTTGTTGCTTCTGGCTTGCTAGCTCATGTCTGCTGCTGCATCAGAATTCCAAGCAGTTGTTTAATTTCAACAAACTGTTGTTGGGTACTTACAAACTGCTGCTGCATATTTACTCAATATTCTGATTCACTTAGACTGTACTCTTTGAATCTGGCTTTTGATGCCTCAAAAACGCTGATTGACTCTGCTAGTTTGGCGTCAGAAGCCTTCAAATTAGCTGCCATACTCTTGTAATTATCTTTTACTACCTTTAATCGAGTTCCATCCACAATTTTTATGTGTTTGAGGTCAGAGAATCACTATCTCTGATACCAATTTTTAATGAATAGGGAAAATAAGCAGGAAAAACAAAGGAAAACAACAAGGGAAAATGAGAGAAAACACTCAATTGATCTGGGAAGTTGGTTATTTCATTTTGAGAGAAAACGAGAGAAAACACTCAATTGAGCTGGGAAGATGGTTATTTCATTGATGATTTTGTCAGTTACAGTATGTTGGCCTTATATAGGCTTACTCTAGCAGTTAACGGTTGTTCGTAATTGAAAAAACATCTTCCCTAACAATATAACTGCTATTTACAACATATTTGAGGGCAAATTTATGGTAAATATATCACAAAGTGGACTGTTGATGATGCTGGAAATTGTTGGGTATTTAACATGGTCTGTATTTTCCTAGTGACACGTTGTTCAATGGTGGAACCTTAAAAGGGACATGAAGCAGGGGGTTTGGTGATGGTTTAGGCGCACTTGAAAAACTGTATCTCAAGCTGTCTACATATCCAATGCGTGTATTAGAATCAAGTCTTTGTAGTTCCTTAAGAATTGTTTATATATAGGGGCTTGTGCCCTAGTGTTTGCATGTAGCGTGTCATTGTTGGACTCTAATTTTGTGTCCTCTAAGGAAGTGATAATGATGATTTGATACCCTTTGATTCTAGGAGATAATTATGGACATATTTAAATGTCAGAATCATAGCCTTTATGACTGAGGATTCTTTCTGGATTTATTTGATACTAATGCGCAAGTGGGGAATTTGGTCCAAGACGGGCTCAAACCGACCTCTAGGGTCGTACATGCGTCGGCTGACTTTATGCCTCAGCCGACCTTCAGAGGTCGGGGGGATCGTGGCCGAGCTTGCTTAGCTCGGATACTGGGGATCCTGGCCCTTAGGGTGGACTTTCTCTATCTTCATTTATTGTTGGATCATTGTGGGGGTGACATATGGAGAGGTGCTGATCTGACCTCTGTCATAAGCCCTCCAGATCCAGCTGACCTTGCGAGATTAGCTCAGATCTATCCAAGTTGTGACTCAGCTCGGTCATCTAGACTTGTATCTTTTTGAGTTGTGCTTGCCATGTGGCATGATCGCCATTATGACGTTGCCATTCCGGGATTTAAGGCATTTTAGCCCATGGCTGGTGATGATGTCAAAAATCTCAACAAGTGTGAGTGGATTTAGATATGGATATCTGGCTAAAATGAGTGATTTTACTGGTGGTTGCATGGCAGCGCTTAAGAACAAGAAGAAAATATTGCATTGGTGATCATGAGCTGAGCCGTAGAGGGCTTTCTACGTACCCTTAGCTTGTAAAGGATCAAGCCCAATTTACGTAGTTATTCGAAAATGAGAGCCCCATATTGTCAAGGGTGTGATGCTTCTATTTATAGGGCCATGAGTTGGCTATCACCAGGCTGTTGGACGAGCTGGCGAACTGGGAAGCTACCAAACTGAGATCGGTCCGAGAGTGCCGAGCTGATAGTCTTTGGCGAGCTGAGATCTTTGAGGCCTAAGAGCGTTGTTTATGAACTTTGTTGCCTAGTTGTGTTCAATTTTTTTGTGTTGAAGGATGGCGAGCTGGAAGGGCAAGCAGGTCGGCCCCCAGCGCTTTGCGTCGAGATAGCTGCTTGTTGCTTCATTCCCGTTGCCTTGGCTCACGACGGGAATCATGATGGTGCGAGGCAGGCTTGATCGTGCTTGGCTTGGTCCGGCTTGTTAAGGGGAAAAATGGCTGGGCCGGGGGGCCTATCCATTTCCAGGCTTACATAAGGGCTAGGTTTGGATCCATGGGCTCTTTCTGGAAGGGGGGACCCAGCCTGATTCGACACATCAATGGTCCCCTACTCTTTGAGCTTTCAAATGTGTGAATGAAAGTCATGTTGTAAAGTTGTAATGATTTAAAATACCGTTTGATGAGGTGAATGTTGTAGAGTGATCTGCTGAGATAACGTAAGGCTCATTTAGCATAGTCTGCCGGTGCCATGCTTAGGTAGCAACCGGTTTTAAGTGCGTCAGGCTTGAGAGCGTAAGGGCACAATTTTGAGAAGATTTTCTTGGGTGGGAGCTCTAAGTACGATGCCGAGGTGGAGTCGGGCATACAAAAGATTCGCTCGAGGGCTTATCAGATTGACTTTAAGCATTATGTTTTTCGGCTAGCAGGGCCAGATTAGACTAACTTCTCGCGTTAAGTTTTTCGGCGAGCAGGGCCATATTAGACTAACTTCTCGCCTAAGTGAACGGGATTATGATGCCACACTATTAAGCGGAATCAACGTTCTTTTTAGTTGACATATGCTTGCTGAGTCGGACATGCAGAACTCAGATTGTCTATCCTGCAGACTTTATTGTGTCCGACCTATGGAACAGGAGTCGATCTCTGGGATGATTCATGTGGAGCTAGCTGGCGCTGGCTTCAAGGCCATGTAATACGTAAGCTTTCTTTTCTTACTCGAGTTTGTACTTTCATAGTACTTCTCACTTGCAGGGAACCAGGATTGGCCAGGACATTTTCCCTAGGCTGGGCAAGTTTTCAGCCATTACTGGAGATTTGAAGAGGATTGCCGTCCTGAGGCAAGGTCGGCCTAACCATGGCTACACATTGGGGGTGGATACGGCAAATGGTCAGATTGCTGACTTTGTCAGGGACAATCTCCCCAGCAAGGCTTTTTATAAGCTGGGCATGGGTGCTGTCTATGACAACCGTCTGAAGGACTTCCCGGAGGGGGTGGACATTGTGTCCGAGTACTCTCGCTGTGCTGCGGCTGTTCTTACCTCAGTTCTTGCTTCTTTAGAGCCACCATAGAGTCCATCCCCTAGTTCTTAGATCAGTAGGCTTGTGTACTTGTAATTTTTGTTTTGAAATTTTATTTCAAATGAAATTGTAATCTGTACAATTTGATAATAGAAGGAGTATTTCGTTAAGTTCTCAGCCTTAACATTATTCCGAACACTTCTTTAAGTACTTGTTTTAATCCGCACTTTATTTAAGTGCTACGTTATTGGTGAGGTATCTTGCCCCCTAGTTTGCCATGTATAATCTTGTAGCTTTGGATGGGTTACTAATGGTTTTGTCATGTTTTTGCTCGGGTCTGTCCTGCAAGCAACGAATTCAGCTAAGTCCGACTTGCGGACTTAAGGAGATTGTTTTACAAACTTCTTGGGTCCGACCTGTGGAGCTCAATTGAGTCTGACCTGTTGACTTTGGTTCGAATCCGACATGTAGACCTAATGAGCTTTCCCGACAAACTTCGCTGAGCTCATCCTATGAAGCTCAGTTCGAGTATGTCCTTCAGACTTAGAATTTATCCTTTGAAAACTTTGCTGAGTTCGTCCTATGAGGCTTAGGTCGAACATGTCTTGCAGGTTTGATTTTAAGCTGATTCCTAACTGCGGAGCTCGGATGTCAGTCCTGCTGACAAGGAATTTTACTCTTGATGAGTTTTCTTAATCCGTACATTCAGTCTCTTGAGTGCTTTTCATTTTATAACTGGGACATCTTGCCCCTTAGTATGCAATGCACTAACTTAGTTTTTGGATAGAATACTTAGTTGTTTGTTTGTCTATTCTCGAGTCTGACCTGCAGACTTAATTATTTGAGTCTGTCGCGCAGACTTTATTAGTTTGATCTTTGACGATCTTGCTGAGTCCGACCTGCGGAGCTCAGGTGTCAGCCATAGGGATTTAAGTGGAGTACGTCCTGCGGAGCTCGGCTTGTCTAGCCAGCAGACAAGTTAGCGGCCATGTTTGTTTGGTCCGACGCGGGGATTACGGATGTCATATTTTGGCAAATTGAGTCTGAATTTTTGCTGACTTCGCATATTAAATTTCTGTGAGTTGGGTCGGAATTTTCAGACCTCACGTTTTTTTTCTGAGCCTGACTTGATGGAGCTCTGATATCATATTTTAATGGAGTCGGAAGTATTTTTGACTATTTCCGTGAGTCTGAGATTTCACAAACTCGATTATATGCGTGTCTATCCTGAAGAACTTAATGGCAAAATAAACAATGGAACAACATTATATTGAAATAGCGTGAAGGCGAACCTGATGGGATGACGTCCTTATCGCGGGCTTGACCTCTTGGTGCACTAGGGGTGCTGTTGATCGTATTGATGGGACGGTGTGGTTTAGAGTTGATGCATTCATGGCAGCCAACTGCTGTGCATATTGTTGGGTGAGCTGGGCCAGTTTGCACTGACTTCCCGCATTTTGTTGGCGGTGGGCGATTAGCACCGACTACTTGCATTTTGTCAAGGCGGTGGGCGGTGAGCGACTTCGGCAATGATTTTTTTCCGTGTAGGGCCATATTTGTTTACTTTCCAGATTTTCCAAGCGAGCTGGGCCAAATTTCATTGACTCACCGCATTTATTTTTTTGCCGAGCAGGGCCAGATTTTTCTGACTTCCCGGATTTTGCCGAGCGAGCTGGGACAAATTTCATTGACTTCCTGTATTTATTTTTTGCCGAGCAGGCCAGACTTGTCCGACTTCCCAGACTTTTTCGAGCGAGCTGGGCCAAATTTCATTGACTTCCGGCATTAATTTTTTGCCGAGCAGGGCCAGACTTGTCTGACTTCCCGGGCTTTGTTGAGCGAGTGGGGCCAGTTTGTACTAACTTTCTGCATATTGTTGAACGTGTGTTTGTCCTGCAAACTCAACAAAGACAATGCGTAATGTAAAAATAATAGTAAATTAACATACCGTTTGCTTATTTAGCGTAATCTGTTGGTGTCGTGCTCAGATAACGAGCGGACTTACATAAGATTAGCTCGGGTGAGAGCTCCAGATATGATGTTGACCTGAAGTTGGTCTTACAGAAGATGCGCTCGAAGTCGGTCTAATAGAAGATTCGCACAAAGGTGAACGAACTTATTTGATGAAGAGAAAACATCATTTTGATGACGAGATGACCTCTAGTGAGCTCTAAAAATAAGAAGGCTCTTCCCGCCACCTTTGGTAGGGAGAGTTCCGCAAATAAGAAGGCTGGAGATTTCGTGTCTGGAGAGCTTGAGAGCACGGATCTGGGAGAATTTAAGAGCTTAAGAGCATGGATCTTGTAACATGGACAGCTTGAGAGCTCGTAACTTGGAGAGCTTGAGAGCTTGAGAGCTCACGCTTGGAACTAAAGAGCTCGGCTCTTGGAGAGCTCGAGAGCTCGGCTCGAAGCTAGTAACTTGGACAGCTTGAGAGCACGTAAATTGGAGAGCTTGAGAGCTCATAACTTGGAGAGCTTGAGAGCTCATAACTTGGAGAGCTTGGAGAGCTCGCCTTTTGGTGAACTTGAGAGCTCAGCTCTTAGAGTGTACGAGAGCTCGGCTCTTGGAGAGCTCGAGAGCTCGGCTCGGATCTTGGAGAGCTTAGGAGCTTGGCTCGGAGAGAGCTGAAGAGCTCGGATCTTGGCTTCAAATCCCAGCTTCAGCTTCATGCTTGAAATTTAATCTTCTGTGATTTCTTGGCCACCATATTTTTCTGGGGAATCCCTGAATCATGCCCAGGCAATAGATCTTAATTGTAATTTTGCTGAGCAAGGCATGATTCCAATGGGTTGGTGCTGCAATATAATTTTTTTGCTTTACGAATTGCTATATAGATTCAGAAAGCTGTTTATTTTTTGGAACCCCTCTAATGGCACTCTACGTAAGGTTGATTGCATCACCGCCATCGATAAGTTTCCGGCGGCGGCACCTCTGGTTAGATTGATGATCCACGTTCTAGATTCTTGTTGATTTTTGTTAAGGATTCTTCACTTTTTTGATTCTGATTTATCCGAAGATAAAAAACGCCGCCATACACATTGATTTTTATCAACGTCTTCTTCTTCCATGAGTTTCTCTTTTCAGATTTTAATAAGCATCGTAAAATCCAACTTGGATTTCACTGCATCCGTTGCTGCTAGACATGATTGATTTGATCATTCGTGTTGTCCTTGAATTGATGTATTGTTTTGCCCTAGGATCTTGAACAAAACTGTCAGTAGGGAGCCCTCCTTCTAGCGCCATTTGACGATGCTGGAAATCGTCGGTTAATTAACACGGGCCGTATTTTCCTAGTGACAAGCTGTTCAATGGTGGAACCTGAAGGGGTCATGAAACAGGAGGTGTTTGGTGGTGGTTTAAACTGCACTTGAGAAATTGTATCTCAAACTGCCTACGTATCCAATGCATGTATTGGAATCAAGTCATCGTAGTTTCTTAGAGATTGTTTATATAGAGGGGCTTGTGCCCTAGTGTTTGCGTGTAGCGTGTCATTGTTGGACTCTAATTTTGTGTCCCCTAAGGAAGAGATAATGATGATTTGATCCCCTTGATTCTAGGAGATAATTACGGACATTTTTGAATGTCAGAATCAGAGCCTTTACGGCTAAGGATCCTTTCCGGATTTATCTGATAGTAATGCACAAGAGGGGAATTTGGTCCAACAACAGAGGGTATATCATAGGGCATGCCGACCATCACCAGAGTACGATGATTCACCTTATGTTCTAAACATATAAATTTATACCGGCAAGGCACCCAGACTTATACTAACAACTGACTACGAAGGAAGACCAATATCGTTTGCCTAGTGTGGTGAAGGGGTACCCACCCAGTGGCTATCTTCTTTCTTAGCTCACTTCTTTCTTCGATCTTGAGACGGGCTCAGGCCGACCTGTAGGGTCGGACATGCATAAACTGACCTTATGCCTCGGCCGACCTTTAGAAGTCGAGGGAGAGTGGCCGAGCTTGCTTAGCTCGGATACTGGGGATCCTGGCCCTTAAGGTGGACTTTCTCTATCATCATTTATTGTTGGATCATTATGAGAATGACACATGGTGAGGTGCTGATCCGACCTCCGTCAACTGTCATCACTAACTTGTAGAGTAAAGTTGTCGACACTCATAAATTGGCAAATTGTTTGACTGAAATGCTTCCGTGTCCTGCTTTTTTGTGATAACTTGACAAGGTTGGACTACATATAGGAGTTGACGAGAAGTCAACTTTAGACGAGACTTAACTCCAGACAAGAACTCCACCTACAAAAGTCCACCTTTAGACGAGACTTAACTCCAGACAAGAACTCCACCTCAGATATGTTCACCAGATGCTTAGCTGACTTCACTCAGCCAAACATGTCAGATTTTTCTTACTCAACTGACTTCACTCAGTTGAGGCTTCCAGACACAGATGCAGAACCAGCGCGGACATGTTCAACAGATTCAGCAAACGCCACTCCACTGACAGATGGACTTAGCTGACTCTTCATTCAGCTTACTTCCCAGACTTGAACATTCCACTCTACAAAGCTGACTTCTACTTAGCTGTTACTAAATCAGCTGACCCTTACTTAGCCAATCCTAGAGTTTGGTTCCACTCAGTTTCAGCTCTTGATTCTTTAGGTTCAGATGCACAAATAAGTGCCAGATTAGTGTTGACTGTTCTCAGCTGAGTTCTGCAAACTCAACTGAGTATGGACCTAAAGCTCCACCTGCTTGTCAACACTCCAGATTCAGATTCAGACCAGATTTGCATTAGGGTATTTGGAATCACCCTTCTTGAATGTCTTCTTTCCAGGACTTCCATTCCCTTCGCAATTGCTACTAGAAATTAAACCAATAGCCCGATTGTGTGCACCTGTGCCAGTTGAATTATGCCTTAGCTTTCGATTATGGAGAGATGCTCTAACATCCTCCAATGACACTATGTTTCTTCAAACAACAAAAGACTGCACAAAATTCTCATATGATGCTAGCATTGATACAAACAAAATTAGAGTTGCATCCTCATCTTCGATCTTAACACCAACACTCCTCAAATCAAGCAATATTGTGTTCAGCTTTTCCAGATGATCTTTGAGAGGCATTCCATCATGCATCTTTAATCTGAATAGACGTTGCTTCATCAGCAACTTGTTGGTCAACGACTCTCAAGCTTCAGCCATAGCCCTGCTACTGAATCCTCTTCAGCAACTTCAGTGATAACATCATCAGACAAGAACAATAAAATCATTGAATGTGCTTTCTCCTCCAGATTGGCCATCTTAGAGTTTCCGGCATCCACCGCCTTCGACAACGGCGCCTAGAGCCCAAGTTTTTTCAACAGAGCACGCATCTTGATTTGCCATAGATTGAAATTGTTCCTTCCTATGAATTTATCAATCTCTACATTTAACCCAGACATCTTGATCTTGCCAAAGAACAAAACTTTTATCACAAAATCCTAGCACCGGTGATGGTCTTAGTGAAGATAAAATTTTGTCCAAACAGATGATTCCCAAACGAACATCGTAATCCACGATGATAACCTCGCTCTGATACCACTTGTTAGAATTAAGATCGCCAGGGATAAAAACGGATTGCAATAATCAAGAATAAACAAGAAAGCATAAATCAAACAAGAAACAATAACATAAGATTTAATGTGGTTTCTGGAAAAATGCCGACTACCTCACGGGCAGAAAGAGCAGAATATATTATCACTGGAGATTTTTACTGAATCTTCAATTGCTTAAGGCAATTGATCAAAGCTACTGCTGCTTCTACTGTTGGTTCTACTGCAAATGTTCTATGTAACAACAGATGTATATTTATAGCCACAAAAAACAAGACCTTGCCGTCATAAAGACATACTAGCAGAATGACTAAAATACCCCAGATGTGAACTCAGCTCAACTGAATCCACCAGACGTAACCATGTTGACATTTGACCAAACTAAGATTTGCCCACAACTGAGTTTCCCAAAGCTGACTTCTGCTAAAGTTGAAATCTGGCAAAGCTGACTTCTGCCCAATGTTGACTTCTGCTCAAAGCTCACTTCTGCTCAGCTGACTTTACTCAGCTGACTTTTCTCAGCTGACTTTGCTCAGCTTAGTACTAAACTCAGTTTAGTACTCAGCTCTAAATAAGAGGTCAAGTCACATTTCCTAACAGTGCCAAATAATGCTTTTTGTACCCAATTCAAACCCATCGAAAGAATAAGAGACATTTAAAATTTAAAAAAACTGTTAATTTATAAGTATTTTCTGTCAGAAAATCATCCTGATGCCGGAAATTTGATTAAAGACTTTTTTTTGGCAAAGCATATGGAGATAAACTATATATTATTTAACCATAAGAAGACAAATACTTTAAATGATAAACAACAGGTAGGTAACATGTGTTTTCCCCTTTAATTAATTAGCTATTGCTATCTAAAACAACATTAGCCTTCTAAAACACCTTTGTCTTGTATCTTGGTAGTTACATACTTACATTTCTTTATAAAATTAACTATTGCTAACTAAATCAACATTAGCCTTCGTTATGTGATTGTATTAAACTATATTCACTAGCAAACAGATTGTTTCGAAAATAACAACAAATCAGACAAATGTAAAATAAGCAAAATATAACACATAAGACCACAGCACTTATTCAGTTAATCATATTATATTAAGTGTCATATTTCGATTTTTAAGAAGGACGGACGTGTCATTTTATACAAAAACTGAATGTTATATTTATTTTATAAAGTATTTAAGTTTTAAAAAAAATTTAATATGGAGATTTTTATTTCTAATAAAACATTCCATTAACAAGGAGGTTGTAGAAAAAGGTTATTTCGGCAAAGTTCGAATCTGGAGAGAAAGAAACTAGAAAAACAAGCAAGAAGAATCTTCATAAGATCTCACAAGATTCTAATCGGTTTTCAGAATCAGGTAGAGAAACAGAATCAGCGGGAGAAGAGCTACGTGTTGATACCAAAAGGTTGAAGCGTTGAAAAGTTGATAGATTTGCCCTAGTTTGGAATGTTTAAGTTCTGAACCATTTCTGTTGCTTTAAGTTGCTCATTTCATAGAATATTTTGTTTAGAAACATTTGATCACAGTTAATTTAGGGTAAATTGTTGATCAAATAGGTTTCTGGTGAAAAGGTTCAAGTTTGTTGTTTGCTTTTGAAGAATTTGCTTGCTTTTGCTTTGGATCACAATTAAGAGGGTCTTCATATTGAACTCTTACTCTTTTATAATGTTTGTTAGTTGTGTGGTAGTGATTTGTTGTTATTTTGCTACAAATTATGTGTTATATTTGATGTTAAAGTGTTAGAACTTAGAAACCTGTTAAAAATCGAAAAGTGCATGTTTTGAGCAGTTCAACCCTTTTGGCGTGCGCCAAAGAGCTTCAGCGGGCACCAAGGGTGAATAGTGTGTGATATGGATGTTCCAGAGGGTTTTAGCGCATGCTGAGGGCTTTAAGCGTGTGCCGAGGAAAAAGCAGAAGCAAAACAGATTGTTCTTTCTGTTTTGGCACACACCGAAAGGGCTTGGCGCATGCTAACATTGAGCATAATGATCTACAATGTCTTTGATGTGATTCAGCACGCAGCAAGATGCCTGTTTTGTGGCTTTGGGTCTAAGCCCCCGAATCGAGTGTTGGTTGTTGTTTCTTGATCTATTAACCTTATATAAATCTAACGAAGCCATGATTAAGCTTTTGATGCGCTTAGTTCTGGCACCGAATGGATTCTTCTAAGAGTTGAAGTTCAGGACCGTTGGAAGAGCATGAATCGCCTTCTGCTTTGATGGATTAGTATCCATCAATGTCTATGTATATGATAGGCTTTGTTAAGTCTAGTTATCTAAGTGAGGGAGTAGAAGTGTTAAGTGAGCTTTTGCCTTGAAAACACTTAGGTGGCTACCTAACAAATAATAGCATACATACTTGTGTAGTTGAAAGCTTAATCATTAATGTTATTCTTGGTAAAGCACAAGACCATATCGTGATGTGTGTGTTGAAATAGTGTCCTAAACCGAATCGGGTTGGACCGGATCGGATCATTTCTACTATTTCTTTATGTTTATGCATATGATAAATGCCTTTTATGTTATTATATATTCTGTTTATCTATATGAACCAATTTGTGATTGTATATATGACAACGTCCTTAGTGTCAAACTGTGAGAAAGAAATCATAATAGTGATTATGGTTGATAAGATCTCGCTCACTTCAAAAGGGGGTTTGATACTTAAATGTCTCTAGTCGTGTGTGCTATTAAACAGGAAATTAATAGTACGATTAGACTAGCACGTAGTAGATGTCTTCTATCTTATTGAAGATAAGGATAGATCTCGTCTATCGAAGTGTTGAGACACTTGGACTGTACGTGGACGTGAATTAGAGAATGCGTACGTTAGACTGACCCACTTACTTTATTAAGTGTCGCACTATGTGGCGGTTGTGTAATTATCCTGAAACTGGAGTCTTCATGACATCATAGTGTGGATTGTCATACTTTGACACTATTGAGGTTTCCCTAGCCATGGGGTGATCATGCGGTAGTCATTGGGTGAGATATTGAGGCAAGTGTAGGATTCATGTTGCTCGTCCGGAAATCACGTATCCTTTGATTAGGAGTAAATATATGAAATGGCCTTCTTATAAGGAATGTCTTATTCTCGAAAGTCTTTGCAAAGTGGAAGTAATATGTTACTTCGAGAGAGTAGGATGTCCAGATTATAAGATACGGTCGTTGATGTTTGACACTCGACGTACGACCGTATGGATATTGTAACAGCGATATGATTCTATTTACACGGTAACTGTTTCACTTGAAAGGTAGTAGTCATTGCATTTGACTTTTCCGATGATTGGGGGTCATGGACGTGTTGCTAGACGCTATCCATGATCGTTAGGTATGAAGGGCATTTTTGTAATTGCACTTTGTGCCTACGGCCAACATATTCGGAAGCCTATCGGGTCAAACACATAAAAACATCTAGCCGGATTAAAATGCGGTTATAGCGATAACCTAATAAGGAAAGTTTATCTTGACTATAAAGTGTTATAGTGATAAATTAATATGGTCGTATTTATTTATTATGAATAAATTAAATATAAGATATTAATTATGTTGATTAATTGAATATACATATTATATGTATGGGTCGAAATATATGTATATATGATATACATGTATTTTGCAAATTAATTAATCATAGCATTATATTAATTAAGAATATTCCGGATGCTAATTTACTGGCTAAAGGTGGCGCAATTTTGGAGTATATATGATACACTTGGATTGTGCAATTTAATTAATGATATTACCATATATTAATTTTAGATATTAATAGATTTGCATAAATTGATTTATGGTAATAAGATAAAGATAGTCAATATTAGATATTGACAATATCTTTGATTTATTTAATATGAGATATTAAATTAAATGAGATAAATCAATCAAAGATACTTTCCACATTTTATTAGGAAAATGTTTTCTTTCACCTCAATCTACTAGGAAGCTCCTCCCAATCATATTGGGATTGAAAGGGGCACAGGTCACCCTATAAAAGGGAGGTTTGGCTAACTCTTTTGTATCATCACAATTAAAGGAGTTCTAATTTACTAGAAAATATGAAAGCTTCCTAGAGAGAGTTTTGAGAGAGAGAGATAAGGTCGGTCTAGCAACGGAGTTTTTTGTGGTAGCAATCCATGATGGGATTCCGGCGGGGTGTTTGTGTGGATCACCGGTAGAGACCGAACACTTGGGCGGCTTCATGCAGAAACTACAACCGTCGACAAAGCGTCGATCCAATTGGATCAACCAATGTATTCTCTTGTCTACTTATTTTATCCTTGTTGCTTAAATGAAGTCGGTCTTAGGTTAAAAGGAAATAAAGTTTTGAATTCCACTGCGTTCCCGCGTATATTTCCTAACAGTGGTAGTAGAGCGAGTTTCGAGCTTAAGCAATAAGCATGTCAATTTACGTAGTAATTAATTAGTAGATGCAAGATCTAGATTTGTGAAACGAGAGAAACAAAAAATAATAATAATAATAATCGAGTACGGAGCTCGAGGGTGCTGCCAGCGGCTGGTGGTGCATGGTGAAACCTGATTTCGTTTTTCGTTTAGTGATATTTATTGTGCATTGATATCTCATTGTTTAGCTGTGTCATGTGGCTAACTAATGGTTCAAATAGTTTAGGCCTTTGGGATGCCAAATGACATTAAATAATATTGACTATTTCCAAACATTGTTTGAAATAGATCTAGCCTGTTTTCAAAATATTTGATTTTGGAATAGACCTAGGCCCTTTTCAAAAAAAATGATTTTGGAAAGGGCCAACAGAGATGCATTTTGGTTTGGAAACCAAAGGCATCTCTTTTGATTAAAAATCAAAAGGAATGAAACTAAAAGAGACCTAATTTTAATTTTGATTTAAATTTGAATAGTTCTTATTAATTAAAATTAAAATTGAAATCGTTTGAAATTAACCGTTAATTTTATTTTGATTAAAATCATTTAATTAATTAAATGTTAATTAGTTAATTGATTGGATAAAATTATTTAATTGATTAAACGTTAATCGATTAATCAAGACGCAAGTTGGTAATTTTAATACTTATCTTTTTCATAAGATTTTATTGTATGGATTAGATGTGTTAGATATAATATGCTTATATGGACCCCGGTTAATCATGGACTCGACCTATAGGATAGATGTGAATGATTTATTTTTCCGTTGGTTTAAAAATTATCCTAGGCCGTTATGAAAAACGTGACCTAGTTTGGGTGTATTTATTTTATTAGATAGAATTTTATGTAACAAGCATGGAGCAGAAGACGGAGACCAAAGAAAGACGAATAAATATCCCACTGGAGATGGCGCATTAAAGATCCTATTGGCGGTTGCAGCTACCCTTAGATTGTGACCCGTGGTTTCATCAGTTTGTATTCGAAACCACACTTATGAAAAGTCCATGATCATACCGGTTACTTTACGCATTTATTTATTTTGTGCTTGTATTTATTTTATATGATACGATAAATGCATGACAAGGCACGATCTAGATGAATTTGTAGGATGTATGTCTATAGGGATAAATATATTTGATGAGACCGTAATTAAAAATTAATTAAGTGAATTAATTTACATAAATATTTACACAACAAAAATCAAGTCGAAATATTGTCTCCCAATATTATAATGACGGTGGTGAGCCCTTGTTCGGATCCAACTGATCGGCCCTCGTCGGTAGTTGACCTACCTTGGGTATATCGTTATTATTGAGATATGATCGTATGAGATCTCGCGAATATTGGGTTATGAGTTCACTAGAATATTGCGGTGATTGGCCCTCGTCAGAACCGTCTTATTTTAGAGACAAGGGGTTGACTACCTCATAGAGATGTGTAGTGTCAAAGAGTTGACTAGTCAACCACCAAGAGTCACATAGAGATGTGATTGGTAAAGTCTTACCTACCTTTCGAATTATTCCGGTTGATCGGCCTTGGTCGGGAATCGGGGTAACTAGATGAGATCTTAGCCACTAAAGAATATTTGAAAAATTCTTGAAAGTCAATTGAGAGTAGTTGACTAGTGGGAGCAAAATCATAAATCAAAAGACCATTTTTTATTTTGCATGTATAAACCACAACACTCTTTTATCTTTGTTGTCATGAGAATTTTAGAAAGGTTGTTAGAAACAACAACACTCTTTTATCTTTTGCATACGAATCATACGAATTAATTGTCATAATTGTCATATGATTCATAAAATCATAAAATTAATCATTTTTTATTTTGCATGTATAAACAACAACACTCTTTTATCTTTATTGTCATGAGAATTAATCATGAGAATGACCACATCAAATTTTAGAAAGGTTGTTTTCAAAATTGTAAGATTTAAGTACCGACTTATTTCTTAAATCATTTCTTGAAGGTTAATTAAATAGTTCATGTTTTGAGTATGATTCAAAAGGCTAAATAAACTATATAATAAACATTGGATTTTCTGTATAAAAGGAAATTGAAGACATAGCTCTTGTGATTCTTCTTAAGTCTTATGAAGAATGAACTAAGAAATATTTACAAGTGCTTAAGGGATTAAAAAGGAAAGTTAAGTCATGTGCTTAAAGTAGGAGATCTTATCGAAGTCTGTATTCTAGGCATGTGTGTTGAGATAAATCTATCTAAGTTCAAGTCGACTCTTAGATATATTATATCTTATGAGTATGAATAAATTTGAAGGATTAAATACGGATTACACTAAGATACGATTGTATTCTGAGTCGAGCAAACTGATAAAGGAACTAAATAAATGTTATTGTGTTCCGGTCCTTATGAAGAACACAAGCTCAGTTGTTTGTTAGGATTTAGTAGACATCTTGAATTGTAAGGAATAAATGTTATTCCGATAAAGTCGAACGACTCTTGAATCTAACATACTAGATTGATGTCACTATATAGTTGATATAGGTGATAAATCTCAACCAAATGTATGAATGGCTGTTATCCTTGATATTTGTGATTGTTCTAGATGTAGACTCTTTGGAAGAGAAACGTGTTATCAAATGTCATTAAGATGATGTCTGGACCATGTGATTATGAATCATGTGGATAATACGCATCTTATCTAAAGATGACTAAAATACCTTTTTATGAAAAGGTTATAAATTCTAGAAAAATTGTCTAGAGCCTAAACATACCGGTGTTTATTGGCTTGGGACAATTAATGCTACAAATAATGGTTTATTAATCTCTATGACTATTTTTAGAAATCGTTGAATGTTCTTCGTGAAGTACAACAATTCGGAAAGCCTGAAAAGTTCGAGCTAGTACGAACATGAGATTGATGAACTACTTAGGATTTAATCTTCAATTGGATTGAAGTAATTAATACCTGAAGGGTGTTTCAGAAGTTGTCTGAAAAAGGAATTAGATTCTCCCTCAAAGGATACAATTTTGGGATACGCGAACAGATCGTGTTTCTAAAATGGAAACAACACTTTATACGATAAAAGTGTGACGTAAGCCATATGAAATATCCCTTACCTGTTTTGGGATAATACCCTTATTCAATACATATACTTAACCGAGTTCCAATGAATAAAGGTTGAATGAAATACATATCAGATATGAAGGACGATGACATGAAATCCATCTGAACCGATGATTTAGGGTTGGCGTGCTTCTGGAAAGCAGGCATTGTCTAATAGGCTTGGAGCCTGGTATGACATGTGCAACTTTGTGGAATATCTTGGCGAGTACGCTAGATATCATTTACTTACCCGCGGAGCAAAACTGTTTGTCTCTAAACATGCTATCTTGCTAGAGGAAGTATTTCTTCCAAAAGAAACAGTGGGAGTAAGTTGAGATCTCAAAAGAGTTTGAGAACCACAAAGAGATATTCAACCGTTGGGACATGAGCAGGCGCCGTATATCGATAAGGTATAGGACACTGCTCAATGCACACAAGTATTCTATGAGTCTATAGATGACCACACGCCTCAAAGGGCTACTGGTATGTTCATCTTGAAGAATGAAGACTTTGCGACTTATACAAGAATGATTGAAAGGGTAAGATTAATAGTTATGGCTTGGAGCCATAGTATCTGAAGCAGATTCCATGTGTGACAACCGGGTTATGAACCTAGTATGTCCTACATGAAGGGAATGTCTCTGAAAGGTGTAGCTTGTCTTTATGAAAAACCAACATGGATGGTAATACGGTTACCATAAGGCTATGCTGATGGCTGATGGCTGAAGGCTATGGGGTGTAAACCTTGTAATTACCTTTATGCTACCAACTATGCTTAATTCTATTCAGATAGTGCTTGTTATAGCTTCGTATCATGGCTATATGATAGTGCTGAAAACATTGGGCCAAAGGCTTGATGTTCATAGACGATAACATAATGTGTAAGCTTATGAGATCCATTTATAGACTAAAACAAGTTTCTCTATAAGTTCTTAACTTTGATAATCAAAAGAGTTTGATTTGATCAAAAGGAAATATATTCCTTATGTGCAGAAGGGTTAGTGGGAGTGTTACAGTTTTCGAGCAAGGCAATGGATATCCTTCTCGAAATCAACACCCCATGTCACAGTCAATTAATGTTTGGTAGTTCAAGGCATTTAAGAAAGCTCTTGGAAGTAGCAGTTCTTATTTTGGAAATAAGTGTCTATAGTGATAGGATTAGATACTGCTCAGTTATCACAGTTCACCTGCATAGATGAGATGCTAACACAGTATAACATAGACCACGCCGAGAGATACTGCTAGCCCGTGTTCTCGGGGTCTATCTATGATAGAACACCAGTCCGAAAGGTAAGGTGAAAGATGATACTTATGGAAGGTTCCCTTTGCCTCTGTAATAGGGTCCATTATAAGCATTGTGAATTGAACCAGATGTTCACACTTCATGAAAAGTCATGATGAGGTATGAAAGTGATTCTGGTATATGTCGAGAATATCCTAAAAAGTGTTAAGGATGGGTTCCTAGTTTATTGAAACATGGAATTGAGTAAACGTATATATACAGATATATACCCTAGGTCTTATGAAGATAGTGGGAGCTATAGTCTGGGTTTTTGCAGTCTCATTGATTAATTGATATATTGAGCTGGAAATGTTCTTAGCTAGAGAACACTGTGGATTCTATAACTGGGGCCAAAACATTGTATACGCCTTGGAGGCGCAGCGGGAACAGTACATGGATCTAGAAGGTTCATTCCTAAACCTTTTACGGCTCTTCGACGTCTTTTATATAGCTAATATAGTAGTGGATTCATTGCTTGAAGCAAGGACCAGAGTCTCGTCAGAGATTCATGTTTGTGTTGAGGTGGTTACTTTTGACTTGATCATTTGAAGCATGAAATGAAGGTGGTCTGAGTCCCCACGGATAGTGATCCGTTCACGCTTAGGGTTGGTTGCGAGTATTGCATGTGATTCTCGTGTTTCAACTTGGTCTTGTGTGTACGAGTGATTGGCTTTAGGCCAAGTGGGAGATTTTTGAAAAAATGTCCTAAACCCAATCGGGTTGGACCGGATCCGACCGGGTCGGATCATTTCTACTATTTCATTATGTTTATACATATGATAAATGGCTTTTATGTTATTATATATTCTGTTTATCTATATTGATGTGCCTAAATCATACTTCGGTTCGTGGATCCTTATCCGGGTCTGACCGGCCACCGACATTAGTGGATGAGGCCACCGGCCATTACTACCCGTGAGCTCGCAAGCCAAATTAGAGCCACGAGCCTTCGGATCCATTTCAATCCCTCAACCTTATGCGACGACAAAAGGGGATTAGGGGGCCTACACGCGATCTCATTCTATAAACGGGTCCACCAGCGACCTCGACCATAACATTTAGAGGAACTACCTCAAGTTCGGCGAGACAATTATATAAAGGGTACATATATCAGCGAGGCCATCAGGAGCACGACCTACCGGCTCCACTACGAGCCCATTACTGTAGATAAATATCTATTTGGTACTATGTGTCCTTATTTGTAAATAAACCGACATCAATCGGTGGCTCCCCCTATAAATAGAGGAGCTATGTAACTTCATAAAAGGATGGGCAAAATGATATAAAACAAAAGGCAAAGCCAAATGCCCCCGTCCTCTTCTCTTATAAAACCACCACCGTCGGAATCCATTGCTGCCACAGGGCACCAACGGAAAACAGCACTTTTATACACTTTCATAGCTAGATATCCTACATATAAACACCGCTAAAACAATCAAGATGATTTCTACATCATCAGTTGGCTCCGTTACCGGGAAATCAATATTTTCGTCACTTTTCCGGTTAGATCTAGAATTTCCGGCTGCCTAAAACCACCTATTTTTAGCTTTCCGGCTAGGTGTTCTACAAGATCTCCTTCAGGATCTAATAGAGCTTGATTCAGATCTACAAAATTCGTATATAGATCTTGAAGTCTTCATCAAAACTATCCTCCGATGACCAGTAGCCGGGAAGATTTTCTCCCATAACTCACGAATTTGATGGATCCATCAAGGCTGCCATCGTTTTGGTCATGGAAAGTCACTCTTTAGATCATGATTTGTGATGGTTGAGGAGGACCCTGCTGGATTTTGATGGGTTAACCAGGTCGGAATTTGACCGGGTCAATGCTTCAAACCCATATTCCGACAGAGACTAAAACCAGCAATGCTTCTTTATTGATTCTGACTCGGGTCACTCAATTCAAGCTATCCGGGAGAAGATATTCGAGTGAAACCTATACGGGTGGTTTGCTCCGATGACCGGTGGTTTGCTTCGGTTCCGGCGTCTGCTACCTCCCAGGAAGCATCAAACAATGTAAGAAATGATTTAATTAAAAGATTTCCTCCAAAAAAAAAGAGAGAGAGAGAAAGATCATTTTACAGAAAATATATATGTATATTTTAGGTCGGCAAGCTCTAAGTCTGACCTCAGCTCGGCAAGCTCTAAGTCTGACCTTGGCCAGCTCTATGTCCGACCCCAGGTCACATAAAGAGTTTGGGAAGACTAGGCCTCACATCAGCAATGTGAGCACAAATTTCCCAGGGTCACCCCTCTTGATTGGTAGATCTTCATAACTTATCACAGAGCAATCCTCTCCAATCAACCGATCCATGCCTTCTAACATCTTCTTAGAAGAAACAACATCCTTGATGAACTTAGTGTACTTAGGCATCTCAAACGAACATCGAGATAATGGAAGATTAACCTGAGTATTTTGAGAGAAGATTAAGCACTTTTTCATATTTCTTGTCCTCATGCAAGGAGATGTTGCTTTTTCTAGGTGGAAATGGTAGTTTCTTCAAATCACTCTCAGAAAAGACTTTCTTCGAGGATGAATTGACAGCTTTATCTTCCAAATCTTTCCACCTCACCACTTTCTCACTTCTTTTACTAGTCAGGGGATCCGCCACCTGAATCTCACTTGATTCTTCATTTCTCAGGGGATCAGCCACCTGAGTACTCTCTTGCAGAAAAGGGGAACATGGGTGCTCGATTTCCCCTCCTGCCTTATCACTGGCAGGAGGGGTTAGTGGTTTCCCTGGTTCGGGGGACCACTAAGTTGAGTACCAGATCTGAGATTCATGGCACTGGCCTCTTCTTTACCATAAGGAATTGAAGGAACTAGGTCGAGTGCTGCGGCTATGATTCAAATGGTCCGAGCTACTGACCACCCTTAGGATTTTTCTCCGTAAAAGTCGGGCAACCGCCTGAGGAGAGTCCGGAAGCTAGTTGGCCACCATTTGCCCAATCGCCTCTCAAGACTCTTTATTGTGCTCAAGGGATTGGATATTATTATTCGCTCCTCCGGTTTAGCTTCAAGATCATTAGAGTGAGAGGGCCTTGAGAGTTACGAAGTTCTCATGGATTGGTTTGGTGAACGATTTCAAACGCAGGATTTGAATTGTTTGGCCAATTTTGATTGAACCTCTGATTTGTATTGGAAAAATTTGTGTTCAGGTTCTGATTGAAACTTGGGTTTCGATTGAAGTTCTGATTCTGGTTAAAATTTGAATTTTGATTGAGATTTTGATTCGATGGAAACCCTGGTTTTGAAGATTGCTTTGGCCGAAGGCGATTGTTAAATCTCGATTTTCTTTGGCCAAAGAAAGCATTAACTTCAAAGATTGTCCATTCATAGGACAGAAACGAGAGGTGTGCCCCACATTATCACATGTCTGGCATGTGACTGAATTGTACTGTCCCTGATTATGGACAGCATTGACTTGATAGGTCGGAGGGGAAATAAATTGACACTGGCCAACCATATGGCCAGTTTGACAACAATTTTCACAATACATAACTTGAGAGTTCTGCGGAAATGATAGATTCTGATTCGTAGGATTTAGAGACCTTGTAAGAGTAGCCACCTGCTGTTGCAGCATGGCAATTTGATTTTGATTGTTCACTTCCTCGATCCTAAGAGGAGGAGGAGGAGGTGCCTGAATCGCTTGAGAGGAAGGGGCATAATTATATTTTGCAATATCCTCGAATAATGCCCACCCCTCTGCAGGTGTTTTTCTTAAGAATGCCCCACCAGAAGAACTATTGACCATACCCTTAGTGAGCTCGGTCAATCCACTGAAAAAAGTGTTGACTTGCCTCTGCAAGTCCAAACCGTGGTGAGGGCATTTACGAAGAAGAGCTTTGAATCTCTTCGATGCATCAAAGAACAATTCGTTTTCCTTTTGATAAAAAGTGAAAATTTCACTTAAGCATTAGGCTGTCTTGGATGGTGGGAAATATTGACTTAGGAACTCTTTTTCGAGACCAGCCCAGGTGGTGATTGATTCGGCAGGCAGAGAGTTGTACCACTCTTTTGCCTCCCCTTTCAAGGAAAACGAGAATAACTTCAACTTTATCGCATCCTCACTTACACCTTGAATGCGAGTCGTACCACATATCTCCAAAAATGTGTGTACGTGAGTATGAGGATTTTCAGATTGAAAACCATGGAAGATTGATGCATGTTGCATCATTTGGATGAGCCTAGGTTTGAGTTCGAAGGTTGGTGCATTTATGGCGGGTAGAACGATGGCCGGGTTGACTTGGACTTCACTAGGCATGGCGTAGTCAGCCAACGTACGTGTATCTTCTGTAGCCATAATGACTATGTCTTCGATTTCTATTGCTAGATTTCGCTCGAGATTTTGATCGGTCGTACTCCCTTCGTCAGGAAGAACCGCAGGACGGGCTCTTCGCCTATTTGGGCTGACTATGGTCCGCTCGAGGTCGGGGGTATAGAGTAGTGGCCCCTTTTGACTTCGAGTTTGCATAAACCGAAACCAAAATCAAGTTGTCTAAACTAAAAACTAAAAGTTAAAAACTATGAAAAGAAAATAAAAATAGGAGATGACAGGCGGGCCCAATTAACTCGACGGGCGTCCGCGCTTTAAGAACTAGACGGCCGTTTGGGGCAAGCCAGGCCGCTAAATGCGCTTTTCCAAACGGTGCGAGTTGGTTCTTTTTAGATGGACGGGCGTCCACTTACTCCAGACGCCCGTTTGGAAACCAACATAGAAAACAGAAACAGAGAATAAACTTAGTAAAAACTGGACAACCGTACCGAGTCCCCGACAACGGCGCCAAAAACATGTCTCGGATTTTATCTAATGAAAAATAACAAGTAATAAAATAATCCGGTTTACCCCAAGTGTAGGGATCGTAGTATAGAGGTTAATACCGGAGTCGAGTCCACAGTGAATCGGGGTTGTTTACCTAGTTTTTATCTAAATAACCGAAAGATGTCACAACTACTATTACTAGAATTGTAAGAAAATAAAAACGATTAACACGTAACAAACTAAAAACGAAAATAACAAAAGTAAACTGGACAGAAGATTAGAAATATAAAGCCAGGAAATATAATTGCGACCGAGATTATCTAAAGTATCTATTCTAAAACCTAAACATGCAGTAAAAAGTATAACTTTGCTAAGCAAATCAAGCACAAACGATTTATCAATAATTTAAACAGCGAACAAGCAATTGATCCACCAATTCTATAATATTCAATTCCTCCTTTATATTATCTAGTGATGATTTAACAAAAGTTGTGATTCACCTATCGTAGGTATGAATTTCTAATCTCTTAGATAATTCGTTTATTAATCTTTTATCTTTCGATCCTAAAGATTAACGCTTTTAATATCAAAGGTGTGAAATTTCTCAATCTCTAATCTAGAAATTCAACCTAACAACTCTCGTTAATTAGATTAAAGATCTAATATTGACTACGGTGATCTAGGTTTAACAATAAACTTTCATCAACTATTAAACATCAAACATGCAAAACATCCATCGATAAAATTGCATAATAACAATGAATTAAACATAGAAAAGATACAACTTTTAATAAAAACTCACAAGATAATCCAAAGAGAAATCAAAGTGTTGCTAGAAAGGCTTCACAACGCTTGTTCCAATGAGCTCTAGCCTCTATTCATCGTTTGATTACTCGAAATAGCTACTAGAAAGTACATATAATTGGAGAAATTTATCTAGGAAATAAAAAGCATAAAAGTTGTTTATGAAGGGTGGAGAACACAGAAAAATCGCCCCTTAGGGTTCTTGTGGCCGCCTAGTGTAATTAGGGTATATTATGGATGGAAAAACATGACTATTTATAAGAATTTAAGTCGGTTCTTGCTATGTCGGCGGCTGGACGCCCATCCAAGAGGTTGAACGCCTGTCCATTGTGCATGAAATCTTCGAGTCGGGCTGAGTCATGTCAGACGCCCGTCCTATGCAAATTTGGACGCTCATTCAGCAAAAATCTTAATATCCTGAATCCAATGTTCCTTCCTGGACGCCCGTTCATTCCTTCAAACGCCCGTCCAGCTGGACGGAGCTTCAGAAGCGCGTTCAGTTCACTTCAAATCCGGTTTTTCATCTCTATCTTTATCCGACTTCATCTTCATCCTTTTCCTTCCATGTAAATCCTCACTTGAACATCTTTTAAACCTCTTTTAAGCCAAATTCGTGTATCTACAAGACATCAAAACATTGCAAAGTGTAAAATCATTCAAATTGATAGAAAATCAACAATAAAATCTCATAACTCAACCAACTTTGCGATCAAACCATTCCAAACATCACTTGCTTAAAAAATCAAATAAATGTTCACTTTCTATGCAAAACATTAGAGTATAGAGGAAAATTGTCACGAAATAGAACGATATAAATCATAGAAAATCACCCTGAACAAAGGACAAATCGTTACCAGAGTAAAACACAAATTTGAACTCGTTAATAAGAAGAAAACATGAATTCGAACTCGTTACCAAAGAAAAAACACAAATTTCTACTCGTTATAAAGGGAAAACACAAATTTCCGGCGATGTCAACTCGTTATCCGGGAAAAAGCATTTTTTCCAGCAAGGACATCGCGTTACCAGAGAAAAACCCAAATTTGAACTTGTTAATATGATGAAAACATGAATTAGAACTCGTTACCAAAGATAAAACACAAATTTCTACTCATTATAAAGGGAAAACACCAATTTCCGGCGATGTCAACTCGTTATCAGGGAAAAAACCATTTTTTCTACATGAAAAATCGTTACCAGAGTAAAACACAAATTTGAAATCGTTAATAAGAAGAAAACATGAATTCAAAATTGTTACCAAAGAAAAAACACAAATTTCTACTCGTTAAAAAGGGAAAACACCAATTTCCGGCGATGTCAACTCGTTATCAGGGAAAAAGACTTTTTTTTGCAAGTACAACTCGTTACCAGAGAAAAACACAAATTTGAACTCGTTAATAAGAAGAAAACATGAATTCAAACTCGTTACCAAAGAAAAAACACAAATTTCTACTCGTTAAAAAGCGAAAAGACCAATTTCCGGCGATGTCAACTCGTTATCAGGGAGAAAACCTTTTTTTTCTGCAAGGACAACTTGTTACCATAGAAAAACACAAATTTGAACTCGTTAATATGATGAAAACATGAATTCTAACTCGTTACCAAAGATAAAACACAAATTTCTACTCATTATAAAGGGAAAACACCAATTTCCGGCGATGTCAACTCGTTATCTGGGAAAAAGCCTTTTTTCCAGCAAGGACAACTCGTTACCAGAGAAAAACACAAATTTGAACTCGTTAATATGATGAAATCATGAATTCGAACTCGTTACCAAAGATAAAACACAAATTTCTACTCGTTATAAAGGAAAACACCAATTTCCGGCGATGTCAACTCGTTATCAGGGAAAAAACCTTTTTTTTCTGCAAGGACAAATCGGTACCAGAGTAAAACACAAATTTGAACTCGTTAATTAGAAGAAAACATGAATTCGAACTCGTTACCAAAGAAAAAACACAAATTTCTACTCGTTAAAAAGGGAAAACACAAATTTCCGGCGATGTCAACTCGTTATCAGGGAAAAAAACTTTTTTTTCTGCAAGGACAACTCGTTAACAGAGAAAAACAGCAATTTGACCTCTTTAATAGGATGAAAACATGAATTCGAACTCGTTACCAAAGAAAAAACACAAATTTCTACTCGTTATAAAGGGAAAACACAAATTTCCGGCGATGTCAACTCGTTATCAGGGAAAAAGCCTTTTTTACAGCAAGGACAACTCGTTACCAGAGAAAAACACAAATTTGAACTCGTTAATATGATGAAAACATGAATTCGAACTCCTTACCAAAGATAAAACACAAAATTCTACTCGTTATAAAGGGAAAACACAAATTTCCGGTGATGTCAACTCGTTATCTTGGAAAAAACTTTGGTCAGGCAGGAGCATGAAGAAACCAACGTTCGTAACCTCAAGGATTAGACGTTTCATCACGATCTCAATACTAGCTCGAAAAAACAGCTAAAAAAATATGCCTGCACTACTCGATAAACACGGGAAAATCTCGGGGAAAAACGGGGATTATATCACATCGTAGAATAAAAACAAAGATAAAGATAAGAAGAAATCGAATCAAACGACAATTCAAGCACGTCACGGAATAATAGAAAACACAGGAATGTCAACGATTCGCCTTATGGCTTACAAGATTCATCAATAAAAAATGAGCAACGGAAACAGACAGCGGCTCCAAGAAAAATACATATGAATCAAGTAAAGATTGAAAGAAAAAAACATAGTATCAAAATACAAACAAATCCCAGGGAGAAAAATAGAAAGTAGAATCAGCCTCAGAAAGTCAAGTCTGCCCTGGTGCCGAAGAATCACCAGCATGAGGTGCTCAATCCGTAGGAGTATCAGTAGAAGATCCAGTCGGTGACGTAGTAGTTCTCCCTGCTGTGTCAAATTGCTCCTCATCCGAAGACGACTCATCATGAAGAACATCCGCAATAGCCTGCTCGATCTCGTCAGAGAAAACGTAATCCATAGTACTTGCATTGTAGCATCTCTGGTCCCTCGGAGGACGGCCCTCACTCATACACCGCAGGATACTCAGAATATTGTTCTGTGACGTTCGCATGTCCTCCATCCAGTTCCTTATACTATTTTCCATACTTAAACGCATCCGAACCGATGGAGATAAAGAAGGAAGGGAAGAAACTGGAGGCGGTACTGAAGATGATCCGGGCTCATGTGTTGCCTCAGCCTCTATCTAGCCTGAAGATTTCACTTTCTCTCGCTGCAAGAACCTCGGATTCTTAGGTTTATAATCAGATTTGTACTCGGGAACCCCAGCATCTAGACAGAGACTATGGATCAAATGGGGGCAAATCAGACATCGAGCATAGACTTTTTGATTCAATGCTATCTCATCAAAAATCGCATGTCCAACATCAACATTTAACTTAAAGTTCAAGGCATAGAGCATCCCAAGATCGCCAATGTGAAAATGCGTCAAGTTGTTCTTAGGCAACAACCTGTTCTGGATGAATCTACACTGGACTTTCCAATCCTCCGTCCAAGAAGTGGTGACCAATTCCTTCCAATCACCTCTCGGTCTAAGTGTCCACGGCACCTCCGGGCACACTTTCAGTCTAAGCTCCTCCAAAGGGTCCTCACCCGCATCCTGCTTGGCTTTAATCGCCTCCTTATAATCCAACCCCTCAAAAGGTGCTAACTGGTATTTCTCGTTGATGACCTTCGGTGTAAACGGCACCTTAACTCCTCGAACCATAACTACCCCAGTTTCTAGATCCGTTTCAGAACAGTTCGCATAAAACTCACGAACTAGGGTAGCATTGACAGGGGTTCTCATTAGTGCATCCCACTTTCTATCCGTCAACATTTGAACAAAAGATGGATCTACGTGAGACTCAAGAATGGCTCTTTCTATCAACATAGTCCTCGTTAGATAGTGCTTATTGTATACGTCTAGGGCCTTGGGGTTAATGAACCTCCGAGCAAAAGGAATAGGGATAGGGGGTCTAACATTCTGTCTAACAGGCTCCTGTCTCTCAGGTGCTTCCTCAGTCGTATGCCTAGGAGTTTCTTCAGTCCTCTCAACCCTAGGTAATCTCACTAGGGGTACCTCGTCATCAGTGTCAGACTCAAATTCATCTCTCAACGGCACCCTAGATTGACCTTGAGCAGCCCTAGGACGACGTTCTCTAATCTCAACACCCCGTGTGGGAAGGACTAAGGTGGGATCGACAACCTTTTTCTTCTTACTCGGTTCCGTTCCTATCCCCTTACCATGTCGTTTCTGAACCATTGCTATACAATCTAGACAACAACACCAAACCACAATGCAAAACAAAACCACCAGTTTATCGTCCAAACGGGATTTCCCAATAATTCAACAACCAACACCAAACCACACCAAGAACATCATGCAACCATCCACCATCAACCATCACCACCCCAGATCACCAAAAAAACAAGAAGAAGAAAAGAAACTAATAAGCTAGTATTCAAAAAAATCTACTCCAAAATCGAACTAAAAAAAAACATGAATCAATCTAAGAAAAGGTGATAAAGTCTTACCAGGTGTAATGAGAGGGTGATGAAAATGATAATTGGAAGCCCTAGCAATGCAAATTTGACCCCAAAGTTTGTATTTTTCTCCACAAAAAATCGCACAAGCTAGGTCAATGAATCCGATGAATGGCCGTTTGTTGTTGGATTTGGTTTGAATAATCGATGAGAGGGGTTTGAGAGGTGTTTGCAGAGCTTTAAATCGCCTAAAATGGTTTAGAAACAAGGATTTGAGGGCAAAGGGGGCGTAAGAGTCGGTTTTTTTGCTTTGAAAATTTATGGTTCGAATGAAATTTGGGAAGCAGGGGGTATATATAGACGCAGGGCGGACGGGCGTCCAGTGAAGCAGACGAGCGTTCACCTAGAAAACTGATGAACTGGACGTGCGTTCGATGAAACAGACGCCCGTCCCACTTTTCAAACTGATACAGCGTTGGAGGGAACTTTCTGGACGGGCGTCCAAAAAAGATGGACGCACGTTCAATGAAATACAAGCAGACGGGCGTCCCATATGATGGACGGGCGTCCAAGATCAAAATTAAGCAAAAACATGGAATTTTGCATACATTTTTATTCAAACTCTTATTGCTTCATATAAATCAAACAAAAAACTTCAAATACATAAAAAACTAGAAGATAGTGGGTTGCCTCCCACCAAGCGCTTTTGTTTAACGTCGTTTGCTCGACGAAACACCTAACGAAGCTAGTCATCATAAATATCAGCCCAATCCACAATCCGGATCAGACGACGGAGCATGTCAATCGTAGGAGAAAAATCGTATTCATCCTGTAGGGCCCAGTCCTCTCCAGCAACATCCACTCCTCGGAAATGTTCAGCATGCAGCACTAGAGTCAGTCAGCATCGGATCATTGAGGATTGTATACGGTCGTCCTAAAGCACTCTACAGGTCCTCGGTACTAAACTCTCCACCTCCCAAAGCTTGTGATACAATGATAACGTAGGTGACAGTCCTGAGGCGAGTGATGATATCATAATCTACGCCCAGAATGATCGTCCCTCCAGGTCTGTCATCTAAGGTGATAAGGTGGATCCTACTAATGAAAGGGAACTCATGCGGCAAAACTCCGTAATCCATTTCAAAAAACACAAAGCTGAACTGAAGCAGAGTCAACAATTACCCTAATTAGACTTAACTAAACAAATAAATCAAAGAAAAGAGTAAAACAAAAGTAACTAATACAAATAAGGATATCTAGGATGCCCCTAGTGGCGCTTTTGGTTTGTGTCGTTAGCTCGACAATCTCTCACTTTAGCCTGGATCAGGCCATTTAACCTTTCTGCCAGCCAATACATCGTGTAAGCTCTGATCAGTTGTGTGGCTGCAAAAACAGCATCTAACACATAGGGTCAAGTCTTTGATAGCTTTCCAAACACTTTTAATCCTCCCCATTGTAGACTTCTTCTTCTTCAGACGTTTCTTAAGTTGTTGCTCCCTTTGAAACTCTTCCATATCCCAACTACCAACCATGACTTCCTCTAACGGACCACTGCCGTCATCCTCAGAAAACAAGTCGGGTGAAAATTCATCAAACTTATTGACTTCAGGTATACCACACCCGAGGATGTCGAGGAAATGAACAATCAAAGGTTTTTCTTTGGGTTGACTGATATAATGCTTGCACCTTTGACCATTTACTCTAAATCGCTGGTCACCATGACCTCTCAGCTCTAAAACGCCTCCAGGAATGATTTGCAGAATTTCAAAAGGGCCGGACCAACGTGTCCTCAACTTTCCAGGGAACAGATGTAACCTGGAATTGTACAATAGAACTTGCTCCCCGACTCAAAATTCTCGCTTCTTTATTTTGGCATCATGAAGGAGTTTCATCTTATCTTTACTTATCCTGGCACTCTCGTAGGCTTGGAGTCTAAACTCATCTAACTCCTCGCAGAAGCGCCGCAAATCGGTGTTCACCACATGATTGGGTATCGAAGTTTAAGAACTTAGTGGCCCAATACGCTCTATGCTCCAACTCAACCGTGGCAGGTGGCATGGTTTTCCATATACCATCTGATAGGGTGATGTACCCATGGGGGTTTTGTAGGCGGTTCGATACGCCCATAGTACATCATCCAACTTAAGACTCCAGTCTTTTCGTGGTCATTTACTACTTTCTCCAGGATCTTCTTCAAGCTCGATTGCTTCGCTCAACAACGACCACTAGTCATAGGGTGATATGGTGTTCCGATTTTATGCCGAACACCATATTTCTCAAGTACTTTCTCTAGTGGTCGGTTGCAGAAGTGTGTTCCCTCATCGCTTATCAAGGCACGTGGGCACCCAAATCTTACAAAGATGTTTTTCTTTAGAAAATTCATTACCGTTTTATGATCATTGCGAAGAGTGGCTTGGGCCTCCACCCATTTTGATACATAATCGACACAGACAAAGATGTATTTATTTCAACCGGAAGATGGGAACGGGCCCATAAAATCAATCCCCTATACATCGAAGACTTCACATTCTAGAATGGGTTTCAACGGCATGTCAAAACGACTTGTTAAAGCTCCGGTTCGTTGGCACCTATCACAAGCTTTGTAGAAAGCTTCTGAATCCTTGAAGATCGTGGGCCAATAGAAACCAAACTGAAAGATCTTGGCAACGGTTTTCCAGGGACCAAAGTAGCCACCAGTAGGCCCACTGTGGCACTGTTCAATGATATCACGTTGCTCAGATTCAGGAACACATCTCCTTAGCAATCCGTCTTTACAAATTTTGAAGAGGTAAGGTTCATCCCACACAAATGTTTTCAAGTCAGAGAAGAATTTCTTCTTCTCCTGATATGAAAATTCCGGATTTAAATATTGGGAATGCAGGTAGTTGACGATGGAAGAGTACCATGGAACATCTGGAGCGCAATCGTCTATAAGCGTAACATTCTCAAGAGGAAAGTAAAGGTCTATATCGTCAGGTTCTTTCTCTTCCTCATTCAGCATCCTCGAAACATGATCAGCTATTACATTTTCACTGCCCTTTTTGTCCTTAATCTGAACGTCAAACTCTTGCAGGATTAGTATCCAACGCAGTAGGCGCGGTTTAGCGTCTTTCTTTGTAATTAGATATCGCAAAGCAGCGTGATCAGTCCACACAGTAACTGTAGCACCCAACAAGTAACTACGAAATTTGTCCATAGCGAAGACTACGGCCAATAATTCCTTTTCAGTGGTCATGTAGTTCACTTGAGTAGGGTTTAGTGTGTGACTGGCGTAGGATATGGGCTGGAACTTTCCCTTAATTCGTTGTCCTAAGACTGCACCAACAGCGTTGTGGTAACGAGTTGTCCTTGCAGAAAAAAGGTTTTCTCCCTGATAACGAGTTGACATCGCTGGACATTGGTGTTTTCCCATTATAACGCGTAGAAATTTGTGTTTTTTCTTTGGTAACGAGTTCGAATTCATGTTTTCTTCTTATTAACGTGTTCAAATTTGTGTTTTTCTCTGGTAACGAGTTGTCCTTGCAGAAAAAAGGTTTTTTCCTAGATAACGAGTTGACATCACCGGAAATTTGTGTTTTCCCTTTATAACGAGTAGAATTTTGTGTTTTATCTTTGGTAAGGAGTTTGAATTCATGTTTTCATCATATTAACGAGTTAAAATTTGTGTTTTTCTCTGGTAACGAGTTGTCCTTGCTGGAAAAAAGTATTTTTCCCTGATAACGAGTTGACATCGCCGGAAATTTGTGTTTTTCCTTTATAACGAGTAGGAATTTGTGTTTTTTCTTTGGTAACGAGTTCGAATTCATGTTTTCTTCTTCTTAACGAGTTCAAATTTGTGTTTTACTATGGTAACAATTTTTCCTTGCAGAAAAAAGGTTTTTTCCCTGATAACGAGTTGACATCGCCGGAAATTTGTGTTTTCCCTTTATAACGAGTAGAAATTTGTGTTTTATCTTTGGTAACGAGTTCGAATTCATGTTTTCATCATATTAACGAGTTCAAAGTTGGGTTTTTCTCTGGTAATGAGTTGTCCTTCTTTGGAAAAAGGCTTTTCACGATAACGAGTTGACATCGCGTAAATTTGTGTTTCCCTTTATAACGAGTAGAAATTTGTGTTTTTCTTTGTAACGAGTTCGAATTCATGTTTTCTTCTTATTAACGAGTTCAAATTTGTTTTTACTCTGGTAACGATTTGTCCTTGCGAAAAAAGGTTTTTCCACGATAACGAGTTGACATCGCCGAAATTGGTGTTTTCCCTTTATAACGAGTAGAAATTTGTGTTTTATCTTTGGTAACGGGTTTGAATTCATGTTTTCATCATATTAACGAGTTCAAATTTGTGTTCTTCTATGGTAACGAAGTTGTCCCTTGCTGAAAAAGGCTTTTTCACGATAACGAGTTGACATCGCCGTAAATTTGTGTTTTCCCTTTATAACGAGTAGAAATTTGTGTTTTTTCTTTGGTAACGAGTTCGAATTCATGTTTTCTTCTTATTAACGAGTTCAAATTTGTTTTTACTCTGGTAACGATTTGTCCTTGCAGAGAAAAAAGGTTTTTCCCTGATAACGAGTTGACATCGCCGGAAATTGGTGTTTTCCCTTTATAACGAGTAGAAATTTGTGTTTTATCTTTGGTAACGAGTTTGAATTCATGTTTTCATCATATTAACGAGTTCAAATTTGTGTTCTTCTATGGTAACGAGTTGTCCTTGCTGGAAAAAAGGCTTTTTCCCTGATAACGAGTTGACATCGCCGGAAATTGGTGTTTTCCCTTTATAACGAGTAGAAATTTCTGTTTTATCTTTGGTAACGAGTTCGAATTCATGTTTTCATCATATTAACGAGTTCAAATTTTTTTTTTTTGTGGTAACGAAGTTGTCCTTTGCAGGAAAAAATGCTTTTTCACGATAACGAGTTGACATCGCCGGAAATTTGTGTTTTCCTTTATAACGAGTAGAAATTTGTGTTTTTTCTTTGGTAACGAGTTCGAATTCATGTTTTCTTCTTATTAACGAGTTCAAATTTGTGTTTTCCTCTGGTAACAAGTTGTCTTTGCAGAAAAAAGGTTTTTTCCTTGATAACGAGTTGACATCACCGGAAATTTGTGTTTTCCCTTTATTACGAGTAGAAATTTGTGTTTTATCCTTGGTAACGAGTTCAAATTCATGTTTTCATCATATTAACAAGTTCAAATTTGTGTTCTTCTATGGTAACAAGTTGTCCTTGCTGGAAAAAAGGCTTTTTCCCTGATAACGAGTTGACATCGCCGGAAATTGGTGTTTTCCCTTTATAACGAGTAGAAATTTGTGTTTTATCTTTGGTAACGAGTTCGAATTCATGTTTTCATCATATTAACGAGTTCAAATTTGTGTTTTTCTCTGGTAACGAGTTGTCCTTGCTGGAAAAAAGGCTTTTTCCCTGATAACGAGTTGACATCTCCGGAAATTTATGTTTTCCTTTATAACGAGTAGAAATTCGTGTTTTTTCTTTGGTAACGAGTTCGAGTTCATGTTTTCTTCTTATTAATGAGTTCAAATTTGTCTTTTACTTTGATAACGAGTTGTCCTTGTAGAAAAAAAGGTTTTTTCTCTGATAACGAGTTGACATCGCCGGAAATTGGTGTTTTCACTTTATAACGAGTAGAAATTTGTGTTTTTTCTTTGGTAATGAGTTCGAATTCATGTTTTCTTCTTATTAAAGGGTTCAAATTTGTGTTTTTCTATTGTAACGAGTTGTCCTTGCAGAAAAAAGGTTTTTTCCTTGATAACGAGTTGACATCAGCGGAAATTTGTGTTTTCCCTTTATAACGAGTAGAAATTTGTGTTCTTTCTTTGGTAACGAGTTCAAATTCATGTTTTCTTCTTATTAACGAGTTCAAATTTGTGTTTTACTCTGGTAACGATTTGTCCTTGCGAGAGAAAAAGGTTTTTCCACGATAACGAGTTGACATCGCCGGAAATTGGTGTTTTCCCTTTATAACGAGTAGAAATTTGTGTTTTATCTTTGGTAACGGGTTCGAATTCATGTTTTCATCATATTAAAGAGTTCAAATTTGTGTTCTTCTATGGTAACGAGTTGTCCTTGCTGGAAAAAAGGCTTTTTCCATGATAACGAGTTGACATCGCCGGAAATTGGTGTTTTCCTTTTATAACGAGTAGAAATTTCTGTTTTATCTTTGGTAACGAGTTCAAATTCATGTTTTCATCATATTAACGAGTTCAAATTTGTTTTTTTCTGTGGTAACGAGTTGTCCTTACTGGAAAAAAGGCTTTTTCCCTGATAACGAGTTGACATCGCCGGAAATTTGTGTTTTCCCTTTATAACGAGTAGAAATTTGTGTTTTTTCTTTGGTAACGAGTTCGAATTCAAGTTTTCTTCTTATTAACGAGTTCAAATTTGTGTTTTACTATGGTAACAATTTTTCCTTGTAGAAAAAAGGTTTTTTCCCTGATAACGAGTTGACATCGCCGGAAATTGGTGTTTTCCCTTTATAACGAGTAGAAATTTGTGTTTTATCTTTGGTAACGAGTTCGAATTCATGTTTTCATCATATTAACGAGTTCAAATTTGGGTTTTTCTCTGGTAACGAGTTGTCCTTCTTTGGAAAAAGTCTTTTCCACGATAACGAGTTGACATCGCCGGAAATTTGTGTTTTCCTTTATAACGAGTAGAAATTTGTGTTTTTCTTTGGTAACGAGTTCGAATTCAAGTTTTATTCTTATTAACGAATTCAAATTTGTGTTTTACTCGTAACGATTTGTCCTTGCGAGAAAAAAGGTTTTTCCACGATAACGAGTTGACATCGCGGAAATTGGTGTTTTCCCTTTATAACGAGTAGAAATTTGTGTTTTATCTTTGGTAACGGGTTCGAATTCATGTTTTCATCATATTAACGAGTTCAAATTTGTGTTCTTCTATGGTAACGAGTTGTCCTTGCCGGAAAAAGGCTTTTTCCCTGATAACGAGTTGACATCTCCGGAAATTTGTGTGTTCCCTTTATAACGAGTAGAAATTTCTGTTTTATCTTTGGTAACGAGTTCGAATTCATGTTTTCATCATATTAACGAGTTCAAATTTGTGTTTTTCTGTGGTAACGAGTTGTCCTTGCAGGAAAAAAGGCTTTTTCCCTGATAACAAGTTGACATCGCCGGAAATTTGTGTTTTCCCTTTATAACGAGTAGAAATTTGTGTTTTTTCTTTGGTAACGAGTTCGAATTCATGTTTTCTTCTTATTAACGAGTTCAAATTTGTGTTTTCCTCTGGTAACGAGGTGTCTTTGCAGAAAAAAGGTTTTTTCCTTGATAACGAGTTGACATCACCGGAAATTTGTGTTTTCCCTTTATTACGAGTAGAAATTTGTGTTTTATCTTTGGTAACGAGTTCGAATTCATGTTTTCATCATATTAACGAGTTCAAATTTGTGTTTTTCTCTGGTAATGAGTTGTCCTTGCTGGAAAAAATGCTTTTTCCTTGATAACGAGTTGACATCGCCGTAAATCTGTGTTTTCCCTTTATAACGAGTTCAATTTTGTCTTTTACTTTGATAACGAGTTGTCCTTGCAGAAAAAAGGTTTTTTCCCTGATAACGAATTGCCATCGCCGTAAATTGGTGTTTTCACTTTATAACGAGTAGAAATTTGTGTTTTTTCTTTGGTAATGAGTTCGAATTCATGTTTTCTTCTTATTAAAGGGTTCAAATTTGTGTTTTTCTATGGTAACGAGTTGTCCTTGCAGAAAAAAGGTTTTTTCCTTGATAACGAGTTGACATCAGCGGAAATTTTGTTTTCCCATTATAACGAGTAGAAATTTGTGTTTTATCTTTGGTAAGGAGTTCGAATTACTGTTTTCATCATATTAACGAGTTCAAATTTGTGTTTTTCTCTGGTAACGGGTTTTCCTTGCTTTGGAAAAAGGCTTTTCCACGATAACGAGTTGACATCGCCGGAAATTTGTGTTTTCCCTTTAACGAGTAGAAATTTGTGTTTTTCTTTGGTAACGAGTTCGAATTCATGTTTTCTTTTATTAACGAGTTCAAATTTGTGTTTTACTCTGGTAACAATTTGTCCTTGCAGAAAAAAAGGTTTTTCCCTGATAACGAGTTGACATCGCCGGAAATTGGTGTTTTCCCTTTATAACGAGTAGAAATTTGTGTTTCATCTTTGGTAACGAGTTCGAATTCATGTTTTCATCATATTAACGAGTTCAAATTTGTGTTTTTCTCTGGTAACGAGTTGTCCTTGCTAGAAAAAAGGCATTTCCCCTGATAACGAGTTGACATCACCGGAAATTGGTGTTTTCCCTTTATAACGAGTAGAAATTTGTGTTTTTTCTTTGGTAACGAGTTCGAATTCAAGTTTTCTTCATATTAATGAGTTCAAATTTGTGTTTTTCTCTGGTAACGAGTTGTCCTTGCAAAAAATTAGGTTTTTTTCCCTGATAACGAGTTGACATCGCCGGAAATTGGTGTTTTCCCTTTATAATGAGTAGAAATTTGTGTTTTATCTTTGGTAACGAGTTCGAATTCATGTTTTCATCTTATTAACGAGTTTAAATTTGGGTTTTTCTCTGGTAACAAGTTGTCCTTGCTGTAAAAAAGGCTTTTTCCCTGATAACGAGTTGACATCGCCGGAAATTTGTGTTTTCCCTTTATAACGAGTAGAAATTTGAGTTTTTTCTTTGGTAACGAGTTCGAATTCATGTTTTCTTCTTATTAACGAGTTCAAATTTGTGTTTTACTCTAGTAACGATTTGTCCTTGCAGAAAAAAAGGTTTTTCCCTGATAACGAGTTGACATCGCCGGAAATTGGTGTTTTCCCTTTATAACGAGTAGAAATTTGTGTTTTATCTTTGGTAACGGGTTCGAATCCATGTTTTCAACATATTAACGAGTTCAAATTTGTGTTCTTCTATGGTAACGAGTTGTCCTTGGTGGAAAAAAGGCTTTTTCCCTGATAACGAGTTGACATTGCCGGAAATTGGTGTTTTCCCTTTATAACGAGTAGAAATTTGTGTTTTATCTTTGGTAACGAGTTCGAATTCATGTTTTCATCATATTAACGAGTTCAAATTTGTGTTTTTCTATGGTAACGAGTTGTCCTTGCAGAAAAAAAGGTTTTCTCCCTGATAACGAGTTGACATCGCCGGACATTGGTGTTTTCCCATTATAACGCGTAGAAATTTGTGTTTTTTCTTTGGTAACGAGTTCGAATTCATGTTTTCTTCTTATTAAAGAGTTCAAATTTGTGTTTTACTCTGGTTACGATTTGTCCTTGCAGAAAAAAAGGTTTTTTCCCTGATAACGAGTTGACATCGCCGGAAATTGGTGTTTTCCCTTTACAACGAGTAGAAATTTGTCTTTTATCTTTGGTAACGAGTTCGAATTCATGTTTTCTTCTTATTAACGAGTTCAAATTTGTGTTTTACTCTGGTAACAATTTGTCCTTGCAGAAAAAAGGTTTTTTCCCTGATAACGAGTTGACATCGCCGGAAATTGGTGTTTTCCCTTTATAACGAGTAGAAATTTGTGCTTTGGTAACGAGTTCGAATTCATGTTTTCATCATATTAACGATTTCAAATTTGTGTTGTTCTCTGGTAACGAGTTGTCCTTGCTATAAAAAAGGCATTTCCCTGATAACGAGTTGACATCACCGGAAATTGGTGTTTTCCCTTTATAACGAGTAGAAATTTGTGTTTTATCTTTGGTAACGAGTTCGAATTCATGTTTTCATCATATTAACGAGTTCAAATTTGTGTTTTTCTCTGGTAATGAGTTGTCCTTACAGGGGAAAAGGCTTTTTCCCTGATAACGAGTTGACATGGCCGTAAATTTGTGTTTTCCCTTTATAACGAGTAGAAATTTGTGTTGTTTCTTTGGTAACGAGTTCAAATTCAATTTTTCTTCATATTAACGAGTTCAAATTTGTGTTTTTCTCTGGTAACGAGTTGTCCTTGCAAAAAAAGGTTTTTTTCCCTGATAACGAGTTGACATCGCCGGAAATTGGTGTTTTCCCTTTATAACGAGTAGAAATTTGTGTTTTATCTTTGGTAACGAGTTCGAATTCATGTTTTCATCATATTAACGAGTTCAAATTTGTGTTTTTCTCTGGTAATGAGTTTTTCCTTGCGAGGAAAAGGCTTTTCCACGATAACGAGTTGACATCGCCGTAAATTTGTGTTTTCCATTTATAACGAGTAGAAATTTGTGTTTTTTCTTTGGTAACGAGTTCAAATTCAAGTTTTCTTCATATTAACGAGTTCAAATTTGTGTTTTTCTCTGGTAACGAGTTGTCCTAGCAAAAAAAAGGTTTTTTCCCTGATAACGAGTTGACATCGCCGGAAATTGGTGTTTTCCCTTTATAATGAGTAGAAATTTGTGTTTTATCTTTGGTAACGAGTTCGAATTCATGTTTTCATCATATTAACGAGTTCAAATTTGGGTTTTTCTCTGGTAACAAGTTGTCCTTGCTGGAAAAAGGCTTTTTCCCTGAAAACGAGTTGACAGCGCCGGAAATTTGTGTTTTCCCTTTATAACGAGTAGAAATTTGTGTTTTTTCTTTGGTAAGGAGTTCGAATTCATGTTTTCTTCTTATTAAAGAGTTCAAATTTGTGTTTTACTCTGGTTATGATTTGTCTTTGCAGAAAAAAAGGTTTTTTCCCTGATAACGAGTTGACATCGCCGGAAATTGGTGTTTTCCCTTTATAACGAGTAGAAATTTGTGTTTTATCTTTGGTAACGAGTTCGAATTCATGTTTTCATCATATTAACGAGTTCAAATTTGTGTTTTTCTCTGGTAACGAGTTGTCCTAGCTGGAAAAAAGGCTTTTTCCCTGATAACGAGTTGACATCGCCGGAAATTGGTGTTTTCCCTTTATAACGAGTAGAAATTTGTGTTTTATCTTTGGTAACGAGTTCGAATTCATGTTTTCATCATATTAACGAGTTCAAATTTTTGTTTTTCTGTGGTAACGAGTTGTCCTTGCGAAAAAAAGGTTTTCTCCCTGATAACGAGTTGACATCGCCGGACATTGGTGTTTTCCCATTATAACGCGTAGAAATTTGTGTTTTTTCTTTGGTAACGAGTTCGAATTCATGTTTTCTTCTTATTAACGTGTTCAAATTTGTGTTTTTCTCTGGTAACGAGTTGTCCTTGCAGAAAAAAGGTTTTTTCCTAGATAACGAGTTGACATCACCGGAAATTTGTGTTTTCCCTTTATAACGAGTAGAAATTTGTGTTTTATCTTTGGTAACGAGTTCGAATTCATGTTTTCTTCTTATTAACGAGTTCAAATTTGTGTTTTACTCTGGTAACAATTTGTCCTTGCAGAAAAAAGGTTTTTTCCATGATAACGAGTTGACATCGCCGGAAATTGGTGTTTTCCCTTTATAACGAGTAGAAATTTGTGTTTCATCTTTGGTAACGAGTTCAAATTCATGTTTTCATCATATTAACGAGTTCAAATTTGTGTTGTTCTCTGGTAACGAGTTGTCCTTGCTAGAAAAAAGGCATATCCCCTGATAACGAGTTGACATCACCGGAAATTGGTGTTTTCCCTTTATAACGAGTAGAAATTTGTGTTTTATCTTTGGTAACGAGTTCGGATTAATGTTTTCATCATATTAACGAGTTCAAATTTGTGTTTTTCTCTGGTAATGAGTTGTCCGTGCAGGGGAAAAGGCTTTTTCCCTGATAACGAGTTGACATCGCCGGAAATTGGTGTTTTCCCTTTATAACGAGTACAAATTTGTGTTTTATCTTTGGTAACGAGTTCGAATTAATGTTTTCATCATATTAACGAGTTCAAATTTGTGTTTTTCTGTGGTAACGTGTTGTCCTTGCAGAAAAAAGGATTTTCTCCCTGATAACGAGTTGACATCGCCGGACATTGGTGTTTTCCCATTATAACGCGTAGAAATTTGTGTTTTTTCTTTGGTAACGAGTTCGAATTCATGTTTTCTTCTTATTAACGTGTTCAAATTTGTGTTTTTCTCTGGTAATGAGTTTTCCTTGCAGAAAAAAGGTTTTTTCCTAGATAACGAGTTGACATCACCGGAAATTTGTGTTTTCCCTTTATAACGAGTAGAAATTTGTGTTTTATCTTTGGTAACGAGTTCGAATTCATGTTTTCTTCTTATTAACGAGTTCAAATTTGTGTTTTACTCTGGTAACAATTTGTCCTTGCAGAAAAAAGGTTTTTCCCTGATAACGAGTTGACATCGCCGGAAATTGGTGTTTTCCCTTTATAACGAGTAGAAATTTATGTTTCATCTTTGGTAACGAGTTCGAATTCATGTTTTCATCATATTAACGAGTTCAAATTTGTGTTGTTCTCTGGTAACGAGTTGTCCTTGCATGAAAAAAGGCATTTCCCCTGATAACGAGTTGACATCACCGGAAATTGGTGTTTTCCCTTTATAACGAGTAGAAATTTGTGTTTTATCTTTGGTAACGAGTTTGAATTCTTGTTTTCATCATATTAACGAGTTCAAATTTGTGTTTTTCTCTGGTAATGAGTTGTCCTTGCTGGGGAAAAGGCTTTTTCCTTGATAACGAGTTGACATCGCCGTAAATTTGTGTTTTCCCTTTATAACGAGTAGAAATTTGTGTTTTTTCTTTGGTAACGAGTTCGAATTCAAGTTTTCTTCATATTAACGAATTCAAATTTCTGTTTTTCTCTGGTAATGAGTTGTCCTTGCAAAAAAAAGGTTTTTTCCTTGATAACGAGTTGACATCTACGGAAATTTGAGTTTTCCCTTTATAACGAGTAGAAATTTGTGTTTTTTCTTTGGTAACGAGTTCGAATTCATGTTTTCATCCTATTAAAGAGGTCAAATTTCTGTTTTTCTCTGTTAACGAGTTGTCCTTGCAAAAAAAAAGGTTTTTTTCCTGATAACGAGTTGACATCGCGGGAAATTGGTGTTTTCCCTTTATAATGAGTAGAAATTTGTGTTTTATCTTTGGTAACGAGTTCAAATTCATGTTTTCATCATATTAACGAGCTCAAATTTGGGTTTTTCTCTGGTAACGAGTTGTCCTTGCTGGAAAAAAGGCTTTTTCCATGATAACGAGTTGACATCGCCGGAAATTTGTGTTTTCCCTTTATAACGAGTAGAAATTTGTGTTTTTCTATGGTAACGAGTTCGAATTCATGTTTTCTTCTTATTAACGAGTTCAAATTTGTGTTTTACTCTGGTAACGATATGTCCTTGCAGAAAAAAGGTTTTTTCCATGATAACGAGTTGACATCGCCGGAAATTGGTGTTTTCCCTTTATAACGAGTAGAAATTTGTGTTTTATCTTTGGTAACGGGTTCGAATTCATGTTTTCATCATATTAACGAGTTCAAATTTGTGTTCTTCTATGGTAACGAGTTGTCCTTGCTGGAAAAAAGGCTTTTTCCCTAATAACGAGTTGACATCGCAGGAAATTGGTGTTTTCCCTTTATAACGAGTAGAAATTTGTGTTTTATCTTTGGTAACGAGTTTGAATTCATGTTTTCATCATATTAACGAGTTCAAATTTGTGTTTTTCTGTTGTAACGAGTTGTCCTTGCTGAAAAAAAGGTTTTCCCCCTGAAAACGAGTTGACATCGCCGGACATTGGTGTTTTCCCATTATAATGCGTAGAAATTTGTGTTTTTTCTTTGGTAACGAGTTCGAATTCATGTTTTCTTCTTATTGACGAGTTCAAATTTGTGTTTTTCTCTGGTAACGAGTTGTCCTTGCAGAAAAAAGGTTTTTTCCTAGATAACGAGTTGACTTCACCGGAAATTTGTGTTTTCCCTTTATAACGAGTAGAATTTTGTGTTTTATCTTTGGTAAGGAGATCGAATTCCTGTTTTCATCATATTAACGAGTTCAAATTTTTGTTTTTCTCTGGTAACGAGTTGTCCTTGCTGTAAAAAATGCTTTTTCCCTGATAACGAGTTGACATCGCCGAAAATTTGTGTTTTCCCTTTATAACGAGTAGAAACTTGTGTTTTTTCTTTGGTAACGAGTTCGAATTCATGTTTTCATCCTATTAAAGAGGTCAAATTGCTGTTTTTCTCTGTTAACGAGATGTCCTTGCAGAAAAAATAGTTTTTTTTCCCTGATAACGAGTTGACATCGCCGGAAATTTGTGTTTTCCCTTTATAACGAGTAGAAATTTGTGTTTTTTCTTTGGTAACGAGTTCGATTTCATGTTTTCTTCTTATTAAGAAGTTGAAATTTGTGTTTTACTCTGGTAATGATTTGTCCTTGCAGAAAAAAAAAAAGGTTTTTTCCCTGATAACGAGTTGACATCGCCGGAAATTTGTGTTTTCCCTTTATAACGAATAGAAATTTGTGTTTTATCTTTGGTAACGGGTTCGAATTCATGTTTTCATCATATTAAAGAGTTCAAATTTGTGTTCTTCTATGGTAAGTTGTCCTTGCTGGAAAAAAGGCTTTTTCCCTGATAACGAGTTGACATCGCCGGAAATTGGTGTTTTCCCTTTATAACGAGTAGAAATTTGTGTTTTATCTTTGGTAACGAGTTCGAATTCATGTTTTCATCATATTTGTGAGTTGAAATTTTTGTTTTTCTCTGGTAACGAGTTGTCCTTGCTGTAAAAAAGGCTTTTTCCCTGATAACGAGTTGACATCGCCGGAAATTTGTGTTTTCCCTTTATAACGAGTAGAAACTTGTGTTTTTTCTTTGGTAACGAGTTCGAATTCATGTTTTCATCCTATTAAAGAGGTCAAATTGCTGTTTTTCTCTGTTAACGAGTTGTCCTTTGTTAAGGGTGATTTTATACGTTTTATAAGGATATATTTATATCAATATTCCCCATATATGGATGTTTTTCATAGAAATCGAGCTTATAATCGATTAATTGAGTAAATAGTGTTTTTAATAGGTTAATTGCAAAATGTAACGATTTATGTGCTTAAATTGTGATTTTATGTTATTTTGGGATTGTGTTACGCTTTGGTATATTTTCCTATATTGTAGATACATATTTTGGCATGCAAGAGGATTAAATGATGAGGTTTTGCATGGAAGAGAAGTGAAATGGAAGGAAGATGGAGATAAAGCTTGGAATGAAGCTTTCAAGCAGCTGAACTTCCGATGCAGTTCTTGATATTAAATACACTGATTTGACTCTCGACCTCAAGAGAAGATTTGTAGGGCTTGAAGAGTGGATTCTACAGGATTTTGAATCACTTCATTCCGACTTATGAGGCCCGAGATATGAGCATTTCAAGTTTGGATGTTGTTGCTAAAACTAGTAGAAAATCCCGAAATATACTCGTAATACGACGGGCTAATCAAAAAGGCATTTTCTGAAGAAGAGTCCTTAATGAAAGTTGTAGATTTTTCCGAGAGCTTAATTATGACATTCGGATCATAATTTTTGGAGGTCTACAACTCAAGATATGAATTTTAGAAGTTTGAGTTCAAAACGTTAAACTGGCATCCACAACTTCCTGAACTGGCGTTTACATTCGTCAAGCGAGCGTCCAAGGCAGAATTCAAGTACAGAGCCTTCAGCTTTCCATCAGACGAGTGTTTTCAAGCGTCCACCCTCCGTCCTAGAAAGTGGACGGGCGTCCATTCTGATAAGCGGCGTCCAGCCGACCTACAAAGATTGCCGACTTAAAATTGCAAAGCGGCCGACTTATGTAATTCCCTAATTAAAAAGGAATAATATTCCAGCCGCAATTCTCATAGGAAGTAGCCGCCCTACTCATCTATAAATTCAGCCCTTGCTTCAACCCTAATATCACAATAATAATATACCAATTAATTGAGCAGCCGCAATTTGCAAGCAGCAGCCGCAAGTGCTTTGAGGCTTCAAGGCCGGTCACCCGAGCCTTGTGCTCGGGTGATCCGGGGTTAGATTAGGATGTCTTTTTTTTTCTCGTTTTTTTCATCGTTGATGCTTGAAGATCAACCTTTGTATCAAACTTTGTGAGTTTAATCTCTTTTTAATTTATTCAATCTCTAGTTTATTTTAATGATCTTTAATTTATTTTGTATCTTTTTATGATTATGATGCTATGTGTGAATTGAATCGGGAGATCGTTTACGATTGATAGTTACAACATACGGAAGTTGAGTAACGTTAGATCACCATAGAAAGATAGGATTTTTAGCCGTTAATGATGACAAATTAATTGGTTAATTATCTAGGTTGTTAGATTCTAAAATACGAGAGTTAACCTGAATCTACACCTTCGTTTTGTTTGAATATCGGTCTCAACATTCGGAAGAGGAGAGATCAATAATTGAATTCACTAAGGAATTAGGAATTCATAGCTGAGAAACGGATTCACTAAGGAATTAGGAATTTGGATCTTGTGTAAAGGTGAAACCACAACTTGAATTAAAATCATGAGAATGAACTAGGATTGGAATCACTTAGTTTGTATGATGTTTGATCCCATGTATCTTAGTTTAGATTTTTATTATTCGTTCTAGCTTAGATTTATTTTAGTTGCTTTATTTGTTTTATGCGTTTTTATATTTGTTCTTTCGTTTATGCGTTCTTGAGTAACAATTGAGAGAGTTAGTGAGATTAGATTGAACATCCCAATTCCTCGTGGATCGACCACAGATACTTACCTACTATACTAGCAACTACCCGGTATTCGGCCGGTTAGGAGGTAGTTTTGCATGGTAGTATAGGTTTTATAAATTTTCTTTTGTTTTAATGATGCAAAATCTCCCCAACAAAAGTGGCGCCGTTGCCGGGGAATCGGTGTTTTGTTGAATTTAGTTGAATTAATTTTTCGATTTTGTTACGGTTTATTTTTCGTTTTCAATAAAAGTAGCGTTGAATAAATCGAGAGTTTTTTATTTTTGCCGTGTTTCGATGACCTTTGGGTTAAGAATGTGCAAAAAGTTTTTTTACTCGATTTGTGAAACGTGAAGTGTTTTCTAGTCTAACCCTCTGTGCTATAATTTGATGAGGCTGCTGTGTTGTTATGTGTATGTGTTGATCTGTTTTGAATTGATAATCTGTTAGGCTATTTAGGGTTTATCTATGGGTTGCTGTGTTGTTCCTGCATTCTGTTGCAAATTCGTTGTTTGACGAAGCGTTCAGTAAGTGAACGCCCGTCCGATCCCTAACAATGCGAGTAACCGGCGTTTGAGGTGGAACGGCCGTCCTGTGCAAAAGTTCAACTCTGATCTGATGACAAGAACCAGACGGGAGTCCGACTTGTTAAACGCCCGTCCGATTCTGCATAAGTGTGGAACACCCGTTTGAAATTTTAAACGCACGTCCAGGTTCTGAATTTTTCTTGCTTTGATTTTTAATGCTTTATTTAACGTGGTTACTTTAATACGAGCTTCTGTGGCTAATTTCTTTTACGTAGATGTTCTGAACTTGCATATTCATATCTTTCCATCTACGAATCCATGTTAAATAATTGATTAATCTAATATACTTGATTCATCTAGGCATGTTATAGTTCTCGCTCGGGTTCGTAAGCTATAATCGTTTTATAGTTAATTAGTAGCTAATGTCGGTTTTCGTATGCTACATACCGTGATGAATCTTTTAAGCTTTGAGACTTATGTGCTTCCTTGTTGTTTTTGTAACTCATATGGGTAGCTCTCGCCGGTTTTCCGTATGCTACGCCCGATCCATATGAGTTATATCTGCTTAGTATAGCTAATCGTTGGTTTCCATAATGCTATCACCTTTTACGAGTCTTAAAGCGCGTCTACACTGCATGTAATGAACAGTACTGTCGTTTATCGTAACATGTCATTATTTGGTAGACGTTTATTTTATATATGTCATGTTGCAAATGAGTGGGCTAGTTTTCTTTCTTTTATTTTCCTTTATTATTGCATATCACTTAGATGCATATCATTTAGCTGCATATCATCTAGTTGCATTGTTTTTCTATTTTTTCTTTTATTTTTCTTGGCGTAGTTAATCTGGCCGGTTTCGTAATACTACCTCGCTTTTTTTTCCATGATGGTTCTTGTTGGTTTTCCATATGCCATCATTATTTTAGTATTGCATATCACGTAGAATGCATTGTAATATATTTTCATGTAGTTGCATCTAGCCTACTCTTTTGTAATGTTCCATGTATATGTTCCATCTTTACATGAGCTAAATCTGGAAAATCTTTCTGACTTCTTTTCCGTGTATAATCCTCTATCATTATTAGTTGGAGTTTGATGTTTCTGTTTGCACATGTGGTCTATATTATTCTACAAGCTTCTGTAGCTTTATTCTTAGATGTCCCGAGTTTAAGTGTTGATCTTTCCATCTCGAGCTATTATTTCTTTTGTGCTTATATCAAACTTCCATATTTAGACGCTTAGATGTTCTGTACTTTCCCTGATTGATTTTTCCATCTGAAGCGATTCTATTTTGTGCTTTGTATGTTCTATCCCCCCTTGCCCCCGAGGTATTTCTTTGTTTTTCAAGTGTGCAAGATACTTTCGATAGCGATTGTGAGCTTTAGACGATTTCGATTTTTCGGTGGATGGTCCATACCATCTTGGATTCGTTGAGCATTTTGGGTGAGGTCGACCCACTTCCGAATAGCTCCTTTCGAACAACGAATCACTAAGTTTTCTGTTTCTTTTATTTTTGCACACCATGAGGACATGCTGTAATTTAAGTGTGGGGAGGGGATAAGTCGATATGTATCTATACATTTGCTTACATGATTTTATTTTTATGCAAATTTTTAAAATTTTTGTTTTGTCTCGAGTGAGCAATGCATGTTTTTGTTCGGTTTGTTATATT